>VMDO01001293.1:103537-209157 GCA_007922755.1 Pedetes capensis
AAATAAATAAACAAACAAATAAATAAATAAATACTAAAAAATACATAAAAAAGAGTCTAGGGGTATAGCTTAGTTGGGAGAGTGCTTGCCTAGCATATGCATAGGCCTTAGGTTCAATCCCATTTGTTGTTAGGTGCCGTCGAGTCGGTATCTGACTCATAGTGACCCTCATAGGGTTTTCAATGGCTGAGTGCTTCAGGATTGCCTTGGGAGTGGATTGCCAGGCCCTTCTCCCATTTTTGCGGTGCTGGGAATTGAACTCGGTTCCTCAGAGACTGCAGCGCAGCGCTCTACCCACTGAGCTAAATCCCAGCCCCCTCAATCCCATAGTACTGAAGAAATAAAAAAGCATGTAAACTTGAGTTGCAGAATTGGCCCATTTTATCATATCTTCATTTGGAGCTGCTAGAACTTCTACTGCATTGTCGTTGTTAGGTGCTGTCGAGTCGGTATCCGACTCATAGCGACTCTACGTATAATAGGTGAAACACGATTGTCAGTGCTTCTCTGCTGTTCATATGGTTTTCAGTGGCAGATTGATTTTTGGGAGTGGGTTGCCAGGTCCTTCCTCTACTGCATTGGTGATTAAAAAACAAACATAGGGCTGGGAGTGTAACTCAGCAGTAGAGCCCTTGCCTAGCATGCATAAGGCCCTGGTTTCCATCTCCAGCATCACAAAACAAAACAGCCCTAACGGATGTGATATGTGTATGTAGAGTAAGAGCAGATTTTCTTTATTCTGCATGAAATATGGCACACCAGCCTTTAGTCCTGAAGGATGTTTCATAGAAGGGGCAATCCCATTTAGCTGCGACCTCTGTGCCAGAACTGTGCTGCATGCATCACATCTGTAGATATCTGCATCTGGAAGGGTGAGGAAGCGATTGCTGAGGGAGCTAGAATTTTTTGTTGCCTTTTTTCACTGCAGCCTGAAATGTATACTGTTGAACAAATAATTGAAAAAGTTGGGTGGTTTAGGTCCTGTTAGAACTAGCAAAAATATCTGAAATCTGGTCTCCTAGCACTGCTGTTACCAGTGATCACAGGGAACCACTTTACTGAGTTCCACGTACAAAGCTGATACCGTCACAATTATGTTCTAGGTGCACTGGAATTGCCTTTGTTTCAACTAATCGTGTTGTGTACTTCCTGGGACATGATGAAACAAAATAGCTGGGGATAATTAGGATTTGAATTTAACTTTTACTTTCTCCTTCATGAAAAGGAACAGGAAAGGAATAATGACTGAGAATAAACTTCACATCAGCTAGCTCACAGCAAGATATTGCCCTTAGAATACATTGTTGCTCCTGGGTTGTTTCCAGCTGTATTTAAGGGATTGGTGTCAATTTTAGATGAGGGTGTCTCAGCCCCAGTCATTTGCTCTGTCTTTTATATGGATTTTATTTCTTAGATTAATGGTTTGAGTTGTTAAATGAATTGGAGACCAAAGCACCACCCTGTTATCTTGTCATTCTTTTCTTGCCCCGGTGCTGTAGACACCTAGGCAGAGCAAGCTTGTGCATGTTTTCAGGAGCCCTGTGGAGTGGAAAGCCACCTCTAAGCATGCAAATAAGACTGAATTGTATGCTCTTGACACTCTTGCAGAAATCTTATATTTGGAATCATCTAACTTGAGAATTGCCCAGAATGTGGTCAGCACACATTGAAAGCAGCACTTGTTCAGATCTATGGCATTAATGTCCTTGTGGTGTGCCTGACCATTCTAGACTTAGTGTTATTGCTATAGTACCAGATTTTGTTCGTTTTCTGATCACCTTCTGCTAATAGCCAGATACTATAAGGAGGTGTTTTTCCTTTCCGTATTTATCCAGATTTGATTATCTACATTTTACAGGGATTTAAATTATTTTAATTTTTTATTTGTGCGTGTGTGTGTGCAGTGTGGAGGGTTGAACTCATTCTAGTTACTGTTAGAATACTAGTTACTAGTTAGAATACTAGAATGTCACACATTCTAGTTAAGTGCTCTGCCACTGAGCTGTGCCCTCAGTCCTTTATGTATTATTTATTTTATTATTATTTTTTTAATTTTGAGATTGAGTCTTGCTAAGTTGTACAGGCTGCCTCTGGCCTTGAATTTACAATCCTCCTGCCTCAACTTCTCAGGTTCCTGGGATGATAGACGTACCATGGTCCCCGGCTCAGAGATTTTAATTTTGAAAAACAATTAGTGACTGATCATTAGATATAAATACATGAGCAGCAGCTGTGACCTGTCCAAGACTGATGAGGATTTGGAGAAGGAGTTATTACTCTCCTCTGTCCCCCTTTGGTATTTTTAGGAGTTCCTATCTTACAAGGTGTCATAAAATTTATATTTGGCAAAGAACTGGGAAATTACCAAATACTGGTGGTTTGGGATATTCAGAAGTCCTTTATGGACTTTTTTTTTTTTTTTTTTTTTTGGCAGGGACAAAGTCTTGCTAAATTGCACAGGCTGCCTCTGGCTTTGAACTCACAATCCTTCTACCTCAGCCTCCCAAGTCACCAGAATTATAGGTATGCACCACACCATGCAGCTTTTTAAATTTTTTATCTTTATTCTTGAGACAAGGTCTCACTAAGTTGCCCAGGCTGACTTGAACTCTGGGTAGCCTAAGTGGGCCTCAAACTTGTGATTCCCCTGCCTCAGCCTCCCTAGTAGCTGGGGTTATATGCATGAGCTTTTACACTGGCTCCTTTATGGATTTTGAAAGGTAAAAATGAAAGTTAAGGAATTACGCATATCTGAATGTTTTGCTTTTTTTTTTTTTTTTTTCATTGTTTTGGCAGTTATTAGGCATGTATAGCCAGCCAAATGGCTCCTAGGCGACTCTGCATCCCAATTAAAAGAGAAAGATTGGTATTCATATTTTCCATGTACCCACTTGTTGGGTTATTTTAAATTAATTGAGCCTTCTCAAACTCATGATTAGCAAGACTAAAACAGTAAGTAACACATTAAGAGTCTTGTAAGATATTTAGGAGTAGAAGGACAGAATTCCTGATTGAATTTTATCTTGTACTTGGGCTTGCAGGAATTGTGGAGGCATTTCGGTGAAGAAATGTGTAATCATGGAATCTCCTTGCTAACCACCACCACCTGCTCACTTTGATAAGCGAGCAAGAGAGGGTCAGGGGAGAAGGAAAAGAGATCAACATGAAGCTAAAGCAGCGAGTGGTGCTGTTAGCGATACTCCTTGTCATCTTTATCTTCACCAAAGTTTTCCTGATTGACAACTTAGATACTTCAGCGGCCAACCGGGAGGACCAGAGGGCTTTTCACCGAATGATGACTGGCTTGCGGGTGGAGCTAGCACCCAAGCTGGACCACACCTTACAGTCTCCGTGGGAGATTGCAGCCCAGTGGGTGGTGCCCCGGGAAGTGTACCCCGAAGAGACGCCAGAGCTGGGGGCAATCATGCATGCGATGGCCACCAAGAAAATCATTAAAGCTGATGTTGGTTATAAAGGGACACAGCTAAAAGCTTTACTGATACTTGAAGGAGGTCAGAAAGTCGTCTTCAAACCTAAGCGGTAAGTCTTCATCTCAGGAGCTGTGAGGGCTAGTCAGTTGATTGATTTAATTTGGGATTTATGTGAGAGTATTCATCTTTTCTTGGTACTCTTTTCAGTAAAATGAAAGTAGTAGACTGGAAGATCTGTGAAGTCTTTTCTAATTCTGAAGGTTCTCTAATATCTTTGAGTAGAGGAAATTCGTAGAACATATTTTGGTTCCTTTGACTTTTTTTGTTGTTTTTTTTGCTATACCAGGGGGCTGAACCCAGAGCCTTGCACATACTATGCAAGTGCTCTGCCACTGAGCCTCACCTCCAACCCCTTTTCTTATTTTTAAAAATTGAGTCAGATCAAGGTCTCACTGGATCACACCAGCTGCCTTTAGCTTGGAACGTGAGCTCCTCCTGCCTCTGCCTCAGCCAGGCTAGACAATTTCTAATACATCACATATCTACTGTGTGTCAAGTGTTAGACATACAAATTGAATTGGTTAGAAAATAACAACAACCAAAAAAATGTGCAGCTTGGGGTAGCTACATATCAGGGATGCTGCAAAGTGGGAATTACCCAGACTTGGAGTGGGAAGTCCCTTTCAGTGCCTTGTTTAGTTTTTTGTGTTTGTCTTTGTTTGAGCAGTTTTAGGTTCACAGAAAAATTGAGAGGAGAATACAGAGAATTCCCATTAACTATTCTCCCCTCCAATTTCTCCTGTTATTAATATCTTCCATTAGTGTAATCGTTTTATTATAATTGATGATACACATTACCAATAATGGTATATTAATTATTGACTAAAGTCTATAGTTTGCATTAGGGTTCACTCTTTGTGTTGTATATTCTATGAGTTTTGGCAAATGTGTAATGTCATGTTTCCACCACCTTAGTATCATGCAGAATAACTTCCCTCCCCTAATAATTCTCTGTGCTCCATATATTTATCCTTCCCTCCCTGCCCCTGAACCCCTGGCAACCCCTGATCTTTCTACTGTCTTCGTAGTTTTACTTTTTCCCAACTGTCATATACTGTAGTTGGAATCGCAGTCTAAAGCCTTTTCAGGTTGGCTTCTCTCATTTACCAGTATGCATTTAAGGCTCCTACATATGTTTCTGTGTCTTGATAACTCATTTCTTTTTATCACTGAACAATATTCCATTGTACACAGCTGGGCATGGTGGTACATGCTTATAATCTCAGTGACTCAGGAGATGGACACAGGAGGATCACAAGTTTGAGGCAAAAGGCAACCTGCGTAGCATAGCAAGACCCTGTGTGAGGATAACAAATACAAAAGGTCTGGGGGTACAGTTCAGAGGTAGAGTGCTTGCAAAGTATGCACAAGGCCCTGGGTTCAACTTCACAGTAACCCCCCTCAAAAATATTCCATTGTATAGATATACCACAGTGTATGTTTTTTTGAAGCAAAGTTGGAGTTTATTAAGTAAAGAAGGGATTTTTAAGAAAATGTGGGGCTTATTAAGGAAAAGAGTGGGTGGTTAGGTTTAAGCATGGGCATTAAGACAGAGAAAGTTTATTTTTCTGTTCACTTATTGAGGGACATCTTAGTTGCTCAAGTTTGATAATTATGAATAAACTACTATAAACACCTATGTGCTGGCTTTTGTGTGGACATATGTTTTGAACTCATTGGGATAAATAGCAAGAAATATGGTTGATGGATCATATGATAAGAGTATGTTTTGTTAGAAACAGCCAGACTATCTCCAAAGCGGCTGTAACATTTTGCATTCACATCAGCAAGGAATGAGAGTTCTTGTTACACAGTGTCCTGTATTTGGTGTTGTCAGTGTTCTGGATGTAGCTATTTGGATAGGTGCATAGTGGAATCTCATTGTCTCTTTACCTATTCTAAGCAAAGAACTGGGCCTTTGTAGTTGTGCCAGTAACTAAATGGTATGTATGTTGTTAGTGATCCCTTTGGACTCCTGGGGAGCTACAGAGAAGTAAAGTGTAACATAGTAATGATCCACATGTGAATGATTCACCTTCTTTTGCCAGGAGTTAGTTACCAGTGAATGTTCTCAAAGTTTGGGTACTGAACATTTGAGGGAATTATACCTTTAGATTTTTTGCTGGAGTAGGGGAGGAAATACGAGGAAAAGATGTACAAAATTCAACTCCCTCTAATACCCAATTATCAATAGATAAAAGGCAGCCAGAAAATGAATCTATTTGGAATCCTAGCATTGAAGACATTGATGTTTACTTGGAACTGGGACATATGATGTATGGAAGATGTGGAAATTTGTTGTTGTTAGGTGCTATCAAGATTTGGGCAAGTACAATGAAAAGCATGTCAGAATGAATCACATTAAGGTGTACATTAAAAATGTCCAATTAAAAAAAAAAAAGATTTAGGCAAGTTAAAAAGTGCAGTAGAGCTGGGTGTGGTGACGTATGCTTGTAATCCTAGGACTTGGGAGGCTGAGGCAGGAAAATCACTAGTTCACTTGCTACATAGGCCTGGGCTATATAGCAAGACTCTCTCTCTCTCTCTCAAAAAAAAAAAAAAAAAAAAAAAGGAAAGAAAGAAAGGAAAGCCTAATTGGCTGGTAATGTAGAAAAGTATGCTTATGTGGGCCTTGGGATATAATTTTTGTTAGATGCGTATCATTTGCCAGGCATTACACAGCGCCCTTTTATCTGTTAATGCTTTTAATCGCAGAGACAGTTCAGTTCTTATTTCCAGAATAAGAAACTGAGGCTTAAGTAACTAACATGACAAGGTCACCTCATAATAATTAAAGGAACTGGGGTTTAGCCCCAAATCTGTCTGTTTTAAGCACCTTGTATTCTGCCACACACACACACAATTTTCTGTTTGCTTTTTTTTTTTTTTTTTTTTGGTTCCTGTAACTGTGATGATGTGAAACACTAATCATCAAAAATTGCTAATTTTAGCCGAGCATGGTGTACAGTGGCTCATGCCTTAATCCCATCGAGTCAAGAGGCACAGCCAGGAGGATCACAAGTTTGAGGCCAGAGGCAGCCTTTATAACTTACTGAGAGCCTGACTCAAGATAAAAAAAAAATTTTTTAAATGGGCTTGGGGGTGTAGCCCAGCGGCAGAACACTTGCTAAGTATGTGCAAAGCTCTGGGTTCCACCCTCAAGTACCACCAAAAAAAATCACTAATTTAGTTTTGAAATATGATGGCCCTTGACCTCTTGCTTATGGCCTGGAAGATTAGCAAAATAATCAGAGTGTGGGGGGAATAGGAAAAGTAAAACTAAAAATTAGATTTATATTGAAAGAGCTGAGTTACGAGCGTCTTGTGTTTGAACAGGAGGAATTCCTGTCCACACCCAGTACTCACATCCTAGAGCACCCAAGAATGCCATGAGTTGTGTTAGGACACAGATACTTCTGTTTGTTGTGCAGTGTGAACCAGTTGCTTTGCAGACAGCCCTGAGGTGCCACACAGGGTTAAGTGAGGGAGACAGATGAATAGGGGAAGCAGCAATAGATAAAAATGCATCAACCCTAGTCCCTGCTTGGTTCATCTCATCTCACTTCCTAGCTCTGCCACCTTCCCATTACCTTCCTCTTGCAGAGCATCCTGAAAACCACTTCTATTCCTCCCCTGAAAGCCCATATTACCATGGTCCTCCCCAACTTTAAAACATCCGGGGACTTCCCACCCGCAACCAGACAAAACCCAGCCTCCACACCCTGATGATCAGCAATTCCACAGTCCAGCCCTCCTCTCTATCCTCACCCTTACTCTCCCTTTGCTCTGTGTTCCTGTCACACGGGGGCCCCACTTTCCCCTACCATCTCCTGAACAGGGCTTGCCTATTCCCAAGTCCAGGGCATTCTCGGTACCCACCTAGCAAGGTGTATGGGCCCAGTGGAAGGTGTTAACACTCAGTCACTGCACACCCTGACCTGTGTTGCTCTACACTGGGTACTCTCACAGGCTAGGGCAGGTGGTTGTAGGATTAAGTATTTGTAGAAATTGACTTCAGTCCCTAACACCCAACAAAATGCTATTCTGACCCCTTAGAGCCTCACAAGCTCTTTAGCCCTGCTGTATAAGTACAATTAGTGTCCTCTGTCAGCCTCTGATGTCCTTCACTAAAATGATAGAAATGATTTATTGGCAGTTACTGTTATAAATTTTGCTGCTTTGTCAATGACTTAAGATGGATCACTCTCTGCTGAGAGGAAGATCAAAGCCTTCACAGCTGAGGCAAAACATGTGACTTTAATAGCCTCTGTGATTTCAGCATGTCTGGAGCTGTCCAGGTCCTCCTCTCAGAGATGGAACATAACGTGTAAGTGGATGGCAATATAGGAATACAGTGACATTGTTGCTTACACATTTTCCCCTACATTTATAAAAGTGTTTTTTTTTTTTCAATGTAGCTGTGTCCATTTTGGGAGAAAATTGATTTTTACAGGCAAAATCCACAGTTATGATGGAAAAAGAACAGAAAGCAGGGGCCTAGGACTGAGTAGAAGTGAATGAATGTCTTAGGACCTGTTGGAAGGGACCTTGGAGATAATTCCATCTGTTAATTTTATAGGTGAGGAAAATGATATCCAGAATTGTGACTTTTCATGTATCTCACATAACCAAAGCACTTTCTAAGGATTCAGACCGACTCACTCCAATGCAGTTCTTTCATTTTGGTTCTTATTTCTCTCCCTTCCTCTGTAGCCCAACCCAAAGTTCCTGGATTCCTCTAGGTTTTACATTGCATTCTGAGCAGCCTTTAGATGTATTGGAACGCTCTGTAATGTTTCACTGAATGTAATGTTGTTGTTGTTGGGTGCCATCCAGTCAGGTCCTACTCATAGCGACCCTGTGTACAACAGAATGAATCACTACTCAACACTGTGCCCTGCACACGATCTTTTTATGTTTGAGCCCATTGTTGCAGCCACTATGTTTCTTCTCATTGTGATTCATGCCGTATCAGCAAATGGGAGTTCCAGGGACTTTACTCCTTTCCAATCATTAAGGTCAACTCCACTTTGAGGAAGCAGTTCTTCTTCAGTCCTCTTTTGAATGCCTCCCAGCCTGGGGGGCTCATTCTCCATTTCTCTGGTATTCATAGGGTTTCAGTGGCTGCTGCAGGAGTAGACTATCAGGTTCTTCTCCTTAGTCTGTCCTTGTCTAGAAGCTCAGCTGAAACCTGTCCACCATGGGTGGCCCTGTTGGTTTCTGAAATACCGGTGGCATAGCTTTCAGCATCAAAGCATCATGCAAGCCCCCACAGCACAACAAGCTGACAGACACGGGGGACTGGAATGTACTGCATATTATCTTATATCCTCCTCTGATTCCACTGAAGTCCTAAAAGATAAAATATTCAAGGACCATTCTGGAGCATTACAGAAAGCCTACATCTGTAGAAGAGACAAAAGTAATTGTTACATGGTGTCAGCTTTTGCTGCAGTGGTATTTAAAAATTGACTTTTAATTTAGAGGCAGCCAATATACTTAGGTAGCATAAATAATCATTTGTACCAGGAACAACAGCAACAAAATACATGGTGTATTGACCATGCTAAGAAGAAACTGATGCCCACCCAGGTGGTGATGCATGGCTACTTCACCACTTTGCCTTGAAGATATATTTGGGAGATGTATTTTTCCCTTGTACTCTAAGGTCATTTAAGTTGAAGATTACTGCCTTTTGAATAGTATGGTGTTCTAATTCTCAGCTGTTTTAGTATCTGAAACCCAGCTGTGCTTAGTGGAATTGCTCTTCTTCAATCTAAATTTTATTGTAATTAATTAATTAATTAATTTTGGTTTTTTGAGATAGTCTGTCTCCCCCAGGCTGGACTGTAACTTGCTGTGTAGACCAGACTGGCCTCACACTCTCTCTTCAGTCCTCCTGTGTTAGCCTCCCAGTTTTGGGACTACAGAAGTGCACCAGCACCCCCAGCTTTCAATCTCAATTAATTTCTGTCTCATGGTTCCTTTGTAATAGGAATAGGTCATTATAATAGGTTTCCTTTTGATTCAAGAATACAGGTGAGCAGTAGAGGTCACAGGTGTATTAAATAATTTACCCAATTAATAGGTTTAAATCATACCTTCTAAAATGATTAGTAGAAAGAAATATGCCAGTGTTCATTATCCTTTATGTCATGCATATGGTATAAAATCATCAGAATGCAGTTTAAGGTAAAAGAGACCTTAGAAATTACCTCCTAGTTCAATCCCTAGCCTTGTAGAAAAGGAATCTGAGACCCAGAGGTGAGAAAGGTTTTGCTGGAGGCTATTCAGTCAGATAATGACAGCTATACCCAGCTGCCACAGACAGTCAAGGATTCTTTCCACTATATCATCACAAACCTAAAAGAAGAAAAGCTGGGCATCATGGTACACACCTGTAGTTCCAGAGACTCTGGAGGCTAAGGCGGGAAGATCACAGGTTCGAGGTCAGAAGCAGCCTGCACAACTTAGTGAGACCCTGTCTCAAAATTAAAAAAAATTAAAAAGGGGATGAGGATGCAGCTCAGTGGTAGAGCACTTGCCTAGCATGTGCAAGACCCTTGGTTCAACTCCCAAGTACTGTAGAAGCACCTTTGCCTTCTCATTAACGAAACTTAAGAGATATCAGTACTATTTTTCCCCAAGAAATTTAAACTTATTTTACAGACCTTACCACAGCCATCCTGATAAGCAAACCTTTTATTTCTTCAGTTCCATCTAATAAACATATTATTAGGTCTTTATTAAGTACCAATTCTAGGTTTAACACTATGCTTTATACAAAGACAGTTCTCATCTTCCAGAAAATTACATGGTACTTGTTCTTAAACTACCTTGAAAGTCCTTTAGAGGAGTAAAAACATCTTCCATGTTTTATACATGGAATGACTGCTGAGGCAGATACAGAATTGTGGTTTCCAGCTCTACCTCATCTTTACACTGTCTTCCAGTAGTTTGTGCTCATCTACAGTTCTTGTCTACAGCCATACACACTGGTGTCTGATGCTGTCAGATCTTGGAAGCTAAGCAGGGTCGGGTCTGGTTAGTCCTTGGATAGGAGACCACTTGGGAATACTGGGTGCTGTAGGTTTGGGGAAAAGGACCCGGCAGCCCACTCCTGAAAGAGTCAGCCATCAAAAACCCTATGAATAGCAGAGAAGCACTAACAATCCAGGGCTGGGATTTAGCTCAGTTGGCAGAGCACCGCTCTGTAGTCTCTGAGATCCCGAAATTGATTCCCAGCACTGCAAAAAACGGGAGAAGGACATGGCAATCCATTCCTGAGGCAATCCCAAGACAGCCATTGTAAACCGTATGAGTCTCCTTATGAGTCGGACACAACTTGATGGCACCTAACAACAACAACACCACCAACAACAATAGTGCTGGGCCTGGCAGTGTCCAGAACTGTTTCATGCTATCGTCCATAGGGTTGCTGAGGGTTGCTGTGAGTCAGACCCAGCTCAACAGCACCTAACAACAGCACCACAGTTGTTCTCAGGGTTGACAGAAAAGGCGTATATGGAGCAGAAACAGGCTTGCTGAAGTGTATGCAACATATTGTGCTGTCACCTTTGGTTCTGATATAATTCATGTCTACACCTGTGCTTCCCATTCTCTCTGCAGATATAACCGAGACTATGTGGTGGAAGGGGAACCATACGCTGGTTATGATAGACACAATGCAGAGGTAGCAGCCTTTCATTTGGACAGGTATGTATAATCCCAGTAGGTTATGTGCACTTTGTTTCCTTTTAAAAACCTCTCTTGAAGAGGACTTGCAAACTTCTAAAGGGGGACACAACAACAACTTGGACGTGTTACTCATTTTGGATTGCTGATTGACTAGTTCTGTGGCAGTTCTCTGAGTACCTAATAACTTGGATGATACCAGGATTACCAACGTAAGTATTTTAACTCCAGACTTTTACTGCCTTTTACTTTATTTTGTTCCTGAAATGCCTTCTGTTATCATCATGAGTGAATATATTTTTGGAAATAAAATGTCGGGATGAAAACCAAGGTTTGAACTCAAATGCCTGAACTGAATTGGTCATTAATTGGGCTGGATAGTCCTGTTGTTTTGGTTTTTTCTTTTTTTCTAAGTAATTCTTATCCCCGTATATTAGAAACATATAGCATGAAATATATAATGAATTTTATTGTCCTTTATACAAAATATGCATAGCTTAAAAATACAGAATAATTCCAAAACAAAAATAGAATTCTAATTTATATCATAACTAGCAAAATTAATACATTTTTTGGCAAATTGCTAATTAGGAACTTCTTAGCCGAACTATCTATAACCCAGTTATTTTTCTCCCCAACTCTTTCAGTCTGGCATATTGACAGACTTTAAAAGAAATGATTTGCAAAAGCCAGGCGCAATGGTGCACGCCTGTACCCCCGCAACTCGGGAGGGAGAGGCAGGAGGATTGCAAGTTCGAGACCAGAGGCAGTCTGTGTAAGTTAGCGAGACCTTCTCTCAAAAAGCTAAAAAAAAAAAGGACTGGGGGTGCAGCTCAGTGGTCCAGCACTTGGAAAGCATGCAAGCACGAAGCCCTGGGTTCAACCCCAAGTACTGGGGAAAAAAAAAAAGATTTTCAATGTTTGTTTAAAAAATAAGTGTATAAGGAAACTGGGAAAAAATAAAGGTGAATTTTTATCTTTTCCTGGATTAGGAAGAATTTTCAATCTGTTCATACAGATCTTTATATACACTAAAACTCTAGTAGAAAATAGGTCAAGTACAAAAACAGTTAATGGAATAATAGGAATTAATCAAATCTCATGAATATGGGAATAGATTCTTCCTCACCAAAAATTTTTAAAAATCCAGTTGAAGCCATGGATTTCTATTTCCACCTGTCAAAAAAGGCAAAGATTTAAAAAAAGATAAAGTTTTATTGACAGTAATACATTGTGATGCATATCCTTACAGCATTGTTAATCTCAATCTTTCTGCTAAGAATTCTGGCATTTTGTACCAAAAATCTTACTGTTCATACCCTTTGAATACCTACCTTTTATGCATATATCTAAGATATTTCTAGGATGATATTTCAAGGGAGTACTAAAGAGAAATACAAAAAAAAATTAAAAGTGTATATACAACTCTTAGCTATAGCATTTTGTAACAGTAAAAAGCTAACAGCAACATAAATATTTCCTGATAAAGAAAAGGTTAAATAAATGTTTATAATACCATGAACTTTTGCTGCTTCCTTTTAAGACCTAGTGACAGAGAGTTGTTAAATCCTACTGCTTACTTAAAGGCACACCTGAACCAGGCTGTCAAAGACCTCGTTTATTTGCCTGTGTTCTTTATTCCAAACCCTCTTCTTGTTTCCCATGTATTTGACAGTGGGAGGTCATGAAGATCTTCATTTCTCCATTTCCAGAGCAATATCTTGCATTACCCAACATAGTAATTTTTTTGTTAGCCTAATACATATTAAGTGGTATCTCATTATTTTATTTATATTTTCTTCAATTACTGGCAAAATTTATCTTTTTATAGCACACTTGTTTGTTAAGTGGGTTGAAGTATTCTTTGTGCAGACATGGTTACTTTCGGTAATTGAATATAATATTTCAGTTTGTGACTTGTGCTTTGGGGATTCCCTCCCCCAGGGCTTCACACATGCTAGGCAAATGCTCTGTTACTGAGCTGCCACCCTATCCCACCCCTTTTTTTTTGAGACATGGTCTTGCTCAGTTGTGCTAGCTGCCTCTGGCCTTGAACTTGTGATCCTCCTGCCTTAGCTTTCCAAATTCCTAGGGTTACTGGTTTGTGCCCACAGAGCCTGGCCTACTTTGAGGATCTTGTATTTAGATATTCTTCCCTGCTTCAAAGCCTGATATTCTCTGGCCAGCCCCACTACCTCTTTCGTTAACTGCCACCCTGCCAGCCTCAAGTGCCGCTGTGACATTACCCCTTAGCACTAAACTGGTTGCAGTTCTTTGGCCTGGCAATAGTCAATGGGGAGAGAGGATACTTCCCACCTATTTTGCCCATCCATGACTCCTGATATTTTTCTACTTTGGATTCCTATTACTCCACTACACTCAGATTTAATCACTTCTTGCCTTAGGGGTTTTTCTCAATTGTTATGTTATTTTGACAAATCAGGTAACCTCCTTGACTTTGTGGCTTTTCTAAGATTAGGTTTAGGACCAAATCAGCCCTAAACAGTGGATTATTTATTATACAACCATTTTAAAGGTCTTTCTAATGACATGGAGAAAGGTCCGTGATACAATGATGAGTAAAAAGCAGGGTATAAAACTGCAAGCAGTGTAAGCTCAGTTGTATGCATGTACATGAGTGTGGGTGTGTTTTTACGTACATGAAAAGGGAGGATGTTTAAATGCAAGGTGTGGAATTATGTATGATCTTTATCTTCTTCATTATCACTTTTCTGTGGGTTCGAAATTCTGTCTAACTTTTCTTCAGGAAGTGTATTTTTTAGCCAAGAAATGGCTTTTTTTTTCTTTTAATGATTGTTTTCAACTATATGATAATGCTTATCCATTAGAGGGAGGGAGAGAGAGAGAGAGAGACCTTCAAATGTGTCTTTATTTAAATTATCCTATAGATTTGTTCTTTTAGATCAATCTGCATTGTTTTGTCAATGTGCAGTTTTATCCAAAGCTTTGAACCTATATGTGAATTAAACTTTGAACCCATATGTGAATTTAAGCCCCCTTTTTCTAATTTGTTAAATTTAACTAAAAACCTTTATTATGAAACATTTCTAACAGAAGTAGAGAGAATTGTGTAATGAACCACATGCACGGGACTTAACACCGTGTTCACATTTGCCTAAATTGCTTATCTTGCCTAATTCTTTTTACTAAAGAACAAATTACATACTTATTGACATGAAACTCAAATATATATAGCTCTAAAAAATCAAATTTGCTTACCTACCTTTACATATCTAACAGATTAACCATAATTTTTGAGACTGTTATTTAAAATACATCCCCAAGGATTCTTCTCTTTTTTTCTTCAACTTCCAAACCAGGATTCTGGGTTTCCGCCGAGCCCCCTTGGTGGTTGGCAGATTTCTTAATTTGCGGACAGAGATCAAGCCTGTTGCCACGGAGCAGTTGTTGAGCACCTTCCTAACTGTAGGTAAGAAGAGTATAGAGGACATTTAGATAGGGGAATAGTCAGTAATTTAAGTGGGGCACCATTGAGCAAGCTGGTTCATGTCCGTTAGCACTTGAAGAACTCAAGGGAATGCAAAAGCAAATAGGCAACTTCGTCTCAGGTTAATGGGGGAATTCTAAAAGTAGATAGCAGGAAATTGAAAGTTTTCCCACATGCACATTCTGTATAGTAAAGTAATTTACCAATAGGGAAAGCAAGCAATAACTTTATTTCCTTCTGCTTGGTTTTACAGCCAAGTCTCAAATTCAGAATTTGGCCTAAATCAGTTACTGTCTGCATATCATTGGCTCAGTTATTTTTTTCATATACATGTGCTTTCTTGGGAACTGTCTCCTATCTCCTTAGAATTAAGGAAAGCTAAGGCAAATGTGTAAGAGATAAAAAATTCCCTTATAACATTGCCTTTGGGCTTGGTAGATCTTCACTGCCTTTTCCTACTCTGTAAGGGTTAATTTATAAACTCAATACGCCTGGAACTGGCTATGGTACCTCTGATTTCTATTATCTTACTCTGAGGTAAAGGATCTGAGACAAATTCTCACTCCAGTTCTCTTTGTGGATATGAGGAAAATGGAAAGAATTCAGAGGTGCTCTGGTCTCATTTCATCCTCTTCATAGCAACTCCTCTTCAATAAAGTAATACTCTACTTTATAGCATGAATGTTGAAACAGACATTGCAAAATGAACTTCACCTTGATTTTTGCTAGAATGAATGGATTTATATTTAAAATGAGGTGAAATTGAATATTTAAAGGACTTATAAGAGATTCATCATTCAGAATTTAAAATTATGTGGCTTAGGTTATGCTTTTCTTATAGATAACCTAAAGTGTACAGTGTCACTGTCTTGTTTCAGTTACTTTTTAAACATTGGTTTAATTTTATGCTAGGCAAACATGAATTCTTGGTGGATGCTGGGAGGGGGTGGGGCAAGAAGCAGCTGAGGTCCTATTCTTTGAAGACTCATGGAAGATTAATGCTGTACATTGTATGAACAGTAGGGCAGAGAGAGGCCTGAAAAGAAAAGCTTGTAGAGAGGTTAATAACAATACATGAACTAAGTATTGAAGAATCAGTATGAGTTACCCAAGCATCAAAGAATACAGGGCATTGGGCAAAATAATGGGAAGAAGTGCTGGGAAGGAGGGCAGAAATACGTG
This sequence comes from Pedetes capensis, assembly GCA_007922755.1. Lineage (NCBI taxonomy): Eukaryota > Metazoa > Chordata > Mammalia > Rodentia > Pedetidae > Pedetes > Pedetes capensis. Next base: position 119,375 of record VMDO01001293.1, read on the forward strand.
ACAGTAACATAGGATTGGTGCATTTAGGGAATGATCACTTTCTGGATAACCTTCCAGCATGGGGCAAGTAGAAGTATTTGGCCAAAAGTACAGTTTTTAACAATGAACTGACCTTTGCACAACTTTTTGTTGCTATTGCTGTTATTGTTTGTTTTACTGTTTGTTTGTTTGATTTTGATTTTTGAGGTAGGATCTCACTAGGTAGCCCTGGCTGGCTTCAAACTCATCGTACGGCCTTCACCTGCTGAGTGGGATTACAGATGTGTTCCACCATGCCCAGCTGCTGTTGTTTTTAAGGTTTTATTTTTTTTAGGCCAGTTTTAGGTTCATAGCAAAATTGAGAGGAAGATCCAGAGATTTCCCAAACACTCTCTGTCCCCCTACACATAGCCTTCCCCATTGTTAACATCCCACATCAGAGTGGAAAAATGTTACAGATGATGAGCCTATACTGACACATGATAATCACACAAAGTTCATAGTTCAGATTAGGGTCAGTCTTGGTAGTGTACATTCTGTGGATTTGGACAAATACATAATTACATGTATATTTCACTATAATATCACATAGTATTTTCAGTGTCCAAAAAATCCACTGTGCTTCACCTGGTCTTTTTATCTATTTATTTTTAACTCTTTAAGTTTTTTCATTTTTTGCAGTATGGGGGCGTTGAACCCAGGGCCTTGCACATGCCAGGCAAGTATTCCACCATTGATCTGCAACACAAGCCCCATTTTTAAATTTTTTCAAATTTTGACATGGATTGCACTTAGTTGCACAAGCCAATTCTGGCCTCGAACTTGATATCCTCCTGCCTCAACCTCCCAAGTACTGGGATTACAGGTGTGCACTACCATGGCCAGGTTTATTTGGCCTATTTTTAAATTAGGTTGATTGTTTCTTATTGAGCTTTAAGAATTGTTTCTATGGCTGGGGGTGTGGTTCAGTACGGGTTGCCTAGCATGTGTAAGGCCCTGGGTTCCATTTCCAGCCCTGCAAAAAAAAAAAAAAAAGCTTGTACATATTGGATAACAGTTCTTTATCAGATGTATTTTTCTCCAAGTCTGTGGTTTGTCATTCTCTTGACACAGTTCGTTTTCATGTGTGACTATAGACAAGTTGGTATATTATAATGACTAAATTGTTCTTGCAACTAGACAAAGCACTTTCATACCATTACTTTATTAGAGCCTCTTTATAGATGAGTACAATAGATAGAAGAGAAATTGCCCATGTTTCCCACCTGACCAAAGGAGGCTTAGAAGGGTAAAATGACTTTTCCAAGTCACAAAGCTACTAACTCTAAGCCAGGATTCAAACCCAGATTTTAAGACTCTTTAATATCTTTCATCTGCTCATATGATTTGATATTTATTCATTTTTTCAACAAAACTTTATTTCATTTCTATAAAATTGGGTGCTGAATATAAAATGAATGACCTTTGGGCCTTCAAGGAACATTGGCTAATAGGGTAACGAGGCATTTACAAAGGGCTTATATCCTGTAGAGAAGATAGGGAGGGGGCCCAAAAGTTAGGGCCAGGGTGATAATGAATTGGGGAATATTGTATTTTAACCCAGATCTTGTGCAGTACTGCAGTCCTAGGGAGGTTGAGGCCAGGGCTGCACATATGCTAGACAAGTGCTCTACCCTTGAGCTACACCTCAGCTCCTTTTCTTTTTTTAATCTTTATTTTTGTGACAGGGTCTCCCTAAGTTGTACAGGATGGCTCTAGCCTCAAATTATTGATCCTCCTGTTCAGCCTCCCAGGGCACTAGGATTACAGGAGTGTGCGCCATAGTGCCTGGCTTTTAACCCAAGTCCTAAAGGGAGAATAGCAGCCCTAGGTAGATACAGTAGGAAAGAACATTCTAGATTTGCTCAAAATAATGTATGGTTTTTGTTGTTGTTTTTGTTGTTTGTATTTGCAGCACTGGAGTGTTGAACCCAGGGCCTCACACACTCTTTGCAAGCGCCCTACCATTCAGCTGCACCTTTAGCCCATTTTCCACTTTTTATTTTGAGAGAGGGTCTTGCTAAATTACACAGGTTGCCTCTGACCTCAAACTCACAATCCTCCTGCCTCTGCCTCCCAAGTCACTGGGATTACAAGTATGTGCCACTACACCCAGCTGTAATGTAGGTTTTTGTTATTGTTGTTTGGTTTTTTTGTTTTGTTTTGTTTTGTTTTAATTTCAGTGCTAGGGATCAAACCCTGGGCCTCATGCATGCTAAGCAGACACTTTACCACTGAGCTACACCTTCAGCCCAATATTTTTAAATTCATAAATTAAAATACATAATTTATAAGTGAAACTGATAATATTAAGGTAAATTTTATTATCAGAAGTTATAAAATCTGGTACAGTAACATATGCTTTGTTATTTAAAACACTAGATAACAAGATCCAGCAGAGATCTGGTAACTACCATACTTTCAAACTATGGACATAAATGATATTTTGAGATATTTGCAACAGTGCTAATATGTGAATAATCTGTGATTTCTTTTAGTGACAAAGTCACAGGTAATGTTAATGTTATGATTCTTATCATAACCAATAGAAATGCTAAATTTCAAATAGAAGGTAGGGAAAATAAAGCTAAAATTTTGTTTCCATTCAATTCCTGGGGTCCCTGAGTTATATTCTTTCAGGTAAAGGACAGAACATGGACAAGGGTGCTTAGAAATGAAGAAAGAGTATGGGCTGAAATAGCGCATATATGTGGGGTTGACCAATGAGGAGAGGTGGTCAGAACAATGTCACTGAAGAGCCGTGCACCTTGCTTAGGAGTTGAGACTCTCTTTAGGCACTGGGAGGCTACTAAGAGAGTGTGAACATGGAATAATGATATTTGAATTTAGAAAACTCATTGAGGCAGGATTATAGAAGAGGAAGGGGAAAGAGATCCAGGAAATGAAAGTATGTGGGGAGACCCTTGCAGTAAATTCTTATGTAATATGAGATAGAACTGAAGCAAGGATGCAACTGGGATTACAAGTGTGTGCCACTATACCCAGCTATAATGTAGGTTCAGATAGAACTGAAGCAAAGATAAAAGATTAAGAGATATTCATGAATTGGAATGTAAAGAATTTTGTAAGTGCTGGTCATGAGGGGCAGATGAGTGAAAAGAAAAAATTCAGAATGATTCCCAAGTTTCTGTACTGAATAAGTGAATAACGAAGTCGTTAACTGTCTGAGGAATGTGCAGAAAGGAACAGACTCAAAGTGAAGCAGAGGAAATGAATGCATTTAATTTGGGATATTGCGTTTCCTTGACAGGAACATCCAGGACTACATGTGGACTGAACAATTAGGAGCTAAAGGAGAGAAGTCTGGGCTGGAGGCCTAGATTTTATTATCACAGTTGGTAGGTCACCCAAGGAGAGCAGGGAGATGGAAGCCATAAGAAAATTAGTTTAGCAGGTCCAGGAAATAATCAAAGGCATAGAACCAGAGGCTGTAAGGGATATTGAAGCCTGAAAAGGCAGATTGAGCCATATTATTAATAATAAATGGCACTGATTGGTCTCCGACAGTGTCAGGCATGTGCTGAGCATTGCCATGGATCGTCTCATTTAACCTTCACAACCCAAACGTGGAGATACTGTTATGTCCATTTGACAAAGGATGTTGACAGAGATGAACTTATAGGCCCAGAGTCTTGTATCTCCTGACCAAAATAATTTATATTTTATATTTTAAGGGTTGGGGACGTAGCTCAGTGGTAGAGCGCTTGCCTAGCATGCACGAGGCTCTGGGTTCAATCCCCAGCACAACAACAACAACAAAAGTTCATATTTTAACTCCAGAAATCTGACCCAGACTCCAAATTCTTAACCTATATACAATACTCCCGGTTACAAAGATTCTTATTTACCAAATTCAGGGGTTTGGATTTCAGGACTTTGCCTTTTATCCTGTTGGTAAAAGATTTCCCACACAAAGCAGATCTTTGTTTGCTTTGTTTTTCAGTTTTTAAATCAGTAATGCATACAAATAATTTGTTTATGGTTTTGGTTTTGGTTTTGGTTTTGAGACAGGGCCTAGAACTTGCTTTGTAGTCCAGGCTGGCCTTGAACTCCTGATCCTCCTGTCACAGCCTCCCAACTCCTGGGATTATAGGCATATGCCACCATGCCTCATTTCAGATATTAAAAGGACTACAATAACAAGTTTTCCTTGCATTCATCCAGTTCCTTCTCCATCCTTCCAGTTTTCTTTTAGAAGTTAATGTCTTTTGTTTGAAATATGAATATATTTATATTTAACTCTGCCAGTCTACACAAGCCTGCAGCCGTACCACTGTGGCATCCAATCCGTTAAAGCTAAGCAGGGTTGGACCTGGTTAGTACTTGGATGAGAGATGGCCCGGGAACACCAGGTGCCACAGGCATGAGAGAAGGACCTGGCAACCCACTCCCGAAAAACAATCAACCATTGAAAACCCTGTGAATAGCAGAGAAGCACTAATACTGTTTCGCCTGTTGTATGTAGGGTTGCTATGAGTCGGACACCAACTTGATGGCACCTAACAATAAGTCTTCACAATGTATGGCACACTGTACCTACTTATGCATCGTATTCTTCTTAATATATCTTGGAAGTCTATCCATATTGCATATAAGAGCCTCTTCATTCTTTTGTTTCACCAGCTTCAAAGTGTTCGTTTATGTGCCTACCATAATTCAGTTAGCCATCCCTTATTGGACTTTCATATTATTCCAATATTTTGTATTTAGAACCATTTTTGCCTAGAATTACTTTGCACATACATTATTCCACATATGAGCAAAATTTCCGAAAGTGGAAGTGCTAGGTCACACGCATTTTGAATTTTAATGGGCATTGCCAAATTACTCTTCATGGGTATTTGTTGTTGTTGTTAGGTTCCGTCGAGTTGGTATCCGACTCATAGCGACGCTCAGAGGGTTTTCAATGGCTGACTGTTTTGGGATTGCCTTGGGAGTGGATTGCCAGGTCCTTCTCCCACTCATAGGTATTTAGCCAGTTTATATTCCTAGTAGTATATTGAGAGTGCTACTCTCCTAGTTTCATCAATAATGTGTCATCTAACTTTGAGTTTTGTCTGTTTAGTATTTGTTTAAGAGCCATTGGTATTTTCTGTTAACTCTTGTCATCTCCTTTGCTCATTTCCTGCTATGTCCTTGGTCTCATTGAATTATAGGAGCTCATACCTAGGGAGGGCAGCTCTTTATAAGTATTCCTTCCCAATTTTTTCCATTTATTTTGACTTTGCTTATGATTTTCTCTTTACCTTATAAAATTTTTTGTTTTTAAATGTGATAATCAGTCTTTCTGATGAATTACTAATTTTGAGTCATAATTAATCTTGCTCACTCCAACATTATGGAAGAATTCTGCCTTATTTCCTCTTAGTCATATTAACATTTTTTATATAGCTGCAGTTTATCCTGCTATGTGGAATAAAGTATGACACCCACTACTAATTCTTTTTCTGGATGGCTGTCAGTGGTCCCAGCATTTATTGTAATTTATTTTTATTTGTATGTGCTTCAGTTCGTAAGCTTTGTGTTCAGCTCCACTATACATTATGTCTATTTTTGAGTTGTCTTTAATGTTTTCATTGTTGAGGGTTTATCATATATTTTGATATCTAGTCAAAATAGTCTCCTTTCTTTGCTCTTATTTGAAAGCTTTCTCACAATTCTTTATTTTTGTATATGACCTTTAAAATTTTCATGTCCAGTTACACTCTAAAAGACCTGATATTTCTGATGTGATCAAGTTAAATTTATAATTTTATATTTTTATAATGATAAGCACTTTAAGTATGGTACTTTTAATCAGTTCAAATCTTTATCTGAAAATTTATTTAAGGTGAAGGGGAGTGATATAATCAGTTTTGTAGTTGATTAGCTTCTATGTAGTATGTACTGTGCTGAACCTTGGAAATATGAATAAGCATGAATATTGTTTGTCTCTTCAAGGACACACATACATAAGAACATAAACAGCCATTAAAAAGGATGTGAATTTTTTGAGGTATAGGAAATAAGCATATCTGCTGGCTATATTTCATGGAGATGGAGGTGGACAAAGGAAACATTACTTGTCCTTTTTTTAAAAATTTTCTATTTTGAAATAATTTTAGATTTATCCAAAAGGTATGGGAGTAGTCCGCAGAATCCCCTAGATCCCTTACTACTTCTGAACCATTTGAAGGTAGGTTGCAGACATAATGCCCATCACTCCACTGAATCCTTCTTTAAAACTTCAGTATTTCCTAGCTACCAGGACGTTCTCCAACAAAACTACATTCATTCATCCATTAAAATCAGGAGATTAACATTGACCCGGTATCACCATCTAACCTAATTGAATTTTGCCACTTGCCCTGTCTAAATCCAGGATTTGTTCAAGAATCACATGTTATATTCAGCAGTTCTTTCTTCTTAGCCTTCAGTGATCTTGAACAATTTCTTACTCTCCTTCATTTTCATGACCTTACATTGTCAAAGGGTGTAGGCTACTTTATAGAATATATCTTAATTTGGGTTTGCCAGATGTTTGCCCATTATTTAAAAATTTTGCAAGAATACAAGAAATGATATTATGCCGAGGTACATGATACATATTTGTTGATACGTCCCGTTACTGGTGATGTTAACTTTTGTCACTTAATGAAGACAGTAGGTATCTTCAGTGTTTCTCCAATATAAACTTAATCAGTATTTTATGCTGCATTTACTACTAAGCAGTTACTACTAAACAATAGCTTGGAAGATACCCAAGAACTATGTAAATAGTCTGTTTCTTATCAAATCTTCACCCACTGGTTTTAGTCAGGTCTTTAAACCCATGAAAAATTGGGTTCAGGATGTAGGTTCAATATGTTAAAATTTAGAGGGGTCTGGTTTGCTGCAGGTTTGAACCACTCTAAAAGGTTTTAGGGTTTAAATCCTTTGTATAGATACCTGGGCTTCAAACAGAACCCAAACCCAAAACCTGAACCCACTCTAGTTCAAGCATTTAAAATTTTTTCCTAAACTCAAACCCAGTGAAAAATTGGGTTTGAGTTAAGCATTTAATGTTTTTCTGTTGTTGGTTGATTAGTTGGTTTTTGTATCTTTTGTATCTGATTAGCTTGTTTTGTATCTTTAGCTATTTTATTATGCATAAAAATTGGGAAAAAATTAAGAAGATTTTATTCCTCTCTCTACACATAGGATTAAAATTTTTTAAACCTGAACTGAACCCTGTACATTTTAATATATTGAGCCTGTACCTGAACCTGAAGTTAATTTTTCACATGTTTGAAGCCCTGGTTTTAACATTTACTGATAATTTTTGTCTGTACCAATTATCAATAGTTGCAAAATGGTGATTTTTTAATTCTGTCGGTGCTTATAGACTTATTAGTAGTCATTCTGTTGTAGAATAGAACTCCCCCAACATGCACTTACTTATTCATATTACTGTGAATTCACAGATTTTATTTACTCAGTTATTATTTATTGCTCTTATTTTTTATTTTGGTACTCAAACTTTCTCAAATTTGGCCAGTGGGAACTCCTACAAACTGGCTCTATGTCCTTTTGGAATGGTCCCATCATTCTCTTAACTAGTTCCTTATAACTGGCATGTCAATATAGTCCAGGCTCATCTTACATCTTTCCTGCCTCTGCCCTGAAGTCAGCTGTTTATCAGGGAGCCCAGTTTTTTTATTTTTCTTTGGCAGCACTGCTGGATTGAACCCAGAGTCTCACTCATGCTTTTTGCAAGTGCCCCTCTTTTATTTTGAATCATGGTCTCACTAAGTTATGCAAGCTGCCTTTGGCCTCAAACCCGCAATTCTCTTGCCTCTGCCTCCTGAGTTGCTGGGATAAGTGGATGCCACTGTGCCTAGCCAGGTTCTTTTTAATATGGTATTAAAATAGTCTTTAGAAACTAATATTTGAGTATGCTCAATACTACCTGGATGTTATTGTTTTTTGAAGAACAGAGTAGGAAATGTATCTTTGTGTGTATATATACACAGATACACACACACACACACACACACACACACACACACACACACACACACACACACTCCTGTATCCTTCTGTCTCTGAGTGTATATATATTAAAGCCATCCGTTGAACCCGGTATCTTCCAGTTCTGATTCATGACAGGATTTATTCTGCCTGTCTCCTTTTCTGTATGTTTAACTTATTTCTCTATCTGTGAGGGGCCTGGTTCCCACTGTCCTTAGTCCGTTTACTTTATTTGCTCACCCTCTGCCTCACTCACATTTATAACCAAACTGAGAACTTGTCCCCTCTCTCCCTCCCCTGGGCACTGAAATCTCAGCCCTGCTGAAAAACAGAAAGACACCAATTTTGTTTAATCAAAGTGAGTTTAGAAAGGTACTATGACTTCTTGGAGAAAAACTGGATAGAAGGGAGATACAGGGGAAGGGCGATTTACTTTCTATTATATATCATTTTGTACCTTTTCCATTTTTTCAAAACATACCTGCTTTTATTACCTATGAAAGGAAATAAATGTGCGTAATACAGTAAGTAGAGAATTTTTGTTTCCTCAGTGCCTGTTCACTTAGCTGCTGTCTTCTACCATGTTTGGAGGAGAATGTTTTTTTCATTTTTTTCCTTAAGCGTGTTTGACTCCTTTCCATCCATTAGGAAACAATACTTGTTTCTATGGGAAGTGCTATTATTGCCGAGAGACAGAGCCAGCATGTGCTGATGGAGACACAATGGAGGGATCCGTCACACTTTGGCTTCCAGATGTATGGCCTCTACAGAAACATCGACACCCCTGGGGCAGGACTTACCGAGAAGGCAAATTAGCCAGGTAAAAGCCCATATTAGCCATGATGCAATTGTCTCCTGGGCCGGGCCAGGCCAGGGGCAGGCCCGAATAGGAGCCAGCCATTCTGTCCAAGAGTAAAAAGAGTTGTGGGGCTAGGAGAAAACCTGCTAAGCAGTGATTCCGTTCTCTTTTTCATGGTGTCATTGTGTTAGTTTTCTGTCACTGTGACAAATACTGAGGTAAATCAACTTAAAAGGAAAGATTTGTTTTGGCTCACAATTTCCAATGTTTCAGTCCATGGTCACTTAGCCACATTTCTTTGGACATATAGTGGGACAGTACATCATGGTGGAAGCACATGGAAGAGGAGGCTGCTTACCTCATTGTGGCCAGGAAGCACAGAAAAGGAGGGACTGGGGTTCCAGGATTCTCTTCAAAGGCATGTTCCTTGTAACTTAACTTCCATCCACTAGGTGTCATCTCCTAAAGGTTCTACCACCTCCCCACAGTGCCACACCAGGGCAACCAAACCTTTATTTAGCATATGGTCTTTGGGGGAACATTTAAAATCCAAACTATAATATTCTGTCTCTGGCCCTCAAAGACTCATTATGTCTATCTCTCGAAGCAAAATACATTCATTCCATCTCCAAGAGTCCCCAAAGTCATAACTGTACCAGTATTCCTGAAAAGCCTAAGTCCAAAGTCTCCTCTGAGACTCAAGGCAAACTCTTAGCTATAAGCCCCAGTAAAAATAAAAAAAAAAAAAAAAGCTCCCATACTTCCAAGACACAACGGGACAGGATAAACATTGCCATTCCAAAAGAGAGGAGTAGGAAAATAGCAAAAGTTGAACCAAAGCACAACCAAACCCCAGCAGGACAAATATTAAATCCTCCAGCTCCATGTCCAGCATCCAGGGCTCCCAGTATTGTAATGTGACCTCTGAAGAGCTTGGCCAAGCCAGTCCCTCTCCCCTCTTGAGCTGGCTTTGCTCGCTGGCTGCAGCTTCCTTTGGCAGGCAGGTGTTCCACACTCCTGGCATCTCTGACTTCCTGGGGTCTGCACTGCGGCTTCGGCTTTACTCTCACAGGCTGCTTGCAGAATTCTGACCCTGCCACACACAACCTCTCAGGCCTTCCTTTGAAATCTCAGTGGAAACCTCCATGACCCCACAATTCTTGCAACCTGTTTACCTGCAAAACCAGCATCATGTGGTCAAGCCAAGGTCTGCCACTGTCTTGAACAGTAGTCAGGCCTGCTTGGACCACAGCAGCCTCCAAGTGTCTTGATGGCTGAACACAGGAAAAGAATTGCCTAGGCCCTGTGTTTGACCTGGAATGGATGAGGACTTGCAGATTCCTGAATTGCCCTTAAGACACCTCTCCTGTTGTTCTAGCGCAAAGTACTTGATTTCTTTTTGGTGGTACTAATCTTTAGCAAGCATACCCTCTGTGGCTTGAACTTTATATGCACTTCTTTTCTGGTCAAACTGCAAGTTTTTCAACTCTTTCCACTCTGTTTTGCTTCTGAGTCTTACAGTAAATTTGACTAAAAGCAACCAGTAATTTCCATTTTGCTGCCTTGAAATTTCCTCCACCATACAAACAACTGTCACCTTTAAACTCAGTCCCCCCACAAAGTCTAAGGGCGTGGACAAAATGTAGACGGGTTCTTTGCCAGAATGTAACATGAGTGACCTCTAGTCTAATTCCCAGTAGAATTCTCAGCACAGCCTTTACTATCTGCATTCCCAGCATCGGCATTCTGATCTTCTTGAGTCCCCACCAGAATAGTCCGCAAATCTCTACTTCCTGCATTCCAAGCTTTTATTTAGCCTACCTCTCCAAACTTTTCTGAACTCCTCCCACAAACCAATTCTAAAGCCTTCTGAACTACATCATTCAATATCAATGGGGTCACAGCAATGACCCCATTCTCAATATCAGTTTTCTGTGTTACCTTTCCATTGCTGTGACAAAATACCTAAGATAAATAACTTAAGAGGAGAGATTTCTTTTGGCTCACAGTTTTGGAGATTTGATTTTGGTCCTGTGGTAAGGCAGAATATCATGGTGGGGAGTATGTTATAGAGCAAAGCTGCTCACTTAATAGTGGTCAGGAAGCAGAAAGAGAGGGAATGGCCAGGCAGAATCCCATATCCCCTTTCTCGGCATGCTCCCAAAGACCTAACTTCCTTCCACTAGACCCTGCTTCCCAATAATGCCACAGGCTGGCAACTAGACCTTTAGCACGTGGCCTTTAGGAGGTTCTCTAATAGTCAGGTGGTGTTGGCACTCCCTAACCCCTGCGATCCTCCTTGCCTGCAGGTGGGAGTATGACGAGAGCTACTGTGACGCTGTGAAGAAAACATCCCCATATGACTCAGGCCCACGGCTCTTGGATATCATTGACACTGCTGTCTTTGATTACCTGATTGGCAATGCAGACCGCCATCACTATGAGAGCTTTCAAGATGATGAAGGCGCTAGCATGCTCATACTTCTTGATAATGCCAAAAGGTAAAACCAGCAGAACTACCTTTTGTCAGTTTTTGTATATAAAAGAAGGACATTTTCTAGAGTATTGTGCTAGTCAGCTTTCAGTCACTGTGACAAATACCTGAGATAAACCAGACACGGTGGTGCACGCCTGTAATCCCAGCAACTCAGGAGGCAGAGGCAGGAGGATTGCGAGTTTGAGGCCAGAGACAGCCTGTGTAACTTAGCAATAAAAAATGAAAAATGGAGTGGGGGTGCAGTACAGTGGTAGACCACTTGCAAAGCATATATGAGACCCTGGGATCAACCTCCAGTACTACAGAGAGAAAAAAAAAAAAAAAACATTGGGCATGGTTGTGCACACCAGTAATCCGGGCACTCAGGAGGCTGAGGCAGGAGGATCAACGTGAGTTCAAGGCCAACCTGGTCTACATAGTGAGTTCCAGGACAGCCTGGGCTACACAGTAAGACTGTGTCTTGAAAAGAAAAGAAAAGAAACCTGAGATAAATCAACATATAAGGATGAATGTTTATCTTGGCTCACGGTTTCAGAAATTTCAGACCATTGCTTTTGGGCCTGTAGTGAGGTGGAAACCATGACAGAATATGTGTATTGGAGCAAAACTGCTTACTTTATGGCAACTAGGAAACAGAGAGAAAAGAGGCCAGAGTCCCAGTATCCCCTTACGGGTCCTCAGTGACCTAACATTCTTCCCCTGGGTCCTACCTCCTAAAGGTTCCCCCACCTCCCAGTAGTGTCATAGGCTGGTCACCAATCCTTTATGTGAGTCCTTAGGGGACACTTCAGATCCAAATTACAGCAGGCAACCTGGAAAACATCCAGAACACAGTTGATGGAAGGCATCCTGCTTTCCACTTGGGGTCTTCGCCGTTAGCACCCATCCTTCACTGCACCCTCAGGGATTTCAGGACTTGAAGAAATGAAAAAGTGGTCCACTTCACAGACAACTAGAAGCCGTGGTCCTTTGTTTGTCACGACCTAAATCATTCTTCCTTGGCAATGATGTTTATAGAACCTCAAATCAAAGGAATACAGATTTATTTGTTTATTTCCCAGCAAGAAATACAGATTTAATAGACTTGGAATTTATTTACTATTAAGTACATTCCATCCATGCAATCATGTAATGTAAATGTAAAATTTTAATATATTTGATAGTATGTTTTCCTATTTTTATGGCAGCTAAGGCTTAGACTTGCTTTCATGGGAAGAGGAGCAGTTGCATATTGGTTACATATAAAGACAAGTTACCTTTTTCTTGAATGAGCCAAGTTTACTTATTTTGCAGAAAGAGAATACCCTGGGCATGGTGTGGTGGTGTACGCCTGTATTCCCAGCAGCTTGGGAAGCAGAGGCAGGAGGATGGCAAGTTTGAGACCAGAGGCAATCTGGGTAACTTAGCAAGACCCTGCCTCACAAAAGTAAAAAAATGGGCTGGGGGTGCAGCTCAGTGGTCCAGCAGTTGCAAAGCATGCAAGTGTGAGGCCCTGGGTTCAACCGCCAGTACTGCAGGAAAAAAAGAGAGAGAGAATGTCCTTGTTTTTTAAGGCCTGCGTTATTTGGAAAGGATGTCATATTTCCATTTTGTACTGTGCATTCTCTATCGTAGCCAGTTCAGAGCCATATGTGAGAGAGAGAGAGAGAGAGAGAGAGAGAGAGAGAGAGAGAGAGAGTGAGTGTGTGTGTGTGTGTGTGTGTTTGTGGTACTTGTTGTTAGGTGCCGTCGAGTCGAGTTCAACTCATAGCGACCCTATGTACAGCAGATCGAAACACTTGCCGATTCTGTGCCAGGCAAACGATCTTATTTATGTTTAATCCCATTGTTGCAGACACTGTGTCAATCCATCTGGTGGAGGGTTTTCCTCTTTTGCGTTGACCTGCCACTCTCCCAAACATGATGTCCTTCTCCAGGGATTGATCTCTCCTGACTACATGTCTGACTGAAATGGGGCTTCGTGCATACATTGTAAGCATTGAACCACTGAGGTGCAGCCCCAGCCCAGTTTTTACTTTTTATTTTGAGACGGGATCTCACTAAGTTACAGAGGCTGCCTCTGGCCTCAAACTGTGATCCTCCTGCCTCCACCTGCAGAGTTGTTAGGATTACAGGCTTGCACCACCATACCTGGCCAAATGTAACTTTTTACGTGTAACAGCCAGCCACTTGTTTGAGGGAACCTAATATGAATATCCTTTCTCCCCACCCTTTAAAGTCTTCTCAAGTTTAGGAGTTTTCGAGTTCTCTCTCTGGTCTGTGCACTCCACATTGGGTTACCATAGTGTGTTACCACAGTTTTGCTCTAGCACCTTGCAGTATTTTGGTGGGAAATAGGGCCCTTGTGAATGCTGTTATTTGTGGTTTGATATTCCAATACAGGCGATTAGGGATCCTGTGTCTAATTGGTCATGGCCTGCTTATTTTTCATTTAAATTATTTGAACTGCTGAAGCATGAAATTATCTAGGGTTACATTTGAGTTTCATACAGAATTTGCTTTGATGCTAAGAAGGGAACTAATACTTCCACATAATTCACTAAGTTTTAATTTAATTTTCAGCTTTGGGAACCCCTCGCTGGAGGAGAGAAGCATTCTTGCCCCTCTCTATCAGTGTTGCATGTAAGTTATGCACAGCCTGTACATGTGCCTGCATTGCCTTGCTTTCCAGGCTCAGGTAACAGTACATCAGTTTTCTTTGCCTTAACATTTCCTGATACCTGAGCAGTGCTTTTCACACTTCCCATCCAGAACCCCTGGAGATGGGGATCAGGGAAAGGTAGAAACCGGTAATCTAAAGCTCAGAATTTATTTCAAATTTTATATGACTAGAAGTTTGTAGTCTATTTGATAATGCATATCTGTGTTTGGTTTAACCTCTCACCCTCTCCATGTCCTTGCCTTCCCCCCAGAAAAATTCCTAGTAAGATCAGATCTGTATTCTTAATTGCTACATCTGGTTTACCTGGTAGTTTCAATTCCTCTCATCCATCACATACTACTTGGAGTTTGCATATCAGTTTGAAATTGTCTAAACCAAAAGTATCTTTCTATAAGTATATAATAACTGACAAGTCCATATTAGAGAACAAAGAAATTGAAAAATAAATCATAAAATTGAAATAAAGGAGCTCAGCAGCCTAGTGGTAGAGCACTTGCCTAGCATGCACGTGGTCCTGGGTTCAATCCTCCAATACTGGGGAACAAAAAAAAGAAGAAGGACGAAAAAGGAGGAGGAGGAGGAGAAGAATAGGAGGAGGAGAAGGCAGAGGAGGAGGAGGAAGAGAGGGAAGAGGAAGAGAAGGAGAAAGAAGAGGAGGAGAGATAAGGAGAAGAAGCAGAGGAGTAGGAAGAGGAAAAAGAAGGAAGAGGAGGAGGAGGGGAGAAGGGGAGGAAGAAGAAGAAAAAAAGAAGAAGGAGGAAGAGGAGGAGAAAGAAAGGGAGGAGAATAAGAAAATGAAATAAAGACTGGACTCCAAGAACCTCCCGCCTTCTATGTTAGGTCATTATTCCTGGCATGATTTTAAAGTATGCATACCAGGAGTCAGCTGCAATTCACTTTGCTTCACTGCACAGAAAAGCAGGTCTAGGGGCACCACTTGGCACTAGTCAAGTCCCAGAAGCACTCATGGCACCTAAGACTGCCCCTCCTAACACCTGGTCTGTTTTTCTTTTTGTTCAGTGCTGAGGGTTGAACTCAGGGCCTCACGCGTGCTAGACAAGTGCTGTACCACTGGGCTACATCCCAGCCCTCTTTTTGTTTTTTGAGACAGGGTCTCATTTGTAGCCCAAGCTGGCTTCACACTCACTCTGTAGCCTTATGTAAACTGTTGAGTTTAAGACAATCTTCCTGCCTCAGCCTCCTAAGTGCTAGAATTGCAGGCATGCACCACCACATCTAACTTTTTATTTTATTAGCAACAGAATTCTAGAAAGTAACATTTACCCAGGCAACCATTAACTGTCTTTATTAATATTATGAAATAGCAGTACATGTAATAAAAAATTGAAGGAATATGATTTTGTATTGATAGTGATACCAGTCTGGTCCAACCAGGAGACAGAAAAGACAATATGTTAAACAGATATTTAGTATAAAATTGTTAAGTTGTAGTACAATCGTGAGTATAAAAGAACCTAGGGCTGAGGGCAAGTACCCAAGGAAGTCCAAACTTGGAAGAGAAGCCCTTCCCCGAGATTGGAGTTTAGACCTCAGTGGGAAAGGTACAGTACAGCCCACTGGATAGCAGTGTGGTTTGCTGAACAGCATTAGTTCCACTGAGAAGGGCAAAGGGTGAGAGGGGCACCCATTCAGGGCAGCATTAGTTCCACCAAGAGCTCTGCTCTCAGGGCCTGATGACCTCTTAAAGGGCTCACCTCTTAATGCTGTTACAGTGGCAGTTAAATTTCAACATGAGTCTTGGAGGGGACAAATATTTAAACCATAGCGAAGAGTTGGTTAAATAATTAAGGAAAATAGTATCCCTAAAAGAAGTTCTTTCCTATTACTAGTGGTAGATTTTTTTTTTTAATTCAGAAACATGTGAAGAAGGAAATTAAAATAACATTATCTAAGGATAGCTCTTTTTATTTCCCTATCGATTTGGAGTAAAAGAGGTTTTTTTCCCTCTACTTCCCCTCCTACACACATTTATATCATGGGTATTTTCCCATGCCATTAAATTTCCAAAATTTTTTCTTTTTCCTTTGGCAGTGCTAGGGGTTGAACCCACAGCCTTATGCATGCTAGGCAAGCACTCTACTACTGAGCTACATCCCCAGCCCTTCAAAACTTTGTAATGGCTACATGGTATTTTCTTGAATGGAGGAGTCATAGTTTGTTTAACTAATTCCCAGTTGGACTTTGATCTTTCTCTTGCACTGAATATATATATAACTCTGTGATTGTATGAATCTCTGATTAATTACCCAGAAAAAATATCAAGCATGGTAGAATCTGATTGGCTCTGATTGGGGCCTGGCCCAGAAGCTGAGGAATGATCTAGGCTGCCAGGCGTGGTTCATCAGTGCCAGGGCTGGGCTGAGGTGTTACAGTACCATGAGGTTCTGGCATTTAAGAGATTATGGTATCTGAAACCCACAAGGTTAAAAAATCGAATTTCTGTAATAATATTGAGGATCATTCCATTGATCTTCCTAGAAAAAGGACCACTAATAAGAATATAAAGGAGGTTAAGAAATCTCCAAAAAAGTTGGTTGCTTACCTACATAGAATAGTTAGACAAGCTGTGAAAAGCCCCAATAAATCTTGCAAGATGATCTATCACAGAAAGAAATATTATCACCCCTTTCCAAACCTTGTTACAGAAACAGACAGTCCACTAGAAGTGGGAGTTGTGACATGGCAAATAAAGAAAATGAACTGGCTTTTGGAAGCCACCTGCCTGAAGAACTAGGCCATAGGAGTCAAACATATTTGATTAACTCCAGTGATTCTGGTTCTTCACAGACAGAAAGCCTGTCATCAAAGTGTAGTTGAGTTTTTTCTGAAGTGTCTGAAACCCATGAAACAATGGCCTGAGTTTTGTTCAGCAGGAATTTGAGATTGAATATAGCTTTATCTTTCTAGAAAAAGAGAAGTATGAGTGAACTTGTAGCTCATTGGTGAGGATAGAAGATTTTGGAATTATGGTAGGTTGCCTTCTTTTGCTAATGAGTAAGAAGGAAATCAATGCATCTCACTTGGCTACTGTGTAGACTTGCTGCCTTGAGTAAAGTCATTACTTCAAAGAAAATTTGAAGAATACAGTATGGTTGGTTTAAACTAGCTTCAAGCAGTAATAAAAAGGTGTTGATAATTATCCAAAACAAATTGTAAATGATGTTGTTTTAAAACCAACAATTAAGTGTATTATGGGAACAGGAAGATCATCTTACTTTGGTTCCATGATATACTGGTAATACAGCTAAGGATGTGGTTGCTTATTTATAACAGTTACTTTGAGGCATTTCACCTACTAAAAAGCATTTTGTTGTTAGGTGCCATTGATTCAGGTCTGACTCATAGCAAACCTCATAGGGTATTTAGTGGCTAAAAAAGCACTTGGTTATTCAAAATATCACTGAATTAGTGAGACCTTATCTCCTTTTGAAAAATAAAAAAGAGAGGTCAGGGTGCAGCTCAGTGGCAGAGCACTTGCAAAGTATGCATGAGGCCCTGGGTTCAGCTCCCCAGAACTGCAATACTGTGCTCGCTCATGTGAGCTCTGTCTCTCTCTCCTTCTCTCTCTCTCCTATATATGTATATATCACTGGTCTATATGAGTTCCAGAAATAGGTCTCTTCTGAGAACTATGAACTGTAGAAGAAATCAAAACCATTTTTTCTTTTAAAAAGCCACATGATGCAACCTCTGAGACCCTAGTCATCTACTTCACATTGAAGTGGAAAAATATCCAAAAGGAGCAGCTTCAACTTCAGTGACCTCAAAGTACATTATGAAGATTGTTTGCCTTTGCTGCATTCAGGATATCTATGGTTATTTGGTAACGTTGTTTAAGAACTGCTAGGTCTTAGTGCCATCTTGCATAAAAATATAATTTATACTATGTGAAAAAATAAGACATTACTAGGAACTACAAAGATCAATCATTAATTTTTATTGTGGTTTTTTTTTTTAAATCTTAAATATGTTCAGCTATTTTATGTTGAAAAGATTTTGAAAGTTTAAAACATTATAGTATAAAAAACTATGAAGAGAGCTGGGCGCAGTGGCGCACACCTGTAATCCCTGTGACTTGGAAGGCAGAGTCAGGAGGATCGCAAGTTCAAGACCAGAGGCAGTCTGCATAACTTAGTGAGACCCTGTCTCAAAAAGTTTAAAAAAGCGGGGGGGGGGGGGCTGAGGGTGCAGCTCAGTGGTCCAGCACTTGGAAAGCATGCAAGCGTGAGGCCCTGGGTTCAGCCCCCAGTACTGGGAAAAAAAAAAAAAAAAGACTATGAAGACTCTACCAGAATACTCTTAGAACTGATAAACACTTTCAGCAAAGTAGCAGATACAAAATCAACATACAAAAATCAGCTTTTCTGTATACTGATAACAACCAGGAGGAGAGAGAAATAAGGAAAACAGTTCCACTTACAGTAGCTTCAAAACAAATAAAATATCTAGAAATAAACTTAACCAAGGAGGTAAAAGACCTATATAATGAAAACTTTAAAACACTAGCAAAAGAAATTGAAGAAGCTAGCAGAAGGTAGAAAGATCTCACATGCTCATGGATTGGAAGAATTAATACTGTGAAAATGGCTATATTACCAAAAGCAATCTACAGATTTAATACAATCCCCATCAAAATCCCAATAACATTCTTCACAGACCTAGAGAAAACAATCCTAAAATTCATATGCAAGCACAAAAGACCCCAAATTGCTAAAGCAATCCTGAGCAGAAAGAACAATGGAGGGAGGATCCCAATTCCTGATTTCAAATTATATTACAAAGCCATAGTAACAAAAACTGCCTGGTACTAACACAGATAGACCAATGGAACAGAATAGAGGATCCAGAAATAAACCTATGCAGCTACAGCTACCTGATACGTGACAAAGGTGCCAAAAATATAAGTTGGAGAAAAGACACCCTCCTCCACAAATGATGCTGAGAAAACTGGAAATCCCCATGTAGAACACGGAAACTAGATCTTTCTCTCACTTTGTACAAAAACCAGTCCAAAATGGATCAGAGACCTAAATATAAATATAAATCCTGAAACTTTGAAACTGCTAGAGGAAAACACTTCAAGACATAGGTATAGGCAAGGGCTTTCTGAGTAGGACCCTAATAGCACAGGAAACAATAGCAAGGATTGACAAATGGGATTGCATGAAAGTAAAAATCTTTTGCACAGCAAAGGACACAAGTATTAGAGAGAAGAGACAGCCTACAGAATGGGAGAAAATATTTGCATCAGATGGGATTAATATCTAGAATATTACAAAGAGCTCAAAAAATTAAATACCAAAAAAGCCACTTATCTAATCAGAAAATGGGCAAAAGAACTGAACAGAGACTTTTCAAAAGAAGAAATACACATGGACAACAATCATGAAAAAATATTCAGCATCCTTAGCCATGAAGGAAATGCCAGTCAAAACTCCACTTGAGATACCATCTCACCCCAGTCAGAATGGCTAGCTTCAACAAAACCAACAAATGCGGGTGAGGGTAGGAGGAGAAAGAAACTCTACTACACTGCTTTTGGGAATGTAGGTTAGTGCAGCCACTATAGAAATCAGTATTGAGGTTCCTCAAAACACTAAAAATAGAATTGCCATATGGCCTGGCTGTCCCACTCCTGCCTATATATCTAAAGGAATATAAGTCAATATATCACAGAGATACCTGCTCATCTGTTTATTGTGGCATTATTCACAATAGCCCTGATATGGAGTCAACCTAGGTGTCCATCAGTAGATGAGTGGGTAAGGAAATTATGGTATACATGCACTGTGGAGTTTATTCAGCCATGAGGAAGGACAAAATTATGGCATTTGTTGGAAAATGGAGGGAACTAGAAGCCATCATTTTAAGTGAAATAAGCCAGCCCCAGAAAGATAAACATCACGTTTTCTTCCCATATGTGGATGTTAGACTTCAATATATGTTCAATACTAAAACATATAGATCATGAAAGTAGAAGGGATCTATGTAGGGAAAGATAACAGACCAAAGAAAAGGGGGAGGGAGCAAGAAGAAAGGGTAATAGGATAAAGGAAAGGAAATATCACATATTTTGCCCTTAAGGCAAAAGCGACCCTCCTAGGGTTTTCAGTGGCTGATTGCTTGGGGAGTGGACTGTCACACCCTTCTCCCAGAGGCAAATTTGGGGTAGATAGGTAGGTAGGTAGACAGACAGACAGACTCCCAAACAAGACATGCTAGCAGATGGGGGACCCTGGGGGGAGAGAAGGAATGGAAGAGGGGGACATGAGAGGGTCATGAGGGTGGTGAACATGAGCAATGTACACTGAAATGTGTGTGGGAATGTCGTAATAGGGCCAATTAAGTTGTACACTAAACGTTACGAAGAAGATCACTGGGGGAAAAATCATAGTAAGTAATGAATAGTAAGAATTTTTGTCCACACAAAATAATATCAAAACATGGTATTGTGGCTTATTCATAATGCAGAGGGAATTTTGGAACAAAAATTATTTTAGTTAAAACATTTTACTTTTTTTTTTTTTTTTAACTTTTGTCTGCCAAGCAGGCTTTAAACTCTGATAGTGGGAAGTTTTATGTAACTTGTCTTAAAACTGTTTCTTCCAGCATTCGGGTTTCCACCTGGAACAGACTGAACTACCTAAAGAACGGAGTGCTAAAGTCTGCCTTAAAATCTGCCATGGCCCATGACCCCATCTCCCCCGTGCTCTCTGATCCTCACCTGGACGCTTTGGATCAGCGGCTCCTGAGCATCCTGGCCACAGTGAAGCAGTGCACTGACCAGTTCGGGATGGACACTGTTCTGGTGGAAGACAGGATGCCTCTCTCCCACTTGTAACTCTTGATGCAAAATAAGCGAAACCTATTTTTACAAAGATAGAGAAACAGCACAATCAATTCCAAATGGTAGGCGATAGCTTGGAAGTTGCCAGCATCAAGTCCTTGGTGGTAGAGGACAGGGTGGCCTGGGGTGTCTTTGGTGTTTTCTGTAGCAGAATCTAAAGCAAAGACAAGTTTGAGAGCATGAGCTTTTCCTACAGATTTGCCTTCTGACTTCCTCGGCAATCGTTCGTACTAGCAGTGGGCACCAGCATTGGTCAGTCTTTATTCCCATGCCAAAGGAGAAACAGAGGTGTGACATTTGGACAGATGAATGCTGGGATTGGTTGCAGAGTGTGTATTTTGAGGTGAACCTTGTAGTCCCTTCTCCACACCTGTGGACTTTATGGGAATACTTTGCAATCTCTTGTGGGTTTTTTTGTTTTGGTTTTTTTTTTAACAGAACTAGTCAAATTGGAAAGCTTACTGCCTCCTATGGAGTGGCAGCAAATAAAACCTTGCATTCTATTTAGCCAAAATGGCACACTGTTGGAAGGGATCCATTTTTAAGATAGAATTGGAGGGAAGGGCAAAAGCAGGAAGGTGCTCAGATGTTTAAGCAATTGCATAGTACAGTGTTGATCTCAGGGAAGGGAAGGAGTGAGAGATTCACTTGGTAGAACCAGAATCAGGGAGACAACTGAATTAGTGACAACCAGGTTCCTCTGTATTAAGGTTCTTAGATTTGTAAAAAGAAACATGGCATTAGACCTAACTACAATATGCAATCCCACACTTGTGTCCAGATTAACCAAAAAATTCTTTCTAGAGAAAATACTATTACCACTCAAACATGAGGATTGTCTTATGGAGACTAATTTTTTCCCATTTTGCCTAAAGCAAATAAAATCCTTCCCAAATTAACAAAACAAACTGAGATAATACCTTGAATAAGAGTCACATCGCCCGTGATCTTCTAAGGTGAATTTCCACCACTGCCTTTAAGGCGTGTGGTCATTGAAGCTGCTGTTCCCAGAAGACCCACAAGCTTCTTGGTGTCTTTCTTGTGAGAAAGGGCAGCAACACTACAAGACATAGTGTACACCCTTCTGGTAGCTGGACTGAGCTTGTGATTGCAGAAGACTGTAAACAAAAATTTTAAGCCTTCTGAGCCTTGTAATGAAGGAGGTCACCAGAAAGAGCCTTACGTCTTGATTTATGTCAAGTCCTAATTTCATCATTTAGTATTCTTCCACCTCACTGCACTCTTCAGATTTAGGTTGCCAAAACCCAGGTTTAGTTTTGTGCTGTGGCAAAGTGATTTTGACAGGTGAGCAGCTGTAGTAAATTATAGGGCTAGAGGGGGACCGGCCTGGGATGCCCGCTCACCTGTGTGTTTCCCTCCTGCATCTTGTCCAGGTGCATTCCCGTTCTGGACTTCCGTCAAGCAGAGACTAGTATTTAAGCAGTGTGCTTGAATACATTTAATACCAGCCATCAGCAAACAGTTTTAGTCAACTGCCCTTCCAAAAATATCTTTCAAATTTGTGCCCCAGTTTTCTCACATCAATAGTGAGTAACTATAACTACTTTGAGGTAGCATGAAATGAGGACACTTCTATACTTTTTTGCATACATTTTTAGGTGGATGCAAGAACAGTCTTCAGTTGTAAAAGGGTATTGAATATAAGAAGACAAATATTAGCATAAAAAATGAAATAGTGTTAACAAAAGGGGGCATTGATTCCAATTTTAAGACCACTTGCTGTATGTGTCTAGGGAAATTCACAGTTCAGATTGAGAATACATTGGTTAGGACTTACCTCAAATCTTCTGGGAGCCAACTGGCAGCAAACAGTAGAAATAATGTCAGTCAGCTCTGTTCTCCTCAGTGTTAATTGAACTAAATTATGGATTAGTGTTCCTTCAGACATATGTCGCCTTTAGTATGTCCTGCTGGAACAAAGAACTGTTCTCAGATTGGGAACCTCATTCATAATGTCACAGGAGGAAGATTCCATTGAAAGAAAACACAAGAGAGAGAACTGCTTTGAAAAAAATATCCTTTCTTCAGGACACTTGCAGAAAATGTGTGACATTTCATTCTTTACTATTTTTAGACTCGTGATATTAAAAAGGTATTGAGAGCCACAGAGGTTAAAGTTGGAAATAAGCTAACAGAGTGAGGTGACGTGATGCCCAGAATACAAATTTGTGTCCTAAATTAGGATTGGATTAAGCCAGAAATGTATGATTCTTGGAGAAAACCAACCATAAGCTTATAACTCTAAAATTCACAAACACTGAGTTGTGTTTGAAAAAAGAGATAGATTGTTTTTGTTTGGTAAGGCTGCTCTTTTTTTGGTTTGTTTATTTAGTGGAATCTACAGCTAATACAATCAGCTCATTGGAGGGCTTTTGGTCAGCTCTATGTTAGGTATGCCAACTGAACCTCTAGAGAGAGGTGGATACATTTTTAATATAAAACTAGGGAAATCATAACAGGTTACTGTTCCTGCGGTCCTCCCACTTCTTAAAAATGTGCATTCCGAAGTTTTAGGATATTTTGGTAAAAAGGTTTCTTTTTAACACTGTTTCTGAAAATGAGGCTGCATACTGGTTTAGCGAAAGAGGTGTAAATTTCTTTGCAAAACAATAGGATCTGATTTGCTCACAATACAGTTGAATACATTTTAAGGCATTTCTCCCTATTGGCACTCAGGCTTAATATGTCAAATGAAATTTAAGAAGTAAATGGGAGAATTCAGGTATGTTGATTTCGTAGTCTTTTGGGAAAGGTGAATTCTGTATATGGCAATTTTGCAATGTCACCTAAAGGCAGCACTGTCATCCAAAGACATTATATTTTCTTTGAAATAAGCAAACAGACTTTGGCTTCCCCTCCCCATGTCCTTCATGTATTTATTTATTTATTTTTTACATTACTGAGGGGTTGAACCCTGGACCTCACGCATGCTAGGCAAATTCTCTACCACTGAGCCACACCAGCAGTCCCCCCGCCTCTTTTTGAGTCACGGTCTCTCTAGGTTGTGCAAGCTGTCTCTGGCCTCAACTCATCCCCCTGCCTCAGTCCCCCAAGTTGCTGGGATTACAGCTATGCACCACTGCACCAGGTTCCTTCAGCCTCCCTTCTCCTCCCTGGATCCTCTTTGACCAATAAGAAACCACACCTCAGTCAGAGTGATACAGCTGCTGTCAGCGGGCTGTCCCTTGCGTTGTCATGTGAACATGGGCTTCAGGAAATATGGGGAAAGGCCCATATATTAATATAGCTGTGTCTGTATTCCAGCAAGGGAAATGTATTTGACACAAGGAAATACTGACTGACATTGCGGGAGGACTTGTAGCTAGTGAAAGATTCTCTTCATCTGTGTGAGTGGATCCTAAATGACATAGGAGACCATTTGTTTAGCAAACACCTGCCGAGTCTGGTGGCCTGACTCTGTGTAAGGGGAGGTGAGCGGTGAGCTTATCTCCCTTTCATTCCTCAGTCTGGGTGGTGAATAGGGGCTGGGTTTTATACTGTCACAGGTTTTTAGGAACTAAAGCGTTCCTCACAAACACAAAACGTTGGGGGAAACTGGGAATAACTTACTGGGAAGCTAATTTATTTGCCTAAAGAGAGGTGTAGCAATCACTACCCTCTTGTTTGATCTGCCAAGGATTTCCTCTCAGAGCTGTTGCACAAGTAGAGGTTGTACTTGGTAAGACACCAAACAGCAGATGCACACCCAAATTTCTAATGTATTCTGTGGGTTTCAATTCGGAAAAAACAAAAAGAAATAAAGATTTTAATACATACTGATGTATCATCTTTTGCTACTGTATTAGCTCTTTTGTTGCTGTGGCAGAGAAACAGACCAAAGCACACTTAGGAGAAAATACTTATTAGAGACTCACAGCTAGAGGATCACAGTCCATGATGGTGGCAGAGCAGAGGTGGAGGCAGCAGGCAGCAAGGCCCATGGCGGACAACCTCCTCCCATCCTAGCAATCAGGAAGCAGAGAGGCCAGAACCACAGGGCGAGGGGGAACTCCTAAGGCTGACCTCAAGGGAGCAACTTCTACAAAGCTAGAACCTACCTCCCACCATTCCATTGCCTCCACAGTGCCACCACCTGGCGATCCAATGTTCAAACACATGACCTTTGGAGGACATTTTATATTAAATCATAGTGCTCTGTTTGTAGCCCCCAAAGGTCATGGCCATCTCATAATGCAAAATGCCTTCAGTCCAACTTTGAGAGTCCCCAAAGTCTTAACAGTCTCACCATGTTCAAAAGCCTAAGTCCAAAGTCTCCACTGAGTCTCAAGGCAAACTTGGCTGTGAGCCTCTACAAAACAAAAAACAGGTTACATACTTCCAGCACACAATTGCACAGAGTAAACATTCCCATTCCACAATGGAGGAGTGGGGGCACAGAAAGGAAAGATTAGTGCAAAGTAAGACCTATATCCCACTGCACAGGCCAATCCTGTGACTCCCTGTTTGGCAAGTGGCACACGCAACATTGTCTGGCATCTGGCATTATCTGGGGTGGAAGAGGCTTGTGTAGCCTTGCTATTTGTAGTACATATGACCCTGTTGGGCTGGCTTCCCTTGGCAGATGTTTCACAGTAGTGGCATCACCAATATCTGGGATCTCCATTGCTACTTAGGCTCTACCCTCAAAGCTTCACACCAGCACTTCAGGGGCTCTCCACAGGTCACCTGACCCTGCTTACACATTGCTTGGCCTTGGAGGCTATTTTCTGGAACCATGGTGGCAGCCTCCATAACTCCTTAACTTTTGCATTCTGTATGCCTTTAAAACCAGCACCATGTGAGCAATGTCAAGGTCTGTTGCCAGTTTGACCAGTAGCTGGGCCAGTTTGGACCATGGCTGCAGTAGCCTCTCAGTGCCTTGGTGGAGAAATCACTTCCCTAGGTGACTTCTTTGCAGCAGGGAGTCCTGCAGGCATTAGCTTTTCAGACCCTCTCCTTTCAAATGAGTTTTCAATTTCACACGCCAGAGTCTTGGAAAGGGTCTGGCAGACTCCTCTGCCCCAACAGTACTTCTCTTGTTCCCTCTAATGGTTCTTACCTCTTCAACCATTCCTGCTTTCTTCCCCAAACCAACCCTGTCCACAATAACCTTAGACAAGCTATAGCTTTTTGCCTCTTCAAACAGCACTTATTTCTTTTTCTTCCTTCCTCCCTCCATTCCTCCCTCCCTCTTTTTCTCTTTGTTTTCTCTTTTTCCTTTTCTTTTTTTTTTTCTCTCTCTCGTCTCTCTTCTTTTTCTTTTCTTTCTTTCTTTTCCTTTTTTGGAGGTATTTGAGAGTTGAACACAGGGCCACACACATGCTTTGCAGGTGTTCTACCACTGGGCTGCACCCTGGCCCATTTTTTATTTTTTGTTTTGACGCAGGGCCTCACTAAGTTACACAGGCTGCCTCTGGCTTTGAACTCGTGATCCTCCCACCTCCACCTCCTGAGTTGCTCGGACTACAAGCGTACACCATTGCACCCAGGTAAGCTGCACATTTTTCACATTTCTTCTGGCATTTTCTTTTCAGAAATCTGGCTAAACACAGCAAGCAACAACCAACATATAGCCTTAATATTGTGCCACCCTCATATTTCCTCTACCATGTTAGTTAGTCGGTTACTTTTAAATTCAGCCTCTTTCAATTCTTGAGGACAAGCACAAACCACACACACATCCTTTGCTAGAATGTGACATAAATAGGCTCTAGTGCAGTGGCCAATAGAGTCCTCATTTTCTGAAGTCCTGTGAGCCCCATCCATATTTCTATTGGCAGTGACATTCTGGTCTTCCAGACAGTTGTTAGAACCACCCCTCGTGTTCTGCGCGTACCATTCCAGGGCTTCTCTTGCGCACATCTCCAAACTCTTCCAAACTCTTCATAGAAACAAGTTCCAATGGCCTAAGGACCACCTGGCCAGGTGTCTGCACAGCAGTGACTCCACTCTCTGGTACTAATTTTCTTTCCTTTTTTTTTTTTTTTTTCATTGTTGTTTTGCAGTGCATGGGGGTTGAACCTATGGCCAGGCACATACTTTACAAGTGTTCTACCATTGGTCTGCACCCCACCCCATTTCTTATTTTTTTGTTTTGAGTCAAGATCTCAGTAAGTCACACAGGCTACCTCTGGCCTTGAACTCAATCCTCCTGGCCCAGCCTCCTGAGTTACTGGGATTACAGGTGTGCACCACCCTTCCTGGTTCTGGTACCAGTTTTCTGTATTAGTGGGTTCACTGTGGCAACAAAACCAATAGAAGCAAACTTATAGGAAGAATTATTTATTAGGGACTCACGGTTGAAGAATGGGAGGATGTGGCAACCCACTCCCAAGGCAATCCGGAAACAATCAGCCATTGAAAACCCTATAAGGGTCGCTATGAGTTGGACATGACATGACAGCACCTAACAACAACAACAACATGGTTAGAGAATCACAGTCCATAATGATGACGGGGCAGGTGTGGTGGCACGAGGCAGCAGGGCCCATGGCAAACCACCTCCCGGCATCTTGGTGATTAGGAAGTACAGACAACAACAGTGGGTCCAAGGTGGACTCCAAAGGCCCACCCCCAGGGAGCTGTGTCTGGAAAGCTGGGACCGGCCTCCCAATTTTCCACAGCCTCCACAAACTGCCACCAGCTGGGGACCAAATGTTCAAACACAGGACCTTTGGAGGACATTCTAGACCAAACCATAATACCTATTCATCTCAAGTTTTTCTCCTTTTCAGGATCTTCCCAATATTTCCTTTTCCAGTTTCCTACCTGTTTTGTAGGTCGCAGATTACATCTTTCCCCCACCTAAACTTCCGCAGAGATTGCTTGACTGTATCCAATGGGTAAAACCTTTAAATTTCCTCACGAGTCCTCACAAGTTCCATACCAGATTGTACTGGTACTGGAGTCTTCCACAGGCCCATTCTTCAGTGCTTCTTGTATATTTAGTAGTCAACTCCATCCTTGAAGGTTCTTAGAGGTAAAGAACTTGTCAGCATAATATACTGTATAGGCAGGCAGAAAAGGCCAATTTCCTTGATTAGAACTTTTAAAACACCAGGATCCAACATCATGACCCTCAAGCAGACAACTAAATAGAGTTCTTAAGATTTTTACTTCATTTGCAGCATATTTATTTTAGGTCTTGCCATTTGTTCTTCAATACATGTGGTAGGCTGAAGCCTAGCACGTGTTCCCATGACATACAAATCCTTTTGCAGGCTAGATTTCAGGATGCATTTGTTTCTCCATCTTATCAGAAAGATGGATATTGGGCCAGGCACAATGGCTCACACTTGTAATCTCAGCAACTAGGGAGGCGGAAGCAGGAGGATTGCAAGTTTGAGGCCAGAGGCAGCCTGTATAATTTAGCCAGACCCTGTCTCAAAAAGTAAAAAAATATGGGCTAGGGGTGCAGCTCAGTAGTTGAGTGCTTGCAAAGCATGTACTAGGCCCTGGTTCAATCCCCAATGCTGAAAAAAAATTGATATTAGAACTTGAAAAAGGCAGCTGGGGCACCAGACATGGCAGCTCACACCTATAATCCCAGCATCTTGGAAGGCAGACACAGGAGAACCACAAACTAAAGACCAGAGGCAGCCTGCATAACTTAGTGAGACCCTGTCTCAAGATAAAAGTAAAAATATGGTCTTGAGGTGCAGCTCAATGGTAGAGCACTTGCAAAGCATGTGTGAGCCCCCAAGTATTGAAAAAGAAAAAGAAAAAAAAAGGCAGCTGGAGAAAGGGTAAAGAGGCTCTGTTACTGGGTAACTTTACCCAGTGTGTTTGCCTATAAAACAGATATTTAAGCAGCCCTCATTTTGTAAAACACAGTCATAACCCTGGTTTTCCAGAGGTGGTGTTTTGTTTTGTTTAGACAGGGTCTCTCCAGGTAGCCCAGGCTGTCCTGGAACTTGCTAAGTAGACCAGGCTGGCCTTGAACTCTCATTGATTCTCCTGCCTCAGCCTCCCAGTACTGGGATTATAGGCGTGTGCCACCATGCCCCATTTATAGATGGTATTTTGTGAGGTAAATTGCAGTATAAACCCCCAGGGGAAAATTGTATTGAGTCACAGTCTGTGATGTGATTGGCACTCCATGGATGTTAGGTGTCATGCTTCAAGCTGTCCCTACTACTGAGATTACAGTGACCATCCTTTGTCTCAGAGTCTTAGGCCCAGCGGAAAAGACTGCTTATAAAGAGCACCAAATGCCTCAGGAATGATGTGAATTAATTGCCATGTAAATAAGGAGCAAGAAAGAATCATGGCGGGGTTGGGGGCAAGGGGAGGCAGCACCTACACTGAAGAGAGGTATATTAGTTCAGACTTGACATGCCGTGTGTATACAATCCATGACTCCAGAAAAGCTGAGCTGTGCACTTTGAAGATGCAGAGCCTCCTGGGCCTGTACTCATTTCCAGTGCCTGGGTCACCAGAAATACTCCTCAGAGGTCTTCCCTGGTCTCTACCAGGGAATCTGGGGTTGTCTTGTCTCTTGAAGGGACAGTCTCAGGCCACTGTGCTCTGTGACATAGATTTTAAACAATGGAAACCTTGGCATATAGATGAGCTATAAAAACATGCATTTTTGTGTTTCTGCAATTTGTTTTTTACATACCAGTTTATTTATTTATAGATAGAAACTTGATTTGTACACAAAGATTGTTGTCAAAGTAGATAGTTTTGACTGCCTTCAGTGGGATTGGGAAGATGTCTTTTGGAAAGTGAGGTCCTATTTGGATAGCCTCAACAAAGGTATTGCATGCCTATTTTCTCACAAAAAGATCTTGGTAAAATTAAGGTTTTGATTCAGTAGGTCTGGGGTGTGAGATTCTGCATTTCTGACAAGGTACTAGGCCATGCCAATGCCATAGATCCTTGGACCACACTTGCGCAGCACTGAGATGCTGAGAAATCGTTAGGTGCTGTAGAGTTCATGTCCGACTCATAGCAACCCTATGTACAATCCTTTTGCTGCTGTTGTTAGGTGCCATCGAATCGGTATCCAACTCATAGCGACCCTACATACAACAGGGGAAGCACTATTGTCAGTGCTTGTCTGCTGTTCATAGGGTTTTCAATGGCGATGTACAATCCTAGCTACCTGTAATTTCCCTCTAGATGGCCCCATCGTCCATGACCTGTTGCTCCTTGAGTTAACAGCCACTAGCCTCCAAACCCCAGGCATGAAATGTGAGGGATTTATCAAAATAGTAAAGAGATTTATCTAAACATTAGTATATGGAGTTTTTGTTTCCACGTGGGGCTAACTTTGATGAAAGTAAGTCTAGCTCTTTTTTTTAGGAAAACAAATGTCTCAAAATCAAGTTGGTCCAAGTACTTTCCAGCTAGCTACTTTATCATGAAATGCTAAAAACAAAGCATCTCAGATATTAGCAGTTGGCACTACCTGAAAGTTACAAGTTGAGATAATTCTTTCCCTGGTCCTTAATACTTGGATTTTTAAAACTATTGTTATTAGTAATTTTTTGTCTTTTCCTTTTTTTTTTTTTTTTTTTTTTGTGCTGGGAGGTCAAACCAGGGCCTCATGCATGCTAATCAAGTAGTCTAGCATGGAGCTACACCACCCAGCCCTGTCACTGTTACCAAGGATCAGGTGTGGGGAACCAGCAACTACCTTGGTCCTTGTGATCTCTGTTCAAAAAGATTCAGACAAGACACAGTATAGAACAGAATATAGACAAGGTTGTTCATTGTAAAGCCATAGTTCTCTCTACAGGAATAGGGTGGGCAATAGCTGAGAGGTAGTGCCAAGAGCAAAAGTCTAAGCTACTTTTATAGTTGAGTTTGTGTCTCTCAGGGAGAAGCACCCTGCACCTGGGGTGTTACCAGGAAACTAAGGCACCTGGAGAAGTTGGAGAAACCTGAAGACAATATCTAAAGGAAAAATTTGGAGAAACCTCAGTTTTCTGGGTGAAACAACCTAAGATTAGGACACTTCCCCAGGCAAAGAGAGAGAGAGAAGAAGAAAAGTTAAGCTTAATTTACAAGGAAAAACACCTTAGATAGACAAGGTGAACATCCTGGGAGATGGGGTAGGGTGCAGTGTTCCTCATTTTCTCCCTAGTTTTATTGGAACCAGAATGGGAGAGTCAATGAAAAAAAAAAAAAGGAAGACCATCTAGGGGGTATATTGACACAGTGGCTGCAACAATGGGCTTAAACATAAAAAGATTGTGTGCCTGGCACAAAGTCGAGGAGTGTTTCAATCTGTTGTACATAGGGTTGCAAAGTACTAATCCACCCAGTGTGACCTGAGCCCTGGGAATGAAACTCAAGCTCTGCCTTTCCCGGAAAGGCCAAGGGAAATCCTGCTGGTATTTAGTAATCTTATGTGGTTTACT
This sequence comes from Pedetes capensis, assembly GCA_007922755.1. Taxonomy (NCBI): domain Eukaryota; kingdom Metazoa; phylum Chordata; class Mammalia; order Rodentia; family Pedetidae; genus Pedetes; species Pedetes capensis. The sequence continues at coordinate 150,617 of VMDO01001293.1, forward strand.
GCATATGGAGCCTGGGGTCTTTGTTTTATAAAATAGACTAATGGACTTGCTTGGTATATTTGGAAAGAATGGGCCCATAGGCAGGTATTTTAGAATGATCTGCCTGTTAATCTCAGGTCTGGGGCCCATTAGAACAGTGCCCAGGCATTATATAAGGATCCTCCTTCTGACATTCTGGGAGGTCCTGTCCCAGGTCATGGCTGAAAGTGAGAGCCACTTTTAATTCCTCTACCTTCCATAGCTGCTAATAACTATCTAATATTATTAATAATTTTATCACCATAAATACACATAAACTCCAATACTAACTAAAGACATCCAAGCCTCTTCCAATGGGCTATTTTTATGTACTCTAAATGTACTTTATACAAAAATAAATGTTAACATGTACTATTTATGAAGGATTCATTGAATTAATCTTCACAGCATCCCTAAGAAGTGCCTATTCTGGTGGGGTGGGTGGGGAAAGTGAGGCATTGAGCAGTTAGGCAACACTGAAAGTTATATACACAGGAAATGTTAGGGCCCATTCAGTTCATCATCATGTTAGGCTGCCATGCACGCTCAAACATTTGGTGAACATGTTAATAGTATTGGTTTTCAAATAAGTCTAATAATATGTGTAGTGTATCTGGTTCCTCCAGGCTGGACATGATGATCGCCATCTTTTTTTTTTTTTTTTTCAGTACTGGGGGTTCAACCCAGGGCCTCGCACTTGCATGCTCTACAAGTACTTGACCATGAGCTGTACCCCAGCTCAATTTTTTTACTTTTTCAAGACAGGGTCTTGCTAAATTACACAGACTGCCTCTGGTCTCGAACTTGCGATCCTCCTGCCTCTGCCTCCCGGGCCGCTAGGATTACAGTCATGCGCCACTGCACCCGGCTATGATCACCATCTTGAAGCAGAACATCTTTTGTTTGTTTTTGCAGTACTGAGTTGAGTCCAGGGCTTCACCCATGCTTTGCAAGGACTTTATCACTGAACTGCACCCCCAGCCCCTTTTTAATTTTTTTATTTTGAGACAGGGTCTCGGTAAACAGTGCAAGCTTACCTCTGGCCTCAAATTTGCGATTCTCCAGCCTCCATCGCTTGAGTTGCTGGGATTACAGGTGTGTGTCACTCTGCCCAGTTTATGAAGCAGAACATCTTTGATGACCTTGGCCTAAAATCACATGGCAAAGAAAGAAGCAAAACTATATAACAGATAGGTAGCTAGGCCTATAGTGATGGTAATGTAGGCCTTCACATTTCTTCTTGGAAGGCAGGAGGAAGAGTCACAAGACCCTCCTCTGAAGTGCCAATCACCTCCCTGGCCCAGCTGCAAGAGATGCTGAGTTCTATGAGAGGTGAAAGGTTGGCTGGTGCAGCTTCCTGTGAGACTTCTTGGAGGGACTCTTCCTGTTGGTAAATGCAGTCCATAAGTCACCCACACCACTGTAGACTCATGGCTCACCAAGTTTAACTCACCGTGATCCTTCCTTTGGTGCGTCTATACCCTCTTGCTTTCTAGGCGTGAATGGATGTTCTCTTTAGGGCTCCCCAGAGAGCCGTAGGGGTCTCTCACTGAGCCATTTAAGATTAACAGGCCTAAAGGCCATAAGAATTTCTCTCTCTCAATCTAAGCATTTTAACAAATGCTCTTTTCCCTGTCTGTAAATGAATGTTATACACCTCCCAGACCCTGTTGAGCAATGTAACTTCAAAAGCCCCAGAATCCTACATACATTCATCATGAAGACACCTAGGTGTGCGCCTCTCCCTATGTACCAGTGCTTCACTTGGAAGCATGTACTCTCTTACCCTTACCTAATAAACTCTACAACTGCTCATCCTGATTCTTCCTGAAATTCATTTCTGTGATGGAGCAAGGTACCAGCATTCCCTGAATAGAGGCTCTTAAAAGGTGACCTTCTGAAGGCAGGCAGTAACATAGGGCTACAGCCCCTCTCCTCACTTCTTTTTACCTATTTTGACCTATGTTTTTATCTTCTTGGCTCCTCCCTAAACCTTAACAATAAACCTTGTAGAGCTACCTTCCAATCTCATTTACATAAACTAGAAAGAATAGGTAAATCAGCTGTGTTTTGTTTAGACTTTGAATTGAACTTTGAATTACATCTTTTGAGCAATGTAACTCCAAAGCCCCAAGTCTAAATATATCCATTATGAAGATTCCTAAAGGTTCTTCTGGAGCTGGGGTTCAGTTGGGTTGGTAGAGTGCTGCTCTGCACTCCTCAGAGGCCCTGGGTTTGATCCTCAGCCCTGGGTTCCATCTCCAGCACCGCAAAAATGGGAGAAGGATGTGGCAATCCACTCCTGAAGCATTTCCAAAACAATCAGCCATTGAAAACCCTGTGAGGGTTGTTATGAGTCAGACCTGATTCCACTGCACCTAACAACAACAACAACAACAACAACAACAACCACAACAACAAAGGTTCTTCACTCTCTTGAGAAGCCAGAGTCCATGTCTTTGATGTGTGCTATGATTCTGAAGCATTTTTCTTTCTTTCTGAGTGCCTGGGCTTGCTCTAAAGCATGTACAATCCCTTACCCCTACCTAATAAACTTCTAACTATTTCACTCTCTGACTCACCCTGAAGTTTCTTTCTGCAACAGAGCCAAGGACCTTGGTTAACCTGAGTGCAGGTCCCCAGAAGGGGAATTCCTCAGGGAAGGCAGCAACACTGCGCTGCATTTCTCACCACTGCTGACATTCTCTAAAGAATTACACAAGTTTGGTTGCAGATAATGCTGTACTAGTGCCATGGTAGCTACTGTTCTATGGAAGGTTCAGGTTCACTTTTGACGTCTCTCCTCCAGTACTAACAAAGGTGCTTTTCCCTGGCTGTTTAAACTAAAGGCAAATTTGGTGAGCTGCTGAGAATAGAGCAGCTCAGGATGGGGTCATCAAAGATAGGAAAGAGCAGATGAAGCAATTTGCCTGTGACGTTTGTGAAGCATGGTGCTAAGATTCACCTTACCATCTGAAGAGCCCTTCCTCAAAGCCAGTGAACATGACATTAGCTAAGTCTCCTTATCTCTCTAGAAAACAGTTTCCAACTAGGGCAAAATAGCTCTTAGGCCATTGATTTCAGTAGCTCTTGGATGATTCTGAGAAATGCTTTAAGCTCTTTTGTATTCTAACAGCCTCCTTCTGTGTCCCGTTATAAAGAAGGCAAGAGGCTCTCAAGGTTTTTGCCAGTGGTGTGTGATGGGCTGCTTCAGAGTCACAAGCACCCAAAAGCTGCAAACTTAGCCAACAGTGTGTGCACAGTACTTATCCTAACTTCTCTTTCATGAGATGTAATTACATTGATGGGAGACGGAATGATTTCCCCAAGACCTGGGAGTTTTCAATATCCAAACAACCATGCTAGCCGGGAGCCAAGACCATAAGTAACTTTTTACAAGATACCCTGATGAAAAGGTGCAGGGTATGGTGAAAATAGCAGATGCTGAGCCACAGGGCATTGTGACCTTTGAATTGAAATTACCATCTGAAAGCGGTTGTCAGGGTTACAGGAGGAGCTGAAGACTTCTGAAAAGTCCCTGGCCCTTGTGACATTCCTGCCCCGCCCCTCTCCCTTCCAAGTGTATTTAAGCTACAGCAAAAAATTAAAGACTTTGGAGCTTGATCAGCCTGCCTGTCTTGCTCTCATCCTTCGTGTCTCTTGTCTCTCATTCATTCGCCCCCTACTCCAGGTCCCTGTTGAACAGCCCCGCTGGCCGGGGCACATGCTGGGCCCCATCATTTTCCTCTTGCTTTTGCTAGACTCACAGCAATGGAAGCCTGCTGACTATGCGCTGCTGTTTCATTTCTCTCTGCGGGAGGAGCCAGGATGAGTTTGGCCTGACAAGGTCCCTGCTGAGCACAGCCTTCTCCGGCCTCTTCTCCACTCAGCAGCCGCCCCCGCCTGCCTAACACTCCTGACTGAGATGGTTTCTCCAGCTTCCTCTTTCAGGTTGGCAGGAAGTTGACTTGCAACAAGGAGCAGGGCACGAATAGTGTCCTTATTTGGAGGGTCCCAGAGGGGCCACCAGGGCTGCCTGAAAGTATAGCAGAGTGACAGTGGCCATTTTAAGGCCTGATGTCACACTCTTTGCTACTACAATCCTGCCCCAGAATAGACCGCTTCCTGGAACCCTGTGGGGTGGACGGGGGATGACATCTGCCAACCCCGGACACCAGCCTGGGTTTCGGTTCCTCGCTCGAGTCACAAAAGCTGTGAACTGGAAAGCTGGGGAGAGCGCGCTCTGCCCTTCCGGCCGGTCGCCATGGCAACACCAATCCCCGGCCCGCGCAGGCCTCGCGGCCCCGCCCGCCCGGGCACTGCCGGAGGAGCCGCGGGCAGTGGGGGCGCCGGCAGCCGGGCCGGCTATGCTTCTCAGCGTGCGGCCTCACCTGTGGCTCTGCGCCCTGTTGCTGCTGCCGCTCCCAGGCGCGCCTGGGCGCCGCGGCTCCACGGGGCCGTGGGAAGGGGCAGACGAGCCGGGCTCACCATGGGCCTGGCCAGTCGTCCGGCGCCTGCAGGAGCGGCTGCGGGCAGCCGGTGCCCTCTCCCGGCGGTACTGGGCGCTGCTCCGCTGCCAGGTGTGGCCCGACGACTGCAAGGACGGCGATGAGGCCGCCGAGCCCCTGGGTAAGGGCGGGGCCCGCGGCCGCTCCGGGCGGGTGTGCAGCGCAGCGGGGACTTGGAGGCGTTGCAGCCGCCGCCTCGCTGCTGCCGGGGGCCACCGGACCGGCGCGCCGGGACGACCGGGAGACCCTGTCTCCCAGCGACCCCCAGCACTGTCTAAGGTGCGGCTCTTCCCTGCCTCCTTGATGGCTTTAAGGAAAGGCCGCTGTGCACGAGCCGGTGACTGTCCCTCAGTCCCGAGTACTTTCTCCTCTACTTCTGGAGGCAATGCTAGGGCCTATGCATTGGGCAGAGCCCGGGCTGGGAGTTGGGACTTGAGTTCTGAGTTCTGGTTCTGGCGCTGTCACGAACAAATTGTGCTTCAGGGTGTCACATCATTGTCGTGGACGAAAGGATGCCGTCCCTATCTCACAGCGCCTTCTTTTCTAGGCTGGATCCTTCCCCATTTGGGCCAGCGCTCCCTGGAGATCCTGACCACGTGGTACTGCCGATTCCAGGACTGCTGCGATGGTGGCGGGGATTGCAGGATCTTCAATAACTTTCCAGGTTGGACCTGGCATGGTTTCCAGGGGCCAGGGATCTTTGAGAAGCAGACAGGACTGCTGGGAAATGGCTGTAAGGGACATCATCCTGCCCAGCTAGGGATTGCCACAATTAGACTGAAACGAGATCTGTGCTTTTAGGGGATCTTCTTTGGGCAAGACATTGAACTGCTAGGTTTTCCAGAAATGCACCTTCCAACAGTGGGAAGGCATTAATGGTGTCATTAATGGATTTTGCATTCTCCCATGTAGGAAGGAGCAGAGGCCAAAGTACTTCTATCCTACGTGGGGTTTTGTGTTTGATGTTTGCGGTGCTGGAAATCAAGCCCAGGACCTCCCTCATGCTGGCAAGCGTTCTGGCCCCAGCGCTCCAACCTGTGTTTGGAAAGAGCACCAACATACTTAGGTCAAGAGGGAAAAACCCCCTTTTACTTTACTGTTTTGTTTTTGTTGTTTGTTTGTTCGTTTGTTTTGGTGCTGGGGACATCTTTTGCCTCTAGTTTAATGGCTCAAGCTTGTTGGGATCCAGGGGAATGGCATGAACATGTCATACCCAACAAAGACAGCTGTGAGGAAGGGCCACTGCCAGATGTGGGACAGGCCCCTGATTAGAGTGAAGGCTTTCTTCTGCTCATTTACTGTTTCTCACAATATCTTCCTGCCTTGCCTGGAGGTGGGTTCAAGGAAAAAGAATAGCTGATCTCTGCTGAGCCCCTACTGTGTACCAAGCACTGTGCTAAAACTTTTGTAGGGACTAATTCATTATCTAGCCAAACCCAGGACCCTTCAAGAGAGACAGGTCTAGAGCCTGCTGTTTCTCTAAACAGGAATGGTGGCCTCTCAGAAGGTGCTTGGGAGCATCAAGCTAGAGAACTAATCAGAAAGTGTGGCTCATGATTAAAAGTGTCCCTTTCCAGGTGCACGTGCTTGTAATCCAAGCAATTCGGGCAGCTGAGGCAGGAGGATCACGACTTCCAAGCTAGAGGCAGCCTGTGCAACTTAGCAAGACCTTGTCTCAAAATAAAAAATAAAAAAGGAGGCTGGAGGTTCAGCTCAATGGTAGAGCACTTGCTTATTGTGCTTGAGGTCCCGGGGTCAACTTCCCAGTACCGCGACAACAAAAAGTGTCCCTTTCTAACTTTTAGCCAAGCAATGTCTAGAGAACGTGACATAAGTGTCCTGGTTTATCTTGTTGTTGTTAGGTGCTGTCAAGTCATGTCTGACTCATAATGACCCTTATTGGGTTTTCAGTGGCTGATTTTTTCGGGATTGTCTCGGGAGTGGGTTGCCATGTCCTTCTCCTGTTTTTGTGGTGCTGGGAATTGAACTCAGGACCTCAGAGACTACAGAGCAGCGCTTTACCAACTGAGCTAAGTCCCAGCCCCAGTTTATCTTGGATCAGTGAAAGGTGACTCAGTGGCTCCACACCCTGAGAGACAGGAGATTGTGTTTGATTATAAGCTAACTCCTACTACCCATCACCTGGACTGAAAATTGCCTGGCCAGTGTGCCCATGATCGCTCCCTCTCAAGTGCACCTGGCTACAGTCCTCCAACCTCATAGGAATCACTACTAACCAACCTCCCTCTTATGTTTGTAATTAGTTCAGGTGGTTTTATTTGCATATTGCAGGTGATTTGTGTTTTAACTCTTAGTGGGTGATATTTAGCGTCAAGCACAGAACCTATTCTGATTAAAAAACAAACAAACACTTGGTAGTTTAGTCCTTTGGAGAGTTTCCTGTTCTCCTTAGGAGCAGTTTCTTGCAGAATTCTGCTGATCCTAGTGCTTGCTAGCCCACCCTAGGTATATGGTGGTATTGTTGTTGTTAGGTGCCATCCAGTCGTGTCTGACTCATAGTAACCCTTATAGGGTTTTCAATGGCTGATTATTTTGGGATTGCTTCGGAAGTGGATTGCCACATCCTTCTCTCATTTTTGTGGTGCTGGGAATCGAACTCAGGACCTCAGAGCCTACAGAGCTGCGTTCTACCAACTGAGCTAAATCCTAGCCCCACCCTAGGTATTAGGTCACTTAATTGAAAAAAGTCCCAGTGACACAGTGTGTCTAGGGACAGGGTCTTGGTACAGGGTAGGATCTTAGACCACACACAGGTCAGGAAGTGTGACTTTGGATTTCTGCCATTTGGGATGAGACCCCAGGTAGGCAGTTAGCAAGTTACCCTTGTGCACTCCAGCTACCCATTGTTTCCCTGATGTCCAAATTATCCTGGCTGGGGAGTCAGAAGTAGCTCTGCTGGATGCCTAAGTCTCACTGCTCACTGGCTGCCAAACCTGTGCTTTCCATGGCTCTAAATGAGAGCGATTATACAGAATTCTCGCGAGGATGAAATGTAAACCATTTAGCCTGGCTTCGGGTACAGGGGAGATGGCAGCAAATGTTCATTTTCCCTTCTATGACCCTCGTGATCTCGAAGCAGCGTGTGATCCTTAGGGTGTTTTACAGCCTGCCAAAGCTCTGGCTGGGTCAGGGTGCCTAACCCGACCTCAGAATGGTCAGTGCCTCACCCCAGCCAGCAGTGCAGCCTCCCTGCCTCCAAATCCTGCACCTTTTTGGCAGAGAGGACGGACAGCCCAGCGTCAGACTCACACATAGCAGCTGCTCTTGACAGCGTGTGCTGCACTGAGAGAATGAATTAATAGGGGTTCACCTTGAAGGATTCAGGGAGACCCAGAACTAAGGGATGGAGGCACCTCAAGCGTGGGGCAGGTCCCTCCTCCACATGGTCTGTGTCCCTCATCCTGGGACGCCTTCAGAAAGGGGTGCTTCTGCTCTCTCCCTACCTACAATTTCCATTTCTCAAAATCTTCCTAAAATGACCCTTGACTCTCTTTTGCAAGGTCCGGCCTCTGACTTCTTGTTCTGAGCCACGTGGGATGAATAACTGATCCCACCCCAGAGATGATAGGGATGCTGGGCTGCCCCCTGCCCAGCCTGGCAGGGACATGCCTGGGGACCGCTCACTGGGTCCTCTTTCCTGCTCCTAGGCTTAGAATCGGACCTGAGCAAGCGACTGCATGGCCAGCACTTGGCGGGTGAGCTGGTCCTGCGAGCAGTGCGGGGCTACTTAGAGACGCCCCGGCCAGACAAGGCCCTGGCTCTGTCATTCCACGGTTGGTCTGGCACAGGCAAGAACTTCGTGGCCCGGATGCTGGCAGAGAACCTGTATCGGGATGGGCTGAGGAGTGAGTGTGTCAAGATGTTTATCTCCATGTTCCATTTTCCACACCCCAAGTTCGTGGACCTTTACAAGGTGAGTCTGTTGGGGCTGGGCCAAGGCCTCTGTGCTGAGCGGGAGGCCCTGAAACCAGCCTTCCTTGAGAGGAGGTGGGCTTGGGAGAGGCCTAAGGGAGTGTGGGGGCCCAGCTGCAGTGTGCCGGAATGGAACAGAGACACCTATTCTAGCCACTGCCCGTGGAGGAAAGACTGATGTTCCCAGCACCACTCCTGAGTTCTGTCTCTTTAATAGGCACACAGAAGAGCACAGAGTGGCATGTTGGTTATTTATTTATTTATTTTACCTTCTGTAGTAAGGGGTTGAATGCAGGGCCTCACACATGAAGTAGTGCAGTGGAGCACACCTGTAATCCAAACACTCAAGAGGCCGAGATGTAAGGATCATGAGTTTGAGGCTGGCCTGGGCTATACAGTGAGACCCTGTCTCAGAGGGAAAAACAAAAGTGGAACATCATGGCAAAGGTGGAGGAGAGAAAAGCAAAAACTTTAGCTTATGCTCTCCACAGGGACACAACCTTGTCCTTGCTAACAACAGTTAGCATTTTGAGCTTCCCTTTCTGTCAGACCTCTCCCCAGGGCTGTTTCGTGCCCTCGTAACTTTATTAAACAGAAAGTTGTATGTCCTAGGGCTTTTTGTTTGGTTATTTTGATTTGCTGGGTTTTTTGTTTTTGTTTTTGTTTTTGTTTTACTATGTGGGGGTGGGGATGAAACCCAGGGTCTCCCCCAACCAGCTAAATAGGGACTCTACCACTGAGCTACCCCTCCAGACATGCCTTTTTTAAAAAAGAGGCATAGTATATCGTAAGTGATCCTCCATGTCTTCCCATAATGATGGCTCATTACATACCAGCCAGTGGATGGAAAGAAAGTTCCTTTGCCGTTCCTCTATTTTGGGTTCCTTCCCATTCGGACATGTAGCATTTAAAATTAGCCAGAAGATGACCAAACTCCTTGCAGCAAGACAGTGCTGAACGGCTTCTGCCTCTGGCTCTCCGTTCTAATATTTGGAGGGTGGGAACTGGGAAGATGACGTGAGCCTTGAGGAGGGCACTTGCCTGAGTTACTGGGAGGTTTCACTGTGGCCTTGGAGGCAAGGTCAGGGAGACCTGTCCTGAACCTCAGCTGTCCCAAGGGCAGCCAGCTGGTCAGTTGGGCTTTCCCAGGAAGAACTATTTGGCTTTGCCTGTGGCAAGCTGCTGTGGCTCCCACTGTCCACACTGTGAAAACAGATGTGTACCCCAACACACACTGCATGCCCACACCTTTGGGGACCGAAGTCAGACCCCAAGGAGGCTGGCGATGGACGGGGAGTGTGGACTCTGGTCGGAGCTGCCCCCTGAGTGCATTCTGGGGCCAGCTTTGCTGATTGCCACAAAGAAAAGTTATTATTTTTAATTTTTTCCCAGTGCTGAGGGTGGAGCCCAGGGCCTTGCCCAGGCTAGGCAAGCACTCTACCACACAGCTGTGTCCAGCCAAGGAGCATCTTTTCTTTTTTTCTTTTCTTTTTTTTTTTTTAAGATTTTTTCCAGTGCTAGGGGTTAAACCCAGGATCCTCTACTGCTGAGCTGCACCCCCAGCTCATTTTTAACTTTTTATTTTGAGACACGGTCTTGCTATGTTGCTGGGGCTGCCTCTGGCCTCAAACTTATGATCCTCCTGCCTCCACCTCCCGAGTCTCTGGGATCACAGGTGTACACCACCAGGCCTGGCTAAAGAGCATCTTTTGAACGGAGTGTTTCCTGTCTTGCCTATGGTGGGGAGCCCCCAAGTTACAGGTTGCTGGGGCCCTAGTCAGGTCCTCAAGCAGGCTTGCTCCTGGAGATCTCAGCCCAGCCAGGAAGCCAGAAGGTGCTTTGCTCCTTAGAGGGCAGGGCAGGGGCCTGAGGCTGCCTCTGTTATCACCTCATGGCAGAGTCTGACTCCTACCCATGGGGAGAGTGAGTGGGCCATTAATCCCAGCAGGGGACCTAACTCTGGGGAGGGGAGAGCCGGGCTGGCCCTGGGGCCTGTTCCAGAGGGCAGAAGGGCTTCCCACCTCCAGGCCCTCGCCCTCTGCCAAACCCAGGTACCCGTCACTAGCCTGCCCCAGAGGCTCGGGTTTGGTCGTTCTACGTGGAGTCCAGCCCCACGTGATCCTCACCAGTGGGACTGTGCCTCCCAGGTGCCAGTAGCTCCCTGTGTCCTGTGCAGGAGCAGCTGCTCAGCCAGATCCAGGGGACACAGCGGCGCTGCCACCAGAGCCTGTTCATCTTCGATGAGGCTGAGAAGCTGCACCCGGGGCTGCTGGAGCTGCTGGCCCCACACCTGGAACGTCGGGCCCCTGAGGGCCATGGCGCCGAGGCTCCCAGGACTGTCTTGCTCTTCCTAAGGTGAGGGCTGGCGGAGGGCTGTGCTGGTGGCAGTGAAGGGCAGCCATGCTCGGCGCCCAGGAAAAACTAAAACGAACTCTGGGTCAGGACGCCAAAGCCTCAGTGCTCAGAAGCAGCCATGCAAGGCTTGGGTCTGTGCTCCGGCCCCCACTCCCTGCAGCACTTCTGAGGGAGCCTGGCTCCACAGCAGCACAGGCTGGCTGACCTGCCTGCCTGCGGGGGAAAGGGGCCTCCAGGAGAGCCCCTTCAGAGGGAGTCACATTTCAAGTCAGCCATTAGTCAAAAATCAAGTACAAACTATCCTTGTAAAGGGCATACGCCTGTGATCCCAGCAACTAGGGAGGCTGAGACAGGAGGATCTGAGGTCGAGGTTAGAGGCAGCCTGTGTAATTTAGGAAGGCCCTGTCTCAAAATAAAAAATAAAAAAAAGGGGGCTGTGGGTACAGCTCAGTGGCAGTGTTTGCAAAGTATACAGATACCCTGGATTCAGCCACCTAGAACCACACACACACAAAAAAAAAAAAAAAAAAGAAAGAAAGAAAGGCAGGCTTGCGCAGAGGGTGGCATAGTCTTGCCCTCTGTCCAGCATAACCAGTTTTTCCTCCAGCTTTAGAAAGTCTGTTTCTTCTCTGATCCTGAGAGGACGTCCCCAGCTTAAAACTCGGGTGCAGTGTATCGAATGAATAGAGGCTTTCTTGGCACTTACAGTTAGATGGGCCACAGGGCTGTGCGGCCCTTAACCACTGCCTTGCATTGCCCTGCTTCTGTGCTACTCTATACCCCAGGCTCTTGAAATGGCTTTGCAGGAAGCCAATGCAGAAATCACATCTCCAGCTCCATCTTTTTTATGGATGCTCCAACTCAAATGCTTCTTGGAAGGGCCTTAGAGACTGCACAGTTAAAGTTAAACCCGTGGCTTCCTCCCTCACCCACAGTCCTCACCTGCACTAGGGGAGGGGGGAATTTCCCATGGCAACAGGGTGCACCTGCGGAGGATAGGGGAGTTTCGGCCAGGCTTGGAGAGTGGCCAGGAGCTGTGGAAGGCAGGTCCTGAGGACCTGGCAAAACAGGTTTTAACTCCCACTGGGTTGGGATTTGTGTTTATTGACGGCTCCCCACTCTTAGTAAGCAGGGCTTGTGGAGACTAAGAAAGGAGATGGGGTAGGGCAGGGGGGGTTAAGAGAAAAGAAGTGTCTTCTGATGTGGCTGGAGTGCCCGCTGTCAGGAGGTGAGGGCAGTCCAGGCCTCAGTTCTGTCCCCAGGTGTTTAGCACCTTCCCTGGTAGCCAGGCAGAGGGCTCAGCTGTCCTCCCACTTCGGTAAACAAGGTGGAGGCTCCGAAGTGCAAAAGAGGCTGAGAGGTGCCCTAGGGCTTCTCCCTCCCTGCGGCCTCTCCCAGGCGCCTTTCCCTTTCTCACACAAGCCTCTTCTGCCTCCCCTCCTCCAGGCTCTGGCCAGTGCCCTGTGCCGCCTCCTGGCCCTGATGCAACTAGCCTTTCCCCACCTGGACCTGCCAGGCTCTCCCACCCGCTGCTCAACCTGGCAAACCCAGCTGGAGTGGTGGCGCAGCCCTCTAACCCAGGCTGAGGCAGGAGTTCCAGGCCAGCCTGGGCTACACAGAGAGACTTTGTCTCAAATCAACTTGGCAAGCCCTTGCCAGGGCCATGATTGTCTAATGTGACCCAGCGACCCTCCTGCTTCTAGGCAAACATTTATTTTTGTAGTATTTTGGTTTGTGGACCCTCTGGCAATGCCCTCCATCCCCTCAATAGTTCTACTCCTTCCCCTATGGACCCGGCTTCGGTGGACTGATTTTGGCCACAGGGGTGGAGACAGCTGGGGAAAAGCCACCCTGCTAGACTACCTACGGCCCCTCACCTGAGAGCTCCTGCGCCTGTCCTCCAAGGAGGAAGACATACGCCTGTGACGGGACTCCAAGGGCCCTTTAAAAATATGTGGCCCATGCCTGTAATCCTGCACTCAGGAGGCTGAGGCACCAAGATTAGGGCCAGTTTGGTCTATACAGAGAGACCCTGTCTCAAAAAAATAACTGTGGCCTTGTGTTCCAGTGGCTCTTGGGCTCTAGTGGTGTTGTCTTGTCCAAGGCTCCCACCAAGGAGAGCCATGAGCCAGGCTGCCATAGCCCATCCCAGGCCATGGGGTTCCTTGGCCAACAGCGCTTCCCCGCAGGTACAGCACCCCAAAGGTGACTGCCTTTAACAGCGCCCCACAGCTTCTTAGGTACTCTAGTGATGGGTGGGGAACACAACGTATTTGAGATTTGAGTCTCTGGACTTGATTTCCACAAAGAACCTCAGTTTATCTCCACTTTGTGATGAGGATTCTTATTTGTGAAGGACAAGCACAGCCAGTTTAAATGGCTAGGTGACAACGTGACACTAGGTAAGACCTGCAGTTTCATGCTTGGGAGTTTCCTAAGCCTGCTGTGTGAAATGAGGTACTGGTGGCCTTTTTTTCCTTCAGCACTCGGGTTGAACCCAGGGCTTCGTGCAGGCTACACAAGCGCTCCACCACTGGGCCCTTTCTTTACTTTCATTTTGAGACAGGGTCTTGCTAAGGTGCGCAGGCTGGCCTTGAACTCGCCATCCTCCTGCCTCAGTTTTCTTAGTTGTTGGGATTACAGGCCTGCACCACCTGTATTGGTGGTGTTGTTGGCCAGCCCTCTGATGGCAGAGGAGATAGATGCTGGGCAGGACTCGCTGCGCAAAATGCACAGAAGCCAATATTATGGCACCAGATTTTTGCATAAAGAGTGAGCTTTATCAGTAAAAGCCAACAGACAAGGAGACAAGAGGCAGATTCTGGGGGGAGGGAAGTGGAGGGCTGATCGGGTGTGATTGGGAGTCCACAGTCATCTGCTTTGGCATACCAGTCCACATGGCACTAGTGGACGATTCTGTTCCACCCTGCAACCATTTGACGGCGTCCTTCCTGCCTCATCTGGTTTCTCATTCCTTAGGTTCCACTTGTTGGAGCTTCTTGGTTCTCCCCGGGTTCTACCAGGCTCTCCAGGGTGTGTAAGGTCCGGTCCCAGAGTTCCCTTTCTGCATCCTGAAGAACAGCAACAGGTTCAAGAGCAGGGGCGGTGCTATCTCACGGTTTGCTTTCAGAGGGGGCAGCTGAACCAGGAAGTTTCATGTGTGGTAGGTGAGCTGTGTGGTAGGTGAGCGCAGCCCAGCCTCAGCCTGCTTTTCATCTGGGCTGGAAGAGCTCAGGTGCTTGCTTACCGTACACCTCAAAACTAATGCTGACTCTTTCTCCCCTTTCCTGCCAACGACAGAAGGCCCTGTACATGTGGCAAGACTGGAAGGCTGGGCTCTGGTCCTTTTCTTGAAGCTATAAAGCAAGAGCATCACCAATCCTGTGTGCTTTGAGCTGTTGTCAAGATAAGAATAGAAATGACTTTGGGGCTGGGGCAGGGTGCCTGCCTGTAATCCCAGTGCCTCAGAAGGCAGAGGCAGGAGGATCTTGGAGTTTGAGGCCAGAGGCAGACTTCGTGATTTAGTGACACACTGACTCATAAAAAATTTAAAATAGGCCGGCGGTGCAACTCTAGAGCACCTGCAAAGTATGTAGGAAGCCCTAGGTTCAACCCTCAAGTCCTGTCAAAAAAAAAAAAAAAAAAGGACTGAGAATGGAAAGAAGTATGTGAACATTGCATTGATTCAATTCCTGAGTCTGAGGTTGGGGGTGGAAAATGGTCATTGCACATCAAAAATGCTCAGTGCATGTCATTGATTGCCTGTTAACTAACTGGAGGGCTCCTTACATTGTCTGGTCTGATTCTTTTTACCAATGAAGAAACTCAAGCTGGAAGAGATTAATGATTATATGGTTGGGGTGGTTTTTGGTTTTGGTTTTGAGATAGGAATGCCACTCAGTCCTCCTGTGTGCTGGGATTAGGGGTAGGTGGGCCCCACCACACCTAGTCTCTCTCTGTCCTTTAGGAAAGACTTAGCAATTGGTATTGCAGTTTCTTACTGGCCCCTAGGTGCCTTCAGACAGCCGTCAGCAGGGGGCCTGGGAGGATGTGAAGGGAATTGAGGTGCTCTGGGAAGGCAGTTTCTGTGGGAGGTGGCATGAGTGGCAGCCTGAGGAGCTGGAGATGAAGGAGGGCGGGAGGAGGGGCTCCGGGCCCCATGCTGTGGCTGGAGGGAGAAAAAGGCTGGCTATGGGCCAGGCCAGGAGGGGAATTCCGAAGAGTTGGTATTGCAGATAAGTGTGCTGAGAGTCCATTTAACAAGCACTTGCTGAGAACCCTGTGGGCTGAGCACTGGGCCAGGCCCTGGGGATAAGTAGGTTAAACTTCTCGCTCAAAAGCAGCTTAGGGTCTGCTAGTTTTCTGGGTAGGCACTGGGGTCTGTGCCCTGGGCCTGGTGAGGGACCCCGCTGGGCCCCTTGCCCCTGGAGGCCTATTATCCAGCCCATAGTAAAGCCGGATTCATCAGAAAGAAGAGACCCCAGGGTAACTATTAATCTTCAGGAGGATTTATTAATTGTGAGCAATGACCCAGCCTGAAAAATCTCTGGAGAGAGCTGCCTGATGGGAAAATGGCAGGCTGGGTCCTTTAAGGAATTCAGCAGAGGGTGGGCCCTCTGCGAGATGCAAAGGGGTCTCACAAGAGGGGAAGGGAGGTGAAACTAGACCAGGAAAGCCCACTATCGCAGGTAAAAGGCAGTATGTCTGATGGGCTGGCAATCTAGTTGCCATGGTTATCTGGGTGTGGCCAGGGTAGGGGGGCATTCAGATGACCAGTCTGGAGAGGCTCTTATAGGTGGTGAGGGGATTGGGACAGAGTTAATCCTGAGATTTTAGTTTACAGAAAACAGGAGCCACAGAAATTTAGAAGTGGGAGGAGGAGAAGGAGGGTTTTCAGAGTCTTTCAATGCCCATGGGAACAGAGCTACTTGTGTGGCTCCTGGCGGGGAGTGCGGGTGGGGATGGCCACTACTCCTCTAGGCACTGGCCTCAGTGGAGGGAGGCCATGTGGAGGGAGGCACAGAAATGGAGCCATCTGGTAACAAGCTCTTGTCTCTTTCAGTAACCTTGGGGGCAGTGTCATCAATGAGGTGGTTCTGAATTTGCTTAAGGCTGGGTGGTCCCGGGAAGAGATTACCATGGAACACTTGGAGCCCCACCTCCGCACTGAGATCATAGCGTCCACAGGTAGGCAGCTGACTCCCCAGCGCACAGAAAGGCCATTTCTGGTGAGGGGCACAGCTGGAGGTGATCAGTGTGTGTGGTGATGAGGGCACTTGAACCCCAGAGGACACACTACGATCATCTCGAGTTGTCAGTTTCCAGCAGCACAAGTGCCAAGAAAGCCTAAACTTCCTTTCGGAAAATGCGCTGAAGGCGCCATTGGCACTGGGCTTGGAAATACAGCCAGTGCTTGCTGATGTTGTTGTGAGAGGGTCACTCCACCTTCTGCTCCTGCCATGAAACATGGCCATACTCCCTCCTTCTCACTTCCCTGCACTGCAGCCAGGGTTACCAGGGCACATTTTGCCTAGAGGAGACATAGCTTAGCGCCCCATGGCAGACAGCCCTCCTGTAGCTGGCCTACACCTTGGATTCCAGGACACCCTACACTCCAGCTGGGCTGGGCATGGAGACAAATAACTCTAATCCCAGTGACTCCGGAGGCTGAGGCAGTCTGTGCAACTTAGCAAGACTCTGACTCAAAACAGTTAAAAGATGGGCTGGGCGGGTGCAGCCCATTGGGGGAGCACTTGAAAAGATGTGCGAGGCCTGGGTTCCGCCCCGGTCAGACTCCTTGTAACTTCGGGTCTCCATTCCAGACAGTGGCTTTGGCCATAGCCGCCTCGTGAAGGAAAACCTGATTGACTTCTTCGTCCCCTTCCTGCCACTGGAGTATCGTCACGTGAGGCTGTGTGTGCGTGATGCTTTCCTGAGCCAGGAGCTCCCGTACACAGAAGAGGCCCTGGATGAAGTTGCCCGGATGATGATGTACGTCCCCAAGGAAGAGCAGCTCTTCTCGTCCCAGGGCTGCAAATCTGTTTCCCAGAGAATTAACTACTCCATGCCATGAAGGCTCACAGTCCACTTCCCGAAGCTGCTTTCCTCCACTTACTGACCTTGGACCTGCCAGGGCACCAGAGGGTGTCCAGTGGTCTCTCACACACAGCTCGTGGGTGAAAGGCAGGCCTTCAGGCAGAAGCAGAGGCAGTTCTTAAAATCACTTGGTGCCTTGATGACCCACATTCCCAAATGTGGCCAGAAAGCTGATGGGAGAGCTGCAGATCCCAAAGGCCCCTCAGAACCCCACCGCTGGCCTTGCCATCACAGCTCTTCCTGGAAGGTGGCTGGGCTTGGGTGTTGCGTCCCTCAGGTTTGAGGCTCTGGGGTGCAGAGGCAGGCTGGCGGGCCTGCTTTTAGGTTGTTACGCCCAGGGAAAGCCAAGGCACCCCAGCCTGTGGGCAGATCCCACCTGCGACCAGATCCACAGCATCTTAGGCCAAAAGGCAAGGTGTGCAGAAGGCACTTTAGAAACCATGTGAGTGGGGGCTACGGCTTGTTCTACCCTGAACATTAAATTTTTTTTTTTTAAATTAAGGGCCTTGATGTGAATGACTGTCATGTAAAAATTAAAATTTTATATTTTTCTAACATCCTTGGCCTACTTTCTTACTGAGACCCAGTAATTGTGGTCACTTAGCAAAACTCCCTATGCCAGGTAATCCTGGTGGGGATTGGTGGAGACAGGATGCTGGCCCGTTCAGGCCGGCAGGTGTGGGGCTGGCTGCCCAGGCGTTTCAGTTCACCCTGGGAGCGTGTTGGCTGAGCTGCCTTACATCAGCCTCACACTGCTCTTACCCATGACAGCATCCACTCCTGTGCTTGCAGCCTTCAGAAGCCAAGCAGGCATTTCTCAGGATGAAAAGGCAATGTGTAATGTAAATATTGGTGTTGTGCCTGTCCACCCTTCTGTGTTTTCCTTTTCCTTGGTTCCTCCCTCCCACCGCACCTCTGGAGTAACACCCAGGTCTCTTCTGTCAGCAGCTCGAATCCTTTTATAAAGCCCTCTTCAATCCGATCACCTTTTGCCCTGGAAATGGACAGAAACAAAACCTTCTCCCCCATTTAACACCTTATGCTTAAGCATGCAAATAACTGCCTCCAGGTTAGGGAGTACCTAGCCCAGCCATATTAGGTACTCAATAAATACTCAGTGAATTAAAGGAGTTCAGCTTCATACCACTCATGGGACAAAAGTGTATCTGGTCTAACTGCGCAATCAAGTGGGTCAGTTTCACCTGCTGGCTCGTCCTTAGTCCAGAACATCTCTGGAAGAACATGCAGCTGGCCTTGGACACTACACAGCCAGCTCTGAATACTAACACACACTTTAGAAGGTATTTTCAATATCTCTAAGTCTCAGACATGTTAAACAGTAGATATTCTTTTAGGACTGGCCACTCACGTTTGGGATCCTAAATACAGAATCTGAACCTCCCATTTGGCAATGACAAGCAGCAAAAGTGTAGTTCCTGGGCTCATCTGGTGGTTCTGCCACTTACCCACTGTGAGACACCAGGAGAACTACTTAACCTCATTTTAACTTTAGTGTCCATTCTGGCTTAACCACCTCACTGGGTTGTTGGTAATATCTGATGAGGATTTTTCCACCCCTAGTACTGGGGTACGGTGCTGGGATGTAGCTGAGTTGGTAGAGTGCCGCTCTGCAGTCTCTGAGGTCCTGCATTTGATTCCTAGCACCGAAAAAATGGGAGGACGTGGCAATCCACTCCCATGGCAATCCACTCCCAAGTCAATCCCAAAACAATCAGCCATTGAAAACCCTATGAGGGTCACTATGAGTCGGATTTGACTCGATGGCACCTAACAAGTACTAGGAAGCCTGCAGCCATACCACTGTGGCATCCGATCCCCTCAGATCTCAGAAGCTAAGCAGGGTCAGGCCTGGTTAGTACTTGGATGGAAGACTGCCTGGGAACACCAGGTGCTATAGGCTTGGGAGAAGGACCTGGCAACCCACTCCCAAAAATCAATCCGCCAGTGAAATCCCTATGAATAGCAGAGAAGCACTGACAATAGTGTTTTGTCTGTTGTACACAGGGTCCCTATGAGTTGGACACCAACAACAAGTACTGGGGAACTGAACCCAGGCCCAGCCAAGTGCTCTACCCGTGAGCCGCACACCCGGTCCCCCCTGCCCCTTTTATTATTATTTTGAGACAAGGTCTCAGGATGAGTTAATCTTTAAGAAGTGGTCATACAAGACAGCAGCTCCCTCCCAAGGTTGTCTGGAGGGAAATTACTTTCACAGCCCCTCCCTAATCTTTTCCTTTCAAATGGTATTCTAAAGAGAGGCCTCTCTCTATAAGTCCTTTCTTTAGCTCTTATGAACTGATCCTAGAAGAGTAAAGTGTCTGAAAAGAAAATGCAGCCAGGCATGGTGGCTCAGGAGGTGGAGGCAGGAGGATAGCAAAGTTCAAGACCAAAGGCAATCTGCGCAACTTAATGAGACCCTGTCTCAAAAAGTAAACAAATGGGCTAGGGGTGCAACTCAGTGGTCCAGCCCTTGCAAAGCATGCAGGCAGGAGGCCCTGGGTTCAACCCCCAGTACCGCAAAAAAAAAAAAAGAAAAAAAAAAAATGCAGAGCTGGTCCCAGGAGGTAGAGGTCTGTTTCAATGTTCTGGGGAGAAAAAAAAAGAGTTTCATGGTAAACCCCTTTTCCTCCTATAAAAGCCCTTTGTGACCCAGAGCCCCTTAAGATACAGATTTGAGGCAAAAAAGCAGCTCTTCGGGACTGGCTTCAAGTGAGCCCGATTCCTTCTATGGAGTTCTGTCTGGAGTTCTCAGTGGAGCAGCAGGGGACATTTAGCTCTGTAACACTCAGGCCACAGCTTCTTCCTCACCCCTCTCACTGAGTCTGACTCAGCACCAGGGCGTGGCTATTGAATGAGCCTCCACCCCAGAAGGGGACACACCCAGCACCCTTCACACTGAGCCAAGGCCTAGCAGGTCACAGCAACCTCCAAAGGGACCCCTCTGAGGTTGGCACTGCTGTTAACGGGGAGGCAGAGATTCCATCTGAGTCAGTGGTGAGGAGGAAGAACTTGTGCCCCAGACAAAAATGTGACAGCTCTATAACCTATTCTTTCCTTCCAGTATTGTAAAATCTTTGTTTTTTACAGTACTTGGGGAATGAACCCAGGCCCTCATGCTTGCTTTGCAAGTGCTCTATGACTGAGTTGTACCCCTACCTGGGGAGCTGACGGGGGTCCAGATCTCCCATCGCCTGCAGGTGCCACTCTCCCAGCAATGAATAGGTTGGTCTGGGAGCTCTCTGAACCCCATCATTTAAGGTTTTGATGGAGCCTTCATTATGTATTCACAATTGATTAAACCATGGCCACGTGCTAATCTCCAGCCCTTTCCCATCCCTGGTTGTCAGCAAGGGGTGCAGCTGAAAGTTCCAAACCTCTGGTCACATGGTTGCTTCTTCTGGAAATCAGCCCCCATCCTTCAACTGTCAACTCCTTGGCAGGAACTCTGGAAAGGTCAAAAGAAAACTGTGAATAACAAAAGACACTCCTGTGGCCATTACAATTAGGGACTCCCTAGGGTTTAAGGAGCTCTTGTGCCATAAACCAGGGATGAAGATTAAATATAAACTTTGTATTATAAAACAATATCATGAAGGTGTCTAAGAATAATAAAAGAGAAACCTACCAAAACTGTATTAAATTCCTTGCTCAGGCTGGGTGGCTGAGGCAGGATCTTAAGTTTGAGAGCAACCAAGGCTACATGGCAAGACTTTGTCTCAAAAAACAAACAAAAGACTTAGAATGGCTGAATGGATTAAATAAGATCCAGTTATACACTGCCTGTGGCAGTACCACTGTGGCGTCAGATCTCAGAAGCTAAGTAGGGTCGGGGCTGGTTAGTGCTTGGATGGGAAACCGCCTGGGAACACCAGGTGCTGTAGGCTTGGGAGAAGGACCCAGCAACCCACTCCCCAAAATCAGCCACTGAAAACCCTATGAATAGCAGAGAAGCACTGACAATAGTGTTTTGCCTGTTGTATGTAGGGTCGCTATGAATCAGACACTGACTCGAAAGGAACCCAACAGTAATTATACTACATGCCTGCAGCTGTGCCACTGTGGCATTGGAATCTGTCAGATCTCTGAAGCTAAGCAGGGTCAGGCCTGGTCAGTACATGAATAAGCCTGGGAACACCAGGTGCTATAGGCTTGGGAGAAAGACTTGGCAACCCATTCCCAAAAATCAATCAGCCATTGAAAACCCTATGAATAGCAGAGCAGCACTGACAATGGTGTTTCACGTGTTGTACATAAGGGTCACTATGAGTTGGACACTGACTTGACAACACTTAACAACAACAATTATACACTGCCTTCAGACACTTGGAAGACTCTCTTGACCAGTAAGGAGACACAGACTGAAAGTGAAAAGATGGAAAAAAAGATTTCATGCAAATGGAAACCAAAAGAAAGTAGGAGGATACACCTATCCGATAGAATAGTTTAAATTAAAAACCGTAAGAAGAGACATCCAGGTTCTTAGCTACTCTAGGTCCCCTGCATTCCAAATGAAAATTAAGAAACAAATTGGTGAATTAAAAATGGATTTATTTACAGTTTGACTTTCCTGTAGAAGTGCCCCATCTTTTACAGAAAAGATTAAACAAAAGCTGTAGCACATCTGTAGGCTAGGTTATCTTGAACTGTTGAAGTCTTTCTGGGAGAGAGACCTCCTCCTGGCACCCACACTTCAGGCTCAGTGTGAGATCTCCTGAGGAACTTCCATTCCCCCAGGGTCTGTTTTTTTTCAGGGCCTCTGCTGCAATGTTGCATCATTACACAATAAACAGGGGGATAAACTACAACAGGAAATAATAAAAATCTATGTGCCCAATATCAGCTGTTAGGTAGCAAGATAGGCATTAATCAGCAAAATGGAGGAACAAGGGGATTAAAACTGACTCCTGGGTCCAGCCATGATGGATGAAAAAAATGTGCCACAAGGCTCAGAGCTTTGAAAAGGATACTATTTTAATAGAATCCAATGGAATCAATATCTTTTTTTTTTTTTTGCTGTATTGGGGGTTGAACCCAGGGCCTCGTGCCTGCACGGTTTGCAAGTGCTGGACCACTGAGCTGCATCCCCAGACCATTTTTTTGACTTTTTGAGACAGGGTCTTGCTAAGTTATGCAGACTGCCTCTGGTCTCAAACTTGCGATCCTCCTGCCTCTGCCTCCTGAGCTACTGGGATTACAGGCATGTGCCACCGTGCCTGGCCCGCCCAGCCGGAATCAATACCTTAATCAAGATCAATAGCTGCCTGAGTACAAACAAAGGCAGACCATTCCAAGACATCTGTCTTTTGGCCCATTCTTTTGAAATATGCCAAACAAGTCCATTAAGCCATTTTACAGAACAAGGACCCTAGGCCCCATAAGCTCTAAACCACAAAAGATTGCTACACAAGGGCCTGGGGGTTAGCTCAGTTAGTAGAGCACTACTCTGCACTCTCTGAGGCCCTGGGTTCCATCCCCAGCACTGCAAAAATGGGAGCAGGACATGGCAGTCATTGAAAACCCTATGAGGGTTGCTATGAGTTGGATTTGAGGGCACCTAACAGACTCCATATGCTCTAAACCACAAGATCATCATACAAGGGGCTTTCCCAGGTGGAGCTTAAGTCATCCCGCACCCCAGGGCTCACAGCATACTAAGGCGCCCAGGGCTAATGACACACTGGGTGTGCCTTAAACAAAACTGGAGTGAACATGCACCTTGCTGCTTCTCTTCTCTTCCTCTCCTCCTTTTCCTCTCAGGCGGTTGTATATGCACCTCAGCGGTTCTCAGAGGTTGCTTCTTGTGAGCCACCCCTTCTCTTGGGCCTGCCGTCTTGGTCAATCCAAGGTGCTTTTCCTTCTAAAAAGCTTGCTTTTCTTCTGCCCTCTCTGGCTTTTCCTTCCCCTGAGGAATATCCTTTGCCAATTCACCCAGAGAAACAAGGTTCTCTATGTTCTTTTCCAAGTTTATCTAAACTCCTCCAGATGTCTCAGTTTCCCCTGGTAATTATTCCTTAAAGGCAAATTATCTTTTCACAATAAATCTTGCCTATATTCTGTACTGGGGCTGGGATTTAGCTTAGTGGGTAGAGCGCTGCGCTGCAGTCTCTGAGGTCCCGAGTTCAATTCCCAGCTCTGCAAAAAATGGGAGAAGGGCCTGGCAATCCACTCCCAATGCAATCCCGAAACAGCCACTGAAAACCCTATGAGGGTCGCTATGAGTCGGATACCGACTCGACGGCACTTGACAACAACCTGACAACATATTCTGTACTGTAACTTCTGTGTTGGATCTAAATTTTTTTTACATACCAAACACAAAAAACAATGTTTGCTGCCAGCTTCTTGGACCCATGTTACCCAGTAACAAGTACACCTAAATATCTGAAGCAAACAATATATCTAAAGGGAGAAACTGACTCCAGTAATAGCACGGAACTTCAATACTCAAATTACAGCAGTGGCCAGATCAACCTGACAGAAAATCAACAAGGAAACACTGGATTTAAACCTCACTCTTACCAGTGGGGCGCGATTTCCAGAGCAGCACACAAAAAGGCACTAGACACCAAGTGAGCCTAACAATCATTTACAGAATGTTCCACCCAACAGCTGCAGAATGCATTCTTAACTGCACATGGAACCTTCTCCAAGGTATATATCAGACCACTAAACAGGTCTTAACAAAATTAAGAATGAAATAATATCAAGTTACTTCTGATCAGTAGCATAAAACTAGAAATCAACAGGAGGAATTTTAGAAACTTTATAAATACCCCAAAATTAAACAACTTGCTTTAGAACCAAGAATGGGTCAATGAAAAAATTAAGAGAAATTTTAAAATTTCAAGACAAATTAAAACACAACATACCAAAATCTATGGGATACAGCAAAAGAAACACAAGGAAACAAGTAAACAAGACAGTAGAAATAAATCATTAACAAGATTGAATCAGTAACAAACCTCCCATCAATGAAAAGCCCAGGACTCAAAGGCTTTATACTGAATTCTACCGTTTGAAGAAGAACTAATAGCTGGGCATGGTGATAATACCAGCATTCAGGAGGTTGAGGCAGAAGGATCCCATGTTTGAGGTCAGCCTGGGCTTCATAGCAAGTTCTAGGCTAGCCTGGGTACATAGCAAGACCCTGTCTCAACCAACAAACAAACCAAAATTTAAAAAAAAAACAAACAACAACAACAACAACAAAACACTAATACCAATTCTATTCAAGCTATTACCAAAAATTGAAGAGGGAAAACTTTCAAACTCATTCCAAGAAGCTAGCATTAATGGCAAAACCAGGCCAATATCCTTGATAAACACAGATGCAAAGATCCTTAAATCTAGAACCCATAAGGATCTCAAAAAACTCATCATCAAAACCGCAAGTAACCAAATTAAAAAGTGGGCAAAAGACCTAAACAGATATTTCTCAAAAGAAGATAAACAAATGGCCAAGAAGCATATGAAAACATGCTCAACATCACTAATTATCAGGAAAGGCAAAGCAAAACCACAATGATGTATCACCTCTCTCCAGTAAGTACAGCTCTTACTGAAAAGACAAAAGGTAAAAGTGCTGGTAAGGATGTGGAGAAAAGAGAATACTTGTACACTGTTGGTGGAAATGTAAATTAGCATTGCAGAAAGCAGTATGGAATTTTTTCAAAAAAATTAAAAATAGAACTCTCTGATCCAGCAATCTATTAGGTATATATCCAAAGGAAATAAAATATAGAGACATCAGTACTCCTGTTATTGCAGCACTATTCACAATAGGCAAAAAACGAAAGCAACCGAAGTGTCCATCAGTTGATAAATGGATAAAAAAAAATGTGGTGCATATATACAAGGGAACACTATTCAACCACAAGAAGAATGAAATCCTAACCAGGCATGATGGTGCACCCCTGTAATCCCAGCACTCAGGAGTCAGAGCCAGGAGGATCATGAGTGCCAGGCCAGCCCGGGCTACACAGCAACCAAACCAAAACAAACAAGCCCGAAACAACAAGGCCTGTTATTTATTTGTGACATGGATGGAACTGGAGATCCCGGTTATGTGAAGCCAGGCACAGAAAGACAAGTACTACATGACCTGACTCTTATATGCAATCTAAAAAAGCTGATCTCCTAGAAGCTGAGAGTAGAATGGTGATTATCAGAGAGTGGGGACACTGGGAAGGACAGAAGGAGGGAGTGAAGGAGGCTTAAAAGTTGATCAATGGGTCCTAAGGTATAGGCAGTCCACTTCAATGAGGTAGAGGGAAGGATGTTCAATGTTTTCACCATAAAGAAATGACACGTTTGAGGTAGATATGGTTAGCCTGATTTAAAATGACACAATCTATACCTGTGTCAGGGCTGGGATTTAGCTCAGTTGGTAGAGTGCTGCACTGCAGTCTCTGAGGTCCCGAGTTCAATTCCCAGCACCGCAAAAATGGGAGAAGGACCTGGCAATCCACTCCCAACGCAATCCAGAAACAGTCAGCCATTGAAAACCCTATAAGGGTTGCTATGAGTCGGATACCGACTCAAAGGCACCTAACAACAATAATATCTGTGTCAAAATATCATGCGGTACCCCATAAATAACTTCAATTAAAAACTAAAATAGAGCCAGGCTCCACAGTACATGATTGTAATCCCAGTAATTTGGGAGGCTCAGGCAGGAGGATCATGAGTTCAAGGCCAGAGGCAGCCTGTGCAATATATAGCAAGATCCTGTCTCAAAATGCAAAACCAAAATGGGTTTTGAGGTGCAGCTCAGTGGCAGGGCACTTGCCTAGCATGCACAAGGCCCTGGGTTTATCCCGTCAGTACTGCAAATAAATAAGTAAATATATAAATAAAATAGAATAAAATACACTTTCAACAGAACTGCTTTAAATACATTGTAATGTATAATATTCAAATGTACATATAATCTTTGGGAATGCTGAAAAATACACACATATACGTAAGTTAACAATAATTTAAAAACAGAACTACCAAATGATCCAGCAATTCTACTACAGGGTTTATATCCAAGGGAAATGAAATCAGTATGTTGAACAGACATCTGCACTCCCATATTTATTGCAGCACTATTCATAATATCCAAGACATGGAATCACCTGAAGTTTCTATCAACAGATGGAAAGATAAAGGAAATACGTATCTATACAATAGAAAAATATCTGGGTATTAAAAGAATGGAATCCTGTCATTTGAGGCAACAAGGATGGACCCGGACGACGTTATCTTACCTGAAATAAGCCAGGCAGAGAGAGACAAATACTGCGCGATCTCACCGTAAAATCTAAAGGAGCTGTTATCACTGAAGCAGAGTCAAAAAGTGGTTACCAGAGGCTGGGGAGGTGAAGGGCTGATACTGGAATGATCAGTGGCTCAGGTACAAAGTTACAGGAGAAATAAATTCTGGTGTCCTAATGCATAGAGTAACTATGCATATATATGTATATATACATATACATATAACTGTATACATATATATATATATATATATATATATATATAGGGTTTTTTTTTTTTGTGTGTGTGTGTGTGTGTGTGTGTGGTACTGGGGGTTGAACCCAAGCACCTCGCACCTGCATGCTTTGCAAGTGCTGGACCACTGAGCTGCACCCCCAGCCCATTTTCTTTCACTTTTTGAGACAGGGTCTTGCTAAATTACGCAGATTGCCTCTGGTCTCAAACTTGTAATCCTCCTACCTCTGCCTCCCAAGCTGCTGGGATTACATTTTTTTTTTTTCTTTTTTAGACAGGGTCTTGCTATTTAGTCTCAGTTGGCCTTGAACTTGCAGTCCTCTGCCTCAGTCTCCTGAGTGCTAGGACTTCAGGCGAAGCACCACCAAACCCAACCAGAAGAGAGGATTTTGAATGCTCTAACCACACACAAAAAAATTAATGTATGAAGTCATGGATATCCTAAATACCCTAATTTGAGTATTACAGTGTATACATGTAGAGAAACATCACACTATACCACATAAATATGTATAATTGTCAAAGGAAAACTTAAAAATGAAAAAGAAAATGTCCCCCGTTGAGTATCTGTCCTTATTCTATTCATACTACTTTTGCTCAAGACACTTAGAGGGCTGGGGCTACGGCTGGGGGACAGCACACTAGTCTAGCATGTGCAGGGACCTGGGTTTCATCCTCAGTACCACAAAAAAAAAAAAAAAAAAAAAAAAAAAAAAAAAAAAAAAAAAAAAAAAAAAAAAAAAAAAAAAAAAAAAAAAGTTTTAGAACTTATTTGCAGTTGTCCTAAGAATGGATTTTGAGAGATTTAAATTTCCCTTTACACATATCTTCTGTTGGAGACACACCCATACCCACACCCACGCCCATACCTACCTTATGTGCAATAGCCTGGGCTCCAGAGAATGCTGTATGTAAAACATGTAATCCATGAAAGGATGTCCTCTCCCTCACAAGAACACTCTAAAGAATGTGCTAGAGGGACGCTTGCTAAAATCAGCTTCTTTACACACATCTATTTTATGTAGGCAGAAAAAAAAAATTCGACTTAAATTCTCTGTCAATTAAAATGGTTGGAGAATTACTCCAACTTCAAGCCTACTTTGCCAACAAAATATGCAACCTTTATTTAAAACCAAACACAACTTGCAAATCTTCTGAGACGACAGGCAGAGAGCAGTCCCTTTCAACGGCATCATTTATTTACATCAAGTTTAACACTGTTAGCAGTTCACAGTCAGACAACAGAGAATTAAATTAGAAAAACAAAACTGAAAATATATTACAATAACAATTAAGAACAAATACCTGACAACACTGGTAGTGTGACCCATGATTGACAAATTCAGTTAGATCCCATATTGTCTCACTGTATACTGTGGCCCCTTAGCAATGCACAGCGCCTGCGCCAGACCTCGCCCTCTGTGCACCCCATACACCTGCACAGCATAACCTTTGGTATGAACATTAGAGTTTTAAAGATTCTGACTTAGCATGTTTTAGGAAAAAGTTCTGTCAACCACCATGAAATGTTCAAACTTATTTTTACCAAGCAAGCACAAAATTAGGTTTTTTCCACTGATAGTCATTATAGAATCAGATTGCTGAGAAGGAAAAGTGCAAGGTCTACAAAGGATACGGGGGTTTGTGTGGGTGGCAACAACTCATCAGCCCCTGCATGGCCAACCCACCAGTCATGCTGCTGCTTCTGTCCACCACCAGGAAAGATGGGATTCATCCCTCTCTCACCTATTCCCTCCTTCTTAATGGGCACAGCAGTGTACGTGCACTTATAGATATAGATGTGTAACCTCCCCACAGAGATCGGAAGCACGAGGGGTCTCACACATATGCCCTGAAGAACTATAAAATGAGTACCTCATGGTTCTTTCTAGTTTCTGAATACTACTTTTCCTGAAAGACAATCAGCCCAAGCAAGGTGATTTCTCAAGATCTCAGAAAATTTCTCTTACACTGGAGTCCAAGTGGTATAGTGAAAACTGGCTGTCAAAAATGGAAGAAAGCTGATTTCTCTGGTCCTCATCTACCAGAAGTGAGAAGCTGCCTCCTGGCATTTCTGCCAATTGTAATACATGGCATGGTACTTAAGAACTGTATATAGAGCAGTATCAGGGATTTATTACTAATGACCCTAGAGTATTGCAGTATTCTGCAATATCTGTATCAAGAACAAATTTATTTGGCTTACCTGCGAATTTATTGTGTTCTAACTGCTGAAAATCAGGTACTCAAATGTGAAAACTTTATTAACCACAAGTCCTGTTCTCCAAATAAATTTTATGGCGGCTAAATACATGATTTAAAATTCTCATTCTGAAGCTCAGAAACAAATCTAAGCAAGTTCTGACCATAAAACTCCCTGTATCTCCTTCCATAATGCTCACTAGCATTTGGCAGTTTGCCTCCACCGTGTTCTAAGCAGCATGTTCGGAGCCTCCAAGCTGTGTACAGCTGGGTAGCTTAGAGTGATCCCGAAACTTGAACAAAGAATCTCACAGAACAGAGATGATGGACATCACAATTCTGTCCCAACGATGGTGGGGGTCTGAAAACAAGGTTGTGACTAGCCTGTCAACTTCAAGGAGATATCTTTTCCTCTTAGATGGTTGGCAGGTTTGAAGACCCACTCAACATGCCACCTGTCACCTCTAGCTGAATCTGTCACCTTTAGCTGAAGTAACAGGGTTTTTCTGTGTTTCAGGTTGCTCAGCAACGGGGAGGTTAAAAGATGCAATTTTTCTAGAAGTAAACAATTTCAGTTTTACAGTTGTACATAGGAGCAAAAAACTAAGTGCATATGGAGGGAAGAAGGGTCCAGTATGAACCTCTTTCCCTCTGCTCACCAAGAGGGACTAGCGAAGTCTAATGACTTGCCAATTACCATTTGGGGCAAGAATACCTCAAGTTGGGGGAGTGTTACTGCTGGGGTCCTGAGCCCCAGCGAAGCTATTTTTTTTTCCCAGATCTTGCTTAATTATGCAAAATCAATCTAGTAGACAAGTCTTTTCCTCTGCAAGACACATGAACCCATCTCTGAAGGCACAATTCTCTATGGTGACCTCTGCCACTCCAAGTCAGCTCAGAATCAGGACAACCTGCCTGCCACAGGCCTCCTTGCCCAGGGAGAAGCACGGGAACATCTTGCCCTGATGACACAGGTTAGAGCCTTTCCTAATTTTCTGGCCTCTAGATTTAGGATAATGAGTCAAAGGGAAGGAATTATCATCTAACATACATTCAAGCTAGAACATGCACCTCAGGTGAACAGCGTGGAAAGCAGCAGCCCTAGAACAGAAACTCTCTGTCTGGACATTGCCATAAACCCCACAAAATACAAGCAAGAGTGGAGAGAGTCACCCATGGAATGCTCTGGAACAGGGCAAAGCCTATCAACAGCCCTGAAATCCACCCATGCTTCCTTGGTAAAAGAGGAGTGCAGGGAATGGCAGTAAAGTTCGGCCATTGTAGTTGTGCTGCTGATCAGGGTAGGTAACAGTAACTGTTACTCCAAGTGTGACTGACTTGCCCCTAAAAAAGACAGCTTTGCATTAGATGCTTAAAAGTCTAGTAGTTAGAGAACTGGAACTCTATCCAAATGATATAGATACCCCGTCAAGACGGGGCGAAGTTTTAGAACCAGACCAAGGCCTCGCCTCTCTGACAGGTGAAGCTATGGCTAGCAGTAGCTTCTCTGGGTTACACATGGAAGGTACAGGCACCCTGGGCTGCCTTGGTCAGACTGTGTCAACAAGGTACAAGCTCCCTTAGAGCTGCCTTTCTCTAGTTCTCTTACATACCCACAAGTCCCGAACCGAAGCGGACATTATCAAAGGAACTGGGCTATTGGCTTGACAGAATCTAAGGCAGAGATACAGAAAGCTAGACATGATACAGACATCAATACATGAGAGGAAACTCAAGGCTAGAGATGCAACTTCATAAAAAGGACCAGCCATAACTGATGCTTAGGGCACAGAGATGGACCCCAGATCCAGATGGAGTTAATGCAAGCAAGATGATAAAACCCAAAAAACTTCCAGAACAAAAATCTAGGTAACTCTGTCAGCTCAATATGAACTCCTGTCCGGGCAGAGGCCAATACTAACACGGGCAGCAAAACTGGAAAGAAGTGAGAGAGGTCAGGATGAAGTATAGCTGCAATTAAAAAGTGGCCACCACTGCAATTTACATTCTTCTCCCCTTGTACTAGGGATCAGACGCAAGGCCTTGCACATGCTAGGCAAGCACTCTACCACTCAGCTATATCCCAATCCCTGCAATTTATTGTTTTACTTCACAGTACTTGGGAGTTGAACCCAGGGCCTCACACATACTTTGCAAGCGTTCTACCACTGGGCTGCACCTCTCAGCCCATTCTTTATTTTGAGACAGGGTCTTGTTAAATTATGCAGGCTGCCTGTGGCCTCAAACTTATAATCCTCCTGCTTCAGCCTCCAAAGTCGCTGGGATTACAGACATGCGCCACTATGCCTGGCTTATTCTTGGATATCTTATAACCTAATAGGTGAATTAAGTTTGACTATTTTTCTTAGAAAAAACAATAAGATGATAAATGTCAATGTCATTTAAAGTAGTAGGATATCCTAGAAAGGTAATTCCCGAAGTGTCCCAGTTCTATGGTCATCCCGCCACCTCCACCTTTAACCCCCAAGAAAAACCCCACAGAACCATGTAGAGCATAGGTTTTAAAAGACACTGTCAACACCAACAGGTAACGAGTCTGCTTCCACCATGTTTTAAGATACAAGTGGCTGAGCAGATAGTGGACAAATATTTAAGAGTCAGAGGATGTCATTCTGACTGAGTCAAGGTCCCTAGAAGGGCTTCTGTATTCTGAAGTGAGTATACTTTAGGTTTTTTTTTTTTTAAACTTTTTTGTAACAGGCTGGCCTTGAACTTGTGCTCCTCTTGCCTCAGCCTCCCGAATGCTGGGATTACAGGCGTATACCACCATGCCTGGTCACTTTATTACCTTTTAAAGATGAGAAGTAAACCTAAAAGATTGATCTTCAGTTTTTTAAAGTTATTCAGCTCTGAAGTATAACTAGCAAAGTATTTGCTATTCCTGCAAATATTCATTTAGCATTTTCATATGTATAAATGTAATAAATAATGGAAGTGTTTCTTTATATATCTGCAGTTCCAGGTCCCTCACAGATGAAACCCTTTAGGTCACTGAGTATCTAATCAAATGTTTTATCCTCTACACATTCATAACTATAGTTATATTACATCTGATACTTTCTCAAAGTGCTTTCATATACATTTTCTCAGTCATTAAAATGATACTGATCAATATACTGTTTTAAGAAAAAAGAACGTAGGATGAGCGTTTGTTTTTAAACTTAAGTTGGTATTTCTTGACTACAAAGTGCAGACTGCTGTGTTGCTGAGGTGAGTATAAAAGAATAACCTCATACAATATTTTCAATTACTGAGAGCTACTGGATACTTGTTTTGCTAGTGCTGCCATTACTCAACATTTAAGCCCGTTAAGGTCAGAGTGTGCTTTAGAAAGTGTGCAGCACTGTGCGGATGATTGTCTTTCTGAGCCACTTTCTCGCAGTGTCTCACAAGGCGGCAGGTATGGTGCAAAGATCACATAACCAGAAGTCAGGAGATCTGAATACTAGCAGCGGCTCAACCATTAACTGTTCTGAGACAATGGACTTAACGACCCTCTCCTCAAGTTTCTCAATGCATAAAAGAAAGGGGTATTGGTGGTTTTCAGATAGGTAGGGGCATCTAAAATAACCAGAGAGAGTCTCAGAAAACACTTTAGCTGAAACCTCACTCTACTGGGAACTCTGGAGGGAAGCTAATTTGTCAGTTTTTCTTAACCCCTAGGATATTCCTGGATCAGGTGTTAAGAGTAGTAGTTAACATTTATGGAGTGCTCATTGTGTGCCAGGCACTTGAGCTAAGCAGACATCTTAGAAACATCTCACTTAATCTTTATGAGAACCCTGAGGTAGTTATTATCATCATCCCGGTTTTGCAACGAGGAAACTGAGGCTCAGGAAGGTTGAATGACTTGCCTTCTAGGCTAGTGTTAGAGCCTGAATTCTAAACTACTTAACTGTATTTATCCTTTAAACTCAAAAGCTCAAAGTGATTTTAGTTAAATAAATATGGGCTGGGCTTTAGGAAAGTCAGCTTGTTTTACTCACTGGGAACTATTTTACTAGCCAATTTTCAACCGAATTATAAGAAAATTACTAATTTAAACCTTAAAAAGTAGCTGGGAAATAATGATTTCTTTATAGAGGCTATCTAGAAAAACAATGGATAAAGGTCTTACATAACAGAGCTCATAGCTTGGTATCAAATTCAATCTTTAAGAGAGGATCAAATTTTTTAGGGCTGTATCTCTGAAAACTCATGATGCGAGTGAGCAGAAAAGGGCGAAATTTTAATTTTACACAAAGCCTTTCAAGAGAGTACTTGATATATTTAACACAAAACACTGCTTTTTAGGGTAAGAAATATAAACTGAAATCATATTACCTGTACATGAAAGGAATCAGCTGTGACAAGCTGAAGGTATGCATACATACCTTCAGAAACTGCATACATCCCACTTCAGAAATTGGTTGACACCCTGTACAAGGGTCTTTTTCTTTCTTGCACTCTGCTTTGCTTTTAGACTAGATAAAATTAAACCACCGTTTTAATTTCTAGAAGCAGCTTTCTCTGCTTTGGAGTCAAACCTTTTAACTCACATAAGGCTTTTTTCTTCTTCTTCTTTTAAGTTGTTCCTTTGCTGGTAGAAAAAGGGAACATCTAAATTATACTTGATATTTATAGCAAGTTGACAGTGCCTCTTTAACCTGAACCCTGAGCCCTTACCCCTGAAGTTACACAGTTCAAGCATCATGTGGATGGAGTGTGCTATAATAGTTAATGCTACTTGAGACAGTGTTGAGAAAAAAACTAATTCAATTTATGAGTTTACTGAGCACCCACGTTAGCAAGACAGAACTAGGTGCTACCCTGAGTAAGACACAGCCCTGACCCACCACCCTTAAGATTGTTCTTCGGTGAGAGACCCAGGGAGCTGAAATACACTCAGTAGTATTTCTCCAAGGCTTATTTTCAGAACTCTTACGAAAAACATACAGCTCTTGCTTTAGAAACAAAACAAAACAAAAACAAAAAAAATCCCCTGAAAACAAACATAATCCCTTACCTTGCATCCCACAATGACAGGGATAAACTTAAAAAGCAGCATAACAATATTCTAAACTTTTAGCTTTCTCCTTCCCACCTTTAAAAGGCTAACTGCTAAAAATAAGTTCAAGTTTATGGACACATATGGTGAGGGGGAGTGTTAAGGAAGAAGGTGGGAGAAATGTTGGTTTTTAAATCTAAGTTCTCTTCCAACTACTATGAGGAAACTGATCTGATCCTACTTGCCTGGACTACAGCTGCAGGGAACATAACTGACAGGGAGCACTCAATACCTACCAGGACCACCTCTTCCTCTAATTTTTCTCTTAACCTGAGCCTCTCTCTACTGGGGCAGCAGTAGTAAGAATGAAGGTTTCCTTTCTTTCTAATGAAAACTAAACTTCTTCCTTGGTCAAAGATGCCAAACTCTATCCAAAACACTGTTTTCCCCTTAGTATTGGAGCCCAATTGATTTAAGCT
Organism: Pedetes capensis; assembly: GCA_007922755.1. NCBI lineage: Eukaryota > Metazoa > Chordata > Mammalia > Rodentia > Pedetidae > Pedetes > Pedetes capensis. The sequence continues at coordinate 184,729 of VMDO01001293.1, forward strand.
CAGCAGTTCTAAATTTCATTAGTATTTGCTACCTGGCAAAAGAGAATGAAAACCAATTGAACATAACTGCACTAAAGAGCTTTCCAGAGAGGATCTCAAAGGGACAGCAATATACTTATTTGCAAAACCCCCTTGAGAACATGTACTATTATCTTCATTTAATAGATTAAGAGATGGAGCTGTGGCTTGACACTGGGTTGATGACAGAGCAGGGAAGAAAATTCACTGCTCAATGTCAAATACTGACCTTCTGACATTAATATTCCTTTGGAAGAAGAAAATAAAAATATTTTGCACTGGGTTATCTCTGGGGAGTAGAGGGGAGTATTCATAAAGCTTTAAAAAAAGAATGAAGCAGTAACTGGAACTAGATCTGATACCAAGAACATTAATAAGGGTAATACCTAACCCATTAGATTTAGTTCCATGCTATTCTAATTAATTTCCATAATAACTGGGTAAGGAAGGGAAATGCCTATTTTTCAAGGGCAAAACATTTGTGAGTTAAGTCATTCAGTTTACAAGGTCTAACTGATGCTCCCTGAAAAAGATCTATCCCTTCAATTTTTTTTTTTTCTTTTGAGACAGGGTCTCACTGTGAAGCCCAGGTTATCCTCCCAGGTGGGCCTTGAACTTTTGTCAATCCTCCTGCCTCAGCCTCCCAGTACTGGAATTACAGGTGTGCACCACCTTACCCAGCTTCAATTATGCACTCTTAAAATGCAGGTGAAATGACAAAGAATATTCCCAACGTGAACTATACAAACAGGCACAATGATGGGGGCTGGGGCACACATGTGAGCAGACAAAAGCAGGTAAGAATTACACCGGGGTAACTCAAGCCCAGAGAAGAACACCTTTCTCCACTGTCCACCCAGACTGGGCTTTAGGTGGTCAGGAGAAGAAAGGTACAGAAAAAATAGCTATTATGACCAAGCCAGCCAGTCTCAGTCAAAGGCCCCTGGGTCTGGCCTTAGTTTCAAGAAAGGACAAATCCCTTCAGTGCTTTAATTAAGAAAGAAACATATAGCTGCCTAAGTCCTTGGCCAGTGTGTCAGTATGCAGGGACACTGCATCAGAAAAGGCTTCCCCTGTGAGAACCTGCATGATCCCTATTTCCAAAATCAATGTAGGACAATGTCCTGAATGCTGCCAGGAATAAAGGAAGAGAGTCTGCCTAGCAAGGGACAAAAAAGAACCAGTAAGGAGACCCCTACGCCTATGATTCACAGATAGCCAACAAGCAGAAAGTTGATCCTCATCCATCAGTAACATACTAGAGACTGGGAGAAGTGACTGCTAACCAATATAAGATTTTTGGACAAGGTTTCAATCTCTCTAAGCTTCCCAGCATTCTTTCCTTCCTGCAGCAACTAATACACCCGTGGGCAACAGGACAGGCCGCATTTCCCAGTGCCATAGTCTAGCAGTCTGATGTGCAGTTCTTACTATAGCAGCAGTGACCTGTGGAAGCAAGGCCAACAGCTGCTTCCAACAGCCTTGGATAAAACTTTCCCAGGTCCATTCCCAGCTTTCCTTTCTCCTTTTCCCCTAATTTCTTAGGTGAACTGGAGCCCAGCCACCCTTGGTACCCAACTGAGTGCCAGGCCGATGCCCTCTCCTATGGGGTAGAATGACAGTTGGGGGCCTCGCCTAGCACGTCCTTTCGTTTCAGGTAGGGACGGGATGCATTTCTTTCCCATGACATATACGTGTTCCCTGATTTTCCAGTGCAGGTTCCAACTGTGTCCACCACTGCCTTGGCCCCACCTACTTTACCTTTCCTATGCTTATGTGGTTTGCTTTTCGTTATTTCTGAGATGAACCTGTAAACGTGAGAACTCAGGGATCTGAGGTACTTCACATAAACACACTCAAGTATCAGTCTTTCAATTTTTGAAAACAAGAACACAGGAAAACAAGTCTTTTTCCCTCTCCCCTCAGAAGTGTGTGCATCTTCCCACTAGGCTAACAGTGGCTACCTCTGCACCACATCACTGATTTCCTGTACACATGACAATAAGTTATTAAGGACAGGGTTTGCTCCCAGCACGCCGGCGGCGGCGGCTGAAGACACCTGCAGCTCCTGCAGGCTGAGCTCCAGTCTGCTCACAGCCTCTCGGAAGGCGAACTTGTTGCGAGTCTGAAGAATGCAGTCCACGTAGCCTGAGCAGTAGTCGAGCAGCTGGTGTCCAGTGTCTACCAGCTGGCTGTTGGGCACAGGTTCCGTGAGTGCGCTGGACAGCAGGTCAGCGCATTCCAGCAGCGCCTCTTTGCTGATTTTGTCTGCTGAGATTTTTTCGGCTGCCTGTTTGGTTTTCCTCAGAGCCACTTTAGTACCTGCTGTGCCATTGGCCATTTTGGCTGGCGAGATGGAAGCTGTGGGTAGAGGCACTTGAGGTGGAGGCATGGCCGGCCTCCCGGGTTTCCCACCGCTGGGCACTGCCCCCGGAGCTGCCTTTCTCCCTCCTTCCTGTGTTTCCGCCATGGGCTGGCCCGTGGGCGGGGCCGCTGGCTCTTCCGCAGGGTCTGAGCTCGTGGACAGATGCGGTAGGAGTCTCATCACTGGTGGGGGCGGTGGGGCACACTTTGGTTTTACCCGTCGGGGTCGGTCCTTCTCTCCAGAGGATGTGACCTGATGCTCAGATAAGAGCTTGAATTTATTCCCCTGAGAGTCTGTGCCAATGAGCTGCACGTCAGCTGGAGTGTGTTTCAGAGTAGGAGAGATAAGGACGGGCACTTTGTGGTTGTGAGTGGTTGGGAGGACAGCTGCAGCCTTGACTGGAGAAGACCAGCCTGGCTGCTCTCCATCCTCTGGGACTCCAGCCATCCCAAGCCGAGCCCCGCCATTCCTCTCCTTGCCCTTAGGGGCAGCTGCTACTCCAGCAGCCCCCAGCCCCAGAGAGTCCTTTTCAGTAATGGCTGGATCCCCAGAGGTGGCTCTCAGAGGAAGCGCTGTGGCTCCTCTGGGCAAGAGCTTGGCTTTTGGTCTCTCCCTGGCTGGAGCAGCACCTTCCTCTGACTTTTTTGGAAGCATGTCATTGGCCCTGTCCACATTCTCCTCTGGCTGAGAAGAGGCAGACACTGTCCTTTCCAGCTGGAGTTTGGACCTCTGGCAGTTCCTGGGAAGGGTCATTGCCATTCTATCCTGCTCTGGAAGCCCTGAGGACATGGAAGATGTAGAGTTGGACCTTGGAAAAGGCTTGGAAGTGTCATCACTGGCTGTGGGTTTACCTGCTCGCAAGCCCAGTGTCTTTTTGATTAAGCGAGGTGTAAAGAAGCCTGTGATGCCAGACCACCCACCCCCGGCAGTGCCACTGCCCCCACCCCCACCACCGTCATCATTACAGAGGTTCCTCTGTGCAAAGCTCCCCCCACAGCACTTGGATGGCACCAGATTCGCCTCTTGCTGGCCAGGAGTGAAAGAGAACCCATCAGCATGCTGTAGAGAGGCAACAGATGAGAAGTTACCCGTGAGTTCATATTTCTTGTGGGGCTGATTCTCCATTTCTCGGAAGGAGCTGCTGCGTTTAGGGGGTGTGGGAGCATTTCTCTTTTTCATGAAGGAGCTGAAGAAGCCTCCCTTCCTATCCCTGGTGAAGCATGTCTCTTTGGCATCTTCCAAGAGGCTGCTGGGTGACTTGTCTCTTTGCTTTCGAGGCAGTGCTGGGGATCCACTGGAAGCCTGAGCGCTTCTAATGAACCCTGACGAGAAATGGCCAATCAGTAATGTGAAAGACAAGAAGCGAATCCACTAGAATGACCAAGGATGAATGATAAAAGCCTTTTTGGGCCAGGCATGGTAGTGTACATCTGCAATCCCAGCTATTTGGGAGGCTGAGGCGGGGAAACTGCAAGTTCAAGGCCAGAGGCAGCCTGTGCAGCATAGTGAGAACTTGTCTCAAAACAATAACAAAGGGGGTCTGGGGTTGCAGCTCAGCGTTAGAGCACTTGTCTAGCATGCATGAGGCCCTTGGTTCAACCCCCAAGGGCTGCAAAAAAAAAAAAAAAAAGAAGAAGAAGAAAGTCTTGTCAGCATAAATTAAATGTCATTTGGTATTACCCAGAGGAAATGAACAAATACATTATCCTTTACAGTGATTAACAATCCAAATGTGATGTGGGTAGACATGTGGGGAAATAACCTGCTGGTTATGACCTCAGTATTCACCCTTTCTTGAAAACCAAATGCACCTGGCATCACCGGTCAGGCTCAATGAAGGAACTTTTGCCCAAACTGGAAAGATGGTAACTACTTGGGAGTCAGGGGCTAAGAAAATGGAGGTGGTGGTGGAGCTGCATGTTGGATAGACAGGAGGACCAGTACTGGCAGTGCAGGGCCAAGGATCAGAGCAATAGGTAAAACAGATGCCACACTGTCCTCAGGGAGATGAGCATGAAAATGGGTGCAACAGCATCATACACCATGGGTATTCAAATAAGGCAGTTTCTCTTTTGATTCCACCTGCCTACCTGGTGCTGAACTGGAAGCAGGATTTTCTGTGGCATCTTGTGCCCCTTCAATGTTCTCCTTGTTCTCCACCTGCTTCTTTAGTGTCCGTGTCTTGGAAGGAAGTATAGGTAATCGGGGCAGGTATGGAACAACAGATGAGGAGGAGGCAGCTCTCCCAAGCTCCTCAGCTACCTCTGTGAAGAAGACAAGAGGATGGAAGAGGCACACAACTGAGGAAGAAACCAAGAGTTGAAAACCGAAGTACATAAATGCAGCCAGATGCAGTGGTGCATGCCTGTATTCCAGCTACTCAGGAGGCTGGGGCTACAGGATGCCTTGAGCCTAGAAATTTGATTCCAGATAAGCCTCAGAGCAAGACACTATTTTAAAAAATAAATGATATAAAATATATAAATGGAATCATAGAGTATATTATATACTCTTGTCTGGCATCTTTTGTCCAACATTATGCCTGTGGATTCACATGCTGCATGTGGCATTCCAATGCATGAATGTGTATACCAATGCATGAATAAACCAGAGTTCATGTGTCCTCCTCTTGGTGGATGTTTAGACTGTTTCCAGTTTTTAGCTAGTGTGAATATGTTGCTAAGAACAACCGGCTACATGTCTTTTGGTTCACAACTCTATGCATGTCTGTTTGGAGACATGGAGAACTGGTAGGCCATAGGGTACATGGATATTCAGCTGAATTAAGTCCTGCAAAACTGTCCCAAAATAGCTGTAACAATTTACGACCACACTAGTGGTGTATAAAAGTTCTAGTTACCCTGCTTGCTTACCAAAATTGGATACTATCAGGGTGTTTTTCTCTGTGTGTGACTTCAGTTTTACTCATTCTGGTCAGCATGTTATGGTATCTTGTAGTTTAATTTGTACTTTTTTGGTGGTGAGTGATGTTGAGCATGGTTTCATATGCTTATTGGTCATATGAACACCCTTATTTACTAAGTGCTTGCTCAGATGTTGAATAAGCTGGACAAATGTCTGAGGATATTTTGATTTTTAGCTTGTATTTTACACTAAAAAGAAGGGTAGATACAATTCATTTCCATTTCATGCAAATGAAGCAAACCAGGTTTTTAAAAACGTGTTCAGCAGCTGGGAATGGTGGTGCACACCTGTAATCCCAGCATTTGGAAAATTGAGGCAGGAGGGTCACAAGCTCAAGGGCAGCCTGGGCTACATACCAAGTTCCAGAACAGCTTGTGCTACATAGTGATAAGCTGCTTCCAAAAAAAAAAAAAAAAAAAAAAAAAAAAAAAAAAAAAAAAAAAAAAAAAAAAAAAAAAAAAAAAAAAAAAAAAAAAAAAAAAAAAAAAAAAAAAAAAAAAAAAAAAAAAAAAAAAAAAAAAAAAAAAAAAAAAAAAAAAAAAAAAAAAAAAAAAAAAAATCCAACAAAAAAAGTGTTCACCTCATTAGTAACTTTTGGCTTATATAAAACTTGGCCATGAGTTCTGTGGCTTTCACAGAGACAAAGACATACTTTGCTATTCGTTTCTGAACAAAAATGAAACACAAAATCAAGCCATGCAATACTGTAATTATTTTATAACTTTTTGACAATTACTTTGAAAATTAACTCCTCATAAGAATGGGTACATAGCATATAACCCAAGTCACGTCACTGGGATTCCTCACTTGCTCTGCTATTTGCAGCAGCTGCAGTCAATCTGTCTTTGATCATGAGCTCTAAAGATATGACCTCAAGAATGCTGGCAACTATGTCCCATGACATTTATGAGAGAAATGAAGAAGTAAAGAGAAATTAGATGGAAGTAGGCAAGGGAGGGAGAAGGAAAGGGGAAAGAGTCCATGAAGAACTGATTCGGAAGCTAGCACCATTCCTGCTTTTCTGTAGTTTGGTTATGAACCAATATATCTTCCTTTCATTGCTTAACAGAATTTGAGTTGGGTTTCTTTCACTTACATCTAATAAATTCTTTTAATGTAGGGATTTTGCCTTATCTCTGTGTCTCTAGACCTAGTATAGTGCCTGCCCTAGACTCAATGATCAATAAAATTTGGATTGAGTAATGTTAATTTTTTTTTAAGCCATGTTGAATTGTAATTAGCTTTGAAAATTGACAAGTGTTGGTATTCTAAAGGGATACACTTTCACTGGGCACAGTGGCTCATGCCTATAATCTCAGCGACTCATGAGGTGGAGGCAGGAGGAACTCAAGTTTGAGGCTAGAGATAGCCTGTGAACTTAGTGAGACCCTGACTCAAAATAAAAAATAAGAAATGGTCTGAGGGTGCAGCTCAGTGGTGGAGCACTTGCAAGGAATGCATGAGGCCCTGGTTCAACCTCCTGGTCTCAAGGGAAAGAAGGTAAGAAAATTAATTAATTAATTAAATGGATACATTTTCTTCCTTCCCTTTCCCTTTCTCCTTCCTTTCCTTTTTGGAAACAGTGTCTGACTATGTTGTCCAGGCTGGCCTTGAACTCATGATCCTCCTGCCTCTGCCTACTGAGTGCCAGAATTACAGGCATGTGCCCTAGCCCTCAGGGATATACTTTCACTCTTCTTTCTTCTTTTTGGCAGTACCTGGAGGTTGAACCTAGGGCCTCACACATACTTTGAAAGTGCTCTACCACCGGCTGCACCTCAGCCCATTTTTAATTTTTTCATTTGGAGACAGTGTCGCTAAGTGACCCAGGGTGCCACTGGCCTCAAACTTGTGATCCTCCTACCTCAGCCTCCCAAATCACTGAGATTAAAGGCATGTGCCACTACATCCAACAGGGATACCCTTTCTCTCTTTTTGTGGTACTGGGGGTTGAACCCAGGGCCTCGAGCTTGCATGCTTTGCAAGTGCTAGACCACCGAGCTGCACGCCCAGCCCATTTTTTACTTTTTGAGACAGGGTCCTGCTAAATTATGCAGACTGCCTCTGGTCTCAAACTTGCAATCCTCCTGCCTCTGCCTCCCAAATTGCTGGGATTACAGGCACATGCCACTGCACTGGGCTTAACAAGGATACACTTTCAAGAGAGGCCGATATATTAAACTAAGGATTCAAGAGAAGTTAGAAATTAACATAAAAGTATCAAAGAACTTCACTACTCTGGCTGATATGCACGATTTCTAGCACCTTGACTCTACAGGAAATAAAGCACATAGAGGAATGAAGAGTACTATGACAGGCAGCTGTGCATGCAGGCTCCAAGGGCCACTTGTGCCTTCCTCAACCTATAGAAGTTTCATATATCAAAGAGCACGGATGAAAATAGTTTTCATCAAACTCTGATATTATACTTCTTTCTTCTCTTTCTTCTTTCTTGATGTGATAAATCACTAGGGGAAACAGACAAATCAACTTGCCTGATTTCCTCTTCTAACATTTTAAAATTTGAACTTAAGTAGCCAACTCTGCTTGATTATGAAGGAAAATTTTTTAAAATATGTACAAAATTCCAGAACTATACCATTGTCTAACAGGCAGATGAAACTAAGAATTCTGTATTTTTCACTCTCTTGGGATAGACCCTTACTCCTTACAAGAAGTAAGTTTATTGTTGGACTTTTTTTTTTTTTTTTTTTTTTGAGACAGGGTCTCACTATGCAGCCCAGGCTGTCCTCAAACTTGAGATCCTCTTACTGCAAGTACTGGGATTACAGGGATCTACCACTATGCCTAGCTTATTCTTTGACTTTTGCAGATATTTTAGATAGTAACATACAAAAGCAAAAAACTGGCTGTATGTGTCCATATCCTTGTTTTTTAATCCAGGGAAGCTTTATCTCTGTTGATAGTTCAACTAACTCTAAACCTCTTTCAATGTCAATAGATTTAAGAATTTTAAATGTTGAATTATATGGTTATAATTAACAGTCTGTGGGAGAAGGACCTGGCAATCCACTCCCAAGGCAATCCCGAAAACAGTCTGCCATTGAAAACCCTATGAGGGTCGCTATGAGTCAGATACCGACTCGACGGCACCTAACAACAACAACAACAACAACAGTCTACTAGATGCTTAAGTTGTTCTTAATTTTTCAATATTATAAACTACATTCTGAGGCAATATCCTTGTACCTAAATCTTGTCTATACTCTGATTTTAAAAATATATCTCTAGAAATGGAATTTCTGGATATTACTTTTATGACTTGGTTCTGTCTTAGTAGATGTAATTCAGAGAACCGGAATATTTTTATACTTATTTTTTCCTTTTTTCTATATCCTAAGGGTAGTTACATAAAGAACTACTACACTTATTAAGGGTCTGCAGTCATAGCACCCTGGCATCCCATCCTGCCTGATCTTAGAAGCTAAGCAGGATTGGCCTGGTTAATCCTTAGATGGGAGACAGCCTAGGAACAGCAGATGCTGCAGGCTAGGGAGAAGGACCTGGCAACCCACTCCTGAAATAATATGCCATCGAAAACTATGAATAGCAGAGAAGCACTGATAATAGTGCTAGGCATAGTACAGGGAGTGTTTTATCTGCTGTACATAGGATCGTTATGAGCTGGATGCAACTTGATGACACCTAACAACAATAACACTTATTAATTTTCTTTATGGACTGAACTATTTCGAATTAAGATTTTTTTTCCTTTTTTCCTTTTTTTTCTCTTTGCAGCATTGGAGGCTGAACCAAGGGCCTCCTGCATATTTCGCAAGCATTCTGCCACTGAATTGCACCCACAGATGAATTTTTTTTTTTTTTAGTCAGGGTCTCGGTAAGTTACGCAGGCTGCCTCAAACCTGTGATCCTCCTGCCTCCACCTTCCAGTTCTCTGGGATTAAGTGCACCACCACTCCTGGCTCAGATGTAATTTCAATATTCAATATATAAGACAGAGCCATAAGATACATTTGAAAAAGTGCAAAAAAGGAACAACACAAGAATAATAAAGGCCACAAGTTAATGCATTATCTTGAAACAAGAGTCACAAACTATAACCACTGAACATTTTAAAAATGTAATTGGCATCACTACCTCCACCCGACTAGCCACCAGCAATAAATTCACTAGATTCTCACCTTCAGAAATGCTAGAGTCATGGAACATGGTTTCAAAAGCTTGATGTGTTTCAGCAAAAGAGGGCCTGTCAGCAGGGCTCCACTTCCAACCTAGGTGACAGAACAGAGTATTACAGCCTGTTTACAAGAATTATAAAAGGTATAACCCCAAAATACAGTGAATTTGTAATCCTTAACTGTTACCATAGGTCAAAATCAACCCCCAGGTGAGTGCTGGACGTGAATCATTGTAGTATTTACCTAAGCACAGGTATGTGCGTTGTGAGGTCTTATGTGACCCTAGAAGCACAATAACAGTTATGGGTTAAATTAAAAAAATATATTACAGCCAGGTGCAGTGGCACTTGCCTATAATCTCAGTGACTTAGGAGGCGGAGGCAGGAGGATGACCAGTTCAAGGCCAGAGGCAGCCTGTGTACCCTACGGAGACACTGTCTCGAAAAAAGTGAAAAATAGGCTGAGTGCAGCTCAGTGGTGGAGCACTTGCAAATTATGTGCAAGGTTCTGGGTTCAACCACTAGGTACTGAAGTAGGAAAAAAAAAAAAAGTAAAAGGCATTGTCATTAATCCCCCTCAAAATACCTCCCCTGGCTTTGAACACACTTTTCCCATTGTTGTTGCCACTTTCTGAAATAGTTTCAGAAGTCCTCCTTCATGACTTTCTTTAGTTGCACTATTATGGCTGCCTCAATGTTTCATAATATTTACCTTTCATGGTCATTTTGACTTTGGGGAGGAGCCAGAAGTCACACAGTGCCAGACCCAGGGAACAAGGTGGATGAGAACGCATTGTAATGTTTTACTTAACAGAAACTGCCGTACCTGAAGCGTTGTTTGTCATCCATGATTTAAGACCACTTTAAAACATACTTTCTCTCAATCATAGCTCACACCCAACCGAACAAGTTGAAACTAGCCACACACTGTTACACTAAGGTTTGGTGCACTGCTTGCCACTTCCTGTATTGAAGATCCCTGCCTTTCCACTGGACAGCACTCAGCAGTAGCATTCACTATATTTTTTGATCACACCCGTTATATCCAGTGGCATGCCAAACAATGAAGTCCACACATCATGATGTATGCTTGAAGAGCTCTAACATGTTCGCTATGGCAGTGATGCAGTTGCTTCTCAGTTGCAGATTTGGAGGTGGAAGAGTACATTCCCTAAGGCTGGCCTTTCTGTTTAGCCTGAGCTCCTACTCCCTCTACCACAAAACTGAAGACCAGACTCAGAGGTAGGAGCCCGCTTGCTAAGGATGACCCTTCCATTTAGCCTTGCTTCCCATTTCTTCTACTACAAGGATGAGAAGAGGTGGGAAATGAGTTAGAAAATGGTCAGTTTTCTACTAGTAGAAAAATGAAATAAGTAAAACCTATCTTGGAACTCAGTCTAACATATAAAGAATCAAGTGTATATATTCAGAAATTTAACAGGCTATCAGAAGCAAGTGTAGAATTCATGTTTGAAAAAGGGTGGTAGATAATGCCAATGCTCCATGAGAAAATAATATAAAGATGTTAGAACACAGCTGCAATTTAATTTACTACTCATCTTCCTACTTTCTTATCTTCAAGCAAGCAGATGCCTTTGTTTATTCATCACAGAAGTTACTTTTATACATTCTCCAGTCTTTAGCAGTCACTCTTACCTAGCAGCCTCCCCAACTCAATTTGCAAAACTAATTTCTTTCTTTTCTTTTTCTTTCCTTCCCTCCCTCCCTTCCTTCCTTCCTTCTTTCCCTCTCTCCTTCCCTCCCTCCTTTTTGTGATACTTGGGAGGTTGAACCCAGGGCCTTGCACATACTTTACAAGTGCTCTATACCACTGGGCTGCACCCCCAGTTCATTTTTAATATTTTTTTCTTGAGACAGGGTCTTGTGAAGTTATGCAGGCTGCCTCTGGCGGAGAACCTGTGACCCTCCTGCCTCTGCCTCCCAAGTTGCTGGGATTACAGGTATGAGTTACTGCACTGGGTCCAATTATTAAATATACATTTTAAAAAACTTAAAAAAATTTTTTTGTTTTTTAGAAATTGGGTCAGTATTTGAGCAAAAGACAACTACCAGGGATTTTCTTTTTTTTCTTTTTTTTGTGGTACTGGGGGCTGAACTCAGGGCCTCACTCATACTTTGCAAGCACTCTACCACTGAGCTTCAACCCCAGTGCTGTTTTTATTTTCTTCTTGAGACAGGGTCTTGCTAAGTTACACAGGCTGCCTCTGGCCTTGAACTTGCAATCCTCCTGCCTCCATCTCCCAAATTGCTGGGATTACAGGCGTGTGCCACTGTACCTGGCTAAGACACTTATTCTTAACATTCCAACAAGACTCAGCAGTATATCATATACTGTGCCAACTGACTAATCAATAACAAACTCCTTACATGACATCAGGCTAGATTCAATGTAACAATACTGAAAGGCAATATGTTTCCAACATCATTAACTATCTTGAATTGCTGGTGTTTCAAAATTAAAACATGTAAAAATACTCACATGCTCTCATAAGTTCATAAACCTTAGGGGGGCATCCCTCAGGCTGTTCCATTCGATATCCTTTTTCCAGTAGATCATAGACTTGAGACAGGTCAATACCTGGATATGGTGACATTCCATATGTAGCAATTTCCCACAACAGTACCCCAAAAGCTGAAAAGTGTGAAAAGATAAAAATAAAAACAAAAAACAATGTTTCTTCTGATTTATTATTTTATATTATTGAGTAAATTCTCTTTAAAATTCTGGGACATAATCACACACTGTTACAACATTAATGTACCTTTTTTTACCAATTCTTACAGCATGACTTGTCTAAGATGTCTGCTACAGAACACTGCAGAAAATCTCGAGTTTTTTTTTTTTTTGAAACTTCCCAACTTTTATTTAAGTTTCCTTCACTACAATGAGGAACAATAAACTATGAGTGTATGAAAAGTCTATGACATGCTCCAGATAGTCTTTGATCTATTTAATGAACTTCGTAATTTTAAAGTTAGCTAATATGACAGGAACAAAACAAAAACTGATTCATTTGCAATCTGATAAAATCCACAGGAGAAAAAAGAATTTGCTTGATTTTGTCACAATTTGGTTATTTCTGAGTTTGTGATTTCTGGCAAAAAATAACTTAGAAGCCTACAACTATTTCTACTGGTCCACAATCCAAATTTTCAAACTTGTTCAGTCTACTAAGCCTCTCTTAAGCCATTCTGCTTATCATGGCAATAGAAACAAGATCTGTTAATAGGACAAATTCTAGATGAAACCTCATTATGTCTTCCTTGAAGAGTGTTCTGGGTCATAGTGCTGTGGAAATGAGAAAATAAAAGAAAAGAAAGAAAAAATAAGAGAGAGAAAACCTAAGGTAAAAAGCAGGGAGCTATAGACAAAGGATCATTAGCCCTCCAATGTAATACCAGACCTAGACTGCAAACTACTGCAAGGCATGGGTTTTGGTGTTTTTTGAAGTTTTGACATGGGGTCTCACGATGTTGTTGAGGCTGGTCAAACTTGAGAGCTCAAGTGATAAATCCTCTCACCTCAGCCTCCTAAGCAGCTGGAAACATAGACATGTGCTACTGTGCCCAGGTGTAGTCTGTTCTGTCTCTCTCTTACGGTTGTGCTAGGGTCTTGCACATTCTAGGCAAGCGCTCTACCACTGAGCTACAGCCCCAGTGTCTGTTTTATGTGACAAGGTCTCACTATGTAGCTCAGGCTGATCTCGAACTCACTATGCAGTAGAGGATGACTCTGAACTTGTGATTCTCTTGCCTCAGCCTCCTGAGGGCTGAAATTACACATGTGCACTGCCAGATGCAGCTTTTGCTTTTTTTGGTAGACCTTTTTTCAGAATCGTATAAAAGAGAAGTGCTAAAGAATTAAGGATATTTTATAAAGAAAAAATCCCAACCTTACCCCAGACGTCTGATTTAATTGAGAAGGTATTGTAGGCAAGACTTTCTGGTGCTGTCCACTTAATAGGAAATTTGGCTCCAGCATGAGCAGTATAGGTATCTCCAGTCATCAGTCGACTTAAGCCAAAGTCGGCCACTTTTACCACGTGGTTTTCTCCCACGAGGCAGTTACGTGCTGCGAGATCTCTGTGGGGAAAATAACCTTAATATGATTCCATTCAGATGGTGAGAAAATTCCATGAATGCTCTCTATTCTTGGTTCTCTGTACTGTGAGTAGAGTTGGTAAGTGTTGACTAATGTGGTAGTATTTTATGATAAGCATTTACATTTGTAGAGTACTCATCAAGAGGCAGTGATGTGATGCCAGAATAAGGAGGGTTTTGTAAGTGAATTCCTTTTTATAAGTACATTCAGAGGTTTCAGAACTGAGCAACAGATGCTTTTCTACAAGACTCTAAGTATTTTTATACTAAGACAGAATGCTATTTTTAAACATCAGCCACTAGATGGAGCTAAAGGATCCTGGATATGCTGCTGGGCAACTTTTACATTTTGGGAATAAAAAGGGCCTCTCATTAATACTTTTAACAGAACAACAGGTTTACAAATTGGAAATTACATTATAATGGGCCCTGTGAAAGAGAGAATAACTTTAATCATCTGAAAATTTCCAGGAAGGTTTTCTTCCATTTATCTTCATATCAAGCAGATAGTTTCATTGTTAGTCATACACAATAATTAAGTTTTACATACCTATGGATGAAATTCTTCTTCTCCAAATACTCCATTGCAGAAGAGATCTGAGTAGCCATGTAAAGCAGTACAACTGCAGTCACCTCTTCTCGGTTGCATTCTCTGAGATAATCAAGCAGATTCCCATACGGCATGTACTCAGTCACAATGTAAAACGGTGGCTCCAAAGTACACACACCTGGCAGATGAAGAATACAGCTTGTTTTCTTGGTATATATTCAAGGAGTCCTAACCATTATCACCAAGAATAATTTGACAATTTTTAGGTCTAGTGTATCAGTTATCTATTTCTGTTCTTACCACTATATTCTCTGAAATTATTATAGCAAAAATAAACAAGTTGATTGATAAGGGAGTATTTGCTTTCATTATATTATTCTCTGGAAAATTCACATGCTTTTGAATATTTGCCTTTTTGAACAAAGGCAAAGTTACTTGTATTAATTCCATATGGGGTTATGAAGATCAAAATTTCTAGAGTTCTGTACATGTCCATTATTCCCATCCTCAACTGCCTGCTAACAATGCTTATCTGAAAGTAACAGCACTTATACATATGTTGAAGACTATGTGATCCCTGTTTGTAATAATACTTTGTAAAAAAGATTTCAATCGTTCCCATAGTCAAGGTTTTTAATGGCTAGTTGTTTGACTGGAATGCAAAGGTTGGAAACAAAGAAGGCTCAGTAGTTGGAAAATTTGGTCCTGGAGACAGAAAGGAAGCTGGAGACCTCATGATAGAACTTTGCCAGAATAATAAACGGAGACTATACACATGGACTTCACTACATTGAACATACAGGAACCAAATTGACTACATATGTGGAAAGAGATGATGGAAAAGCTCTATACAAAATGTCAAAACAAGACCAGGTGCTGACTGTGGATCAGACCATTAGCTTCTCATATGCAAGTTCAAACTGAAGCTGAAGAAAATCAGAACAAGTATATGAGAGCCACAGTATGACCTTGAGTATATCCCACCTGAGTTCAGAAACAACCTCAAGAATACATTTAATTCATTAGACACAAATGATAGAAGACCAGATGAGTTGTGGCATGACATCAAAGATATCATTCAAGAAGGAAGCAAAAAGTTATTAAAAAGACATGAAAACAAAGAAAAGACCAAATTACATGTCAAAAAAGATGCTGGAACTTGCCCTTGAACATTGAGCAGCTAAAGAAAGAGGAAGACATGAGAAAGTTAAGGAACTAAACAGAAGATTTCAAAAGGCAGCTTGAGAAGACAAAAACAATTATTATAATGACATGTGCAAAGAGCTGGAAGCAGAAAACCAAAAGGGAAGAATATGCTCTGTGTTTCTCAAGCTTAAGGAAGTGAAGAAAAAATTCAAGCCTCGAGTGGCAGTAGTGAAAGATTCTACAGGGAAAATATTAAATGATGCAGGAAACATCAAAAGAAGATGGAAGGAATACACAGAGTCATTATACAAGAAAGAATTGGTAGATGAACAACCATTCCAAGAGGTTGCATATGAAGAGGAACCAATGGTATTGAAGGATGAAGTAGAAACCGCCTTGAAAGAACTGGCAAAACACAAGGCTCCAGGAATTGATGGAATACTAATAGAGATGTTTCAATAAACAGATGCAGCACTGGAGGCGTTAACATGTTTATGCCGACAGATTTGGAAAATAGCTACTTCGCCAACTGACTGGAAGAGATCCACTTTTGTGCCTATTCCCAAAAAAGGGGATCCAACTGAATGTGCAAACTATCAGACAATATCATTAATATCATACAACAAACAAAATTCTACTAAAGATCATTCAAAAGTGACTGCAGCAGTATATAGACAGGGAATTACCGGAAAATCAAGCAGGATTCAGAAGAGGGTGGGGAACCAGGGATATCATTGCTGATGTCAGGTCGATATTAGCCGAAAAAGAGAATATCAGAAAGATGTCTATCTATGTTTTACTGAGTATGCAAAAGCATTTGATTGTGTGGATCATAATAAATTATGGATAACATTTCGGAAAATGGGAATACCAGAGCACCTAATTGTACTCATGAGAAATCTATACATGAACCAGGAGGCAGTTGTTCGACTAGAACAAGAAACACTGCCTGGTTTAAAGTTGAGAAAAGTGTGCGTCAGGGCTGTATACTTTCACCCTATCTCTTCAATTTATTGTTCTTGTTGTTAGGTGCCGTCGAGTCCGACTCATAGCAACCCTATGTACAGCAGATCGAAACGCTTGCCAATTCTGTGCCAGGCAAACAATCTTATTTATGTTTAAGCCCATTGTTGCAGACACTGTGTCAATCCATCTGGTGGAGGGTTTTCCTCTTTTGCGTTGACCTGCCATTCTTCCAAACATGATGTCCTTCTCCAGGGATTGATCTTTCCTGACTATATGTCCAAAATATGTAAGACGCAGTTTGGCCATTCTTGCTTCCAAGGAGCACTCTGGTTTACTTCTTCTAGGACAGATTTGTTGGTTCTTTTGGCAGTCCATGGTATATTCAATAGATGTCTCCAGCACCACAATTCAAAAGCATCAATTCTTTTTCTGTCTCTCTTGTTCAATGTCCAGCTTTCACAACCATATGATGCCACTGAAAATACCACAGCATGAGTCAGACGCACCTTCATCTTCAATGTGATATCTTTGCTTTTCAATACTCTAAAGAGATCTTTCGCCACAGCTTTTCCTAGAGCAATGCATCTTTTGATTTCTTGACTGCTGCTTCCACGGGTGTTGATTATAGAGCCAAGCAAAGAAAAATCTTGGACAACCTCAATCTTTTCTCCATTTATTGTGAAGTTGCATGCTGACCCAGTCATAAGGATTTTTGTTTTGTTGATGTTTAGTCATAACCCATATTGAAGGCTATGATCTTTGATCTTCATCAGTAAATGTTTTAAATCTTCTTCACTTTCAGCAAGCAGAGTGGTGTCATCTGCATAACGCAGGTTGTTAATGAGTCTTCCTCCAATCTTGATGCCGCATTCTTCCCCATAAAGTCCAGCTTCTCGGATTATTTGCTCAGTGTATAAATTGAAGAGATAGGGTGAAAGTATACAGCCCTGACGCACACCTTTCTCAACTTTAAACCACTCGGTGTTTCCTTGTTCTATTCGAACAACTGCCTCCTAGTTCATGTACAGATTTCTCATGAGCACAATTAGGTGTTCTGGTACTCCCATTTTCCGAAGTGTTATCCATAATTTGTTATGATCCACACAACCAAATGCTTTTGCATACTCAGTAAAACATAGATAGACATCTTTCTGATATTCTCTGCTTTCAGCTAATATCCACCTGACATGAGCAATGATGTCCCTAGTTCCCCACCCTCTTCTGAATCCTGCTTGATTTTCTGGTAATTCCCTGTCTATCTACTGCTGCAGTCGCTTCTGAATGATCTTTAGTAGAATTTTGCTGGTGTGCAATATTAATGATATCGTCCGATAGTTTGCACATTCAGTTGGATCCCCTTTTTTGGGAATAGGCACAAATATGGATCTCTTCCAGTCAGTTGGCCAAGTAGCTGTTTTCCAAATCTGTTGGCATAAACATGTTAACACCTCCAGTGCTGCATCTGTTTGTTGAAACATCTCTATTGGTATCCCATCAATTCCTGGAGCCTTGTGTTTCGCTAGTTCTTTTAAGGCAGCTTCCACTTCATCCTTCAACACCATTGGTTCCTCTTCATATGCAACCTCTTGGAATGGCTGGTCATCTACCAATTCTTTCTTGTATAATGACTCTGTGTATTCTTCCCAGCTTCTTTTGATGTTTCCTGAATCATTTAATATTTTCCCTGTAGAATCTTTCACTACTGCCACTCGAGGCTTGAATTTTTTCTTTATTTCCTTAAGCTTGAGAAACACAGAGCGTGTTCTTTGGTTTTCTGCTTCCAGCTCTTTGCACATGTTATTATAATATTTGTTTTTGTCTTCTGGAGCTGCCTTCTGAAATCTTCTGTTTAGTTCCTTAACTTCATCATGTCTTCCTTTTGCTTTAGCTGCTCGAAGTTCGAGGGCAAGGTCCAGCATCTTTTTTGACATGTAATTTGGTCTTTTCTTTTTTTCTTGTCTTTTTAAGAACTTTTTGCTTCCTTCTTGAATGATATCTTTGATGTCATGCCACAATTCATCTGGTCTTCTATCATTTGTGTCTAATGCATTAAACCTATTTTTGAGGTGGTCTCTGAACTTAGGTGGGATATACTGAAGGTCATACCGTGGCTCTCATATACTTGTTCTAATTCTCTTCAGCTTCAGTTTGAACTTGCATATGAGAGCTGATGGTCTGATCCACAGTCAGCACCTGGTCTTGTTTTGACATTTTGTACAGAGCTTTTCCATCATCTCTTTCCACATATGTAGTCAATTTGATTCCTTTATGTTCCGTCTGGTGAAGTCTATGTGTATAGTCTCCGTTTATGATGTTGAAAAAATGTATTTGCAATGAAAAGGTCATTGGTCCGGCAAAATTCTATCATGCGATCTCCAGCTTCATTTCTGTCGCCAAGACCATATTTTCCAACTACTGAGCCTTCTTCATTTCCAACCTTTGCGTTCCAGTTACCAGTGATTATCAGTATGTCTTGATTGCATGTTTGATCTATTTCAGATTGCAGAAGCTGATAGAAGTCTTCCCTTTCTTCATTTGTGGCCTTAGTGGTGGGTGCATAAATTTGAATAATAGTCATTAACTGGCCTTCCTTGTAGGCGTATGGATATTATTCTATCACTGACAACATTGTATTTCATGACAGATCTTGAAATGTCTTTTTTTGATGATGAATCCAACCCCATTTCTCTTTAGTCTATCATTCCCAGCATAGTAGAGCATATGATTGTCTGACTCAAAATGGCCTACAACCGGTCCATTTTAGCTCACTGATGCCTAGAATGTCAATGTTTATGCGCCCCATTTCTCTTTTAACGATTTCTAATTTTCCTAGATTCATACTACGTACATTCCATGTTCCAATTATTAATGGATGTTTACAGATGTTTCTCCTCATTTTGAGTCGTGCCACATCAGCAAATGGAGGTCCCTGGGGCTTTACTCCATTTCCGTCATCATGGTAGACTCTACTTGGAGGAGGCAACTCTTCCCCAGTAGTCTTTTGAGTGCCTTCCAACCTGGGGGCCTCATTTTCTGGCACTATATCTGACACTGTCTCTTTGCTATTCATAGGGTTTTTAATGGCTAGTTGTTTCGGGAGTGGCTCGCCAGGTCCTACTCCCTCTTCAATTTATACAATTTATACACTGAGCAAATCTGAGAAGCTGGACTTTCTGAGGAAGAACGCAGCATCAGGATTGGAGGAAGATTCATTAACAACCTGTGTTATGCAGAAGACACAACTCTGTTTGCTGAAAGTGAAGAGGATTTAAAACATTTACTGATGAAGATCAAAGATCATAGCCTTCAATATGGGTTGCGACTAAACATCAACAAAACAAAAATCCTTACGACTGGGTCAGTATGCAACTTCACAATAAATGGAGAAAAGATTGAGGTTGTCCAAGATTTTTCTTTGCTTGGCTCTATAATCAACACCTGTGGAAGCAGCAGTCAAGAAATCAAAAGACACATTGCTCTAGGAAAAGCTGAAGAAACGATCTCTTTAGAGTATCGAAAAGCAAAGATGTCACATTGAAGACTATTTTCAGTTGCATCATATGGTAGTGAAAGCTGGACATTGAACAAGGGAGAGAGGAAAAGAACTGATGCTTTTGAATTATGGTGCTAGAGATGTCTATTGAATATACCAGACTGCCAAAACAACCAACAGATCTGTCCTAGAAGAAGTGCAACCAGAGTGCTCCTTGGAAACAATAATGGCCAGACTGCATCTGACATATTTTGGACATGTAGTCAGGAGAGATCAATCCCTAGAGAAAGACATCATGTTTGGGAGAGTGGCAGGTCAGTGCAAAAGAGGAAAACCGTCCACCAGATGGACTGACACAGTGTCTGCAACAATGGGCTTAAACATAAATAAGATCGTGTACCTGGCACAGAATCGGGAAGTGTTTCAATCTGCTGTATATAAGGTCACTATGAGTCCGAATCGACTCGATGGCACCTAACAATAACAATAGTCAAGGATTTCACTGATACATGGCAGATTCTATTTTAAAAAATCAAGATGAAACCACTGATTTTGGGATAGTTTGGCTCAATTTGAACATTGAAAGAAACTGGCCTTATTTTAAAAAGGGTAAACAGTTTAGCCAAGGGTTTCTTTCTGACCCAAACAGGTAAGAAGCACAGTATAGCATTTCCACCTTTGGTAAGCTGATGAGTGTGGTGACAATATTTAATCTGCTGCTTTTCAAGTCTTTTGTTTGCTTCTGTCATTAGGTGCCATTGAGCTGAGTTGAGTCTGACTGATAGCAACACCTATGTACAACAGAATGAAACACTTCCCAACACTGTGCCATGCACACAATCTTTTTTATGTTTAAGCCCATGTTGCAGATGTGTTAATCCATTTCCTGGAAGGTGTTCCATTTTTTTGTTGACCCCACCACTCTCTCATATACAATGTCCTTCTCCAGGGATTGGTCCCTCCTGACAACATGTCCAAAATATTTAAGACACAGTCTAGCCATCCTTGCTTCTAAGGAGCACTCTGGTTGCACTTCTTCTAAGGCAGATCTGTTGGGTTTTTTGGGCAGTCCATGGTATATTCAACATTTATCTACAGTACCCTAATTTTTTTTTTTTTTTTTTTTTTGGTACTGGGGGTTGAACCCAGTGCCTTGCATTTTCATACTTTTCAAGTGTTGTACCACTGAGCCGAACCCTCACCCCCCTCTTTTTTTTTTTTTTTTTTTTTTTTACTTTTTGAGACAGGCTCTTGCTAAATTACACAGACTGCCTCCGGTCTTGAATTTGCGATCCTCTTGAGGCCTCTGCCTCCCAAGTTGCTGGGATTACAGGTGTGTGCCACTGCGCCCGCCTGCAGTACCCTAATTCAAAAGCATCAATTATGGCATGAGTCAGGAGCACCTTCAACTTCAATGTGCCATCTTTATTTTTCAAAGTCTTTTGTTTAATGTCTCTTTATTTTGTCAAAATATTTCACAACAGTTTTTGATTTAGTACCATTTTGAATGGGGCTGGGATTTAGCTCAGTTGGTAGAGTGCTGCTCTGCAGTCTCTGAGCTCCCGAGTTCGATTCCCAGCACCACAAACATGGGAGAAGGATGTGGCAACCCACTCCCAAGGCAAATCCCGAAAAAGAAAAAACCATCTGCCATTGAAAACCCTATGAGGGTTGCTATGAGTCGGACACGACTTGATGGCACCTAATAACAACAACAACTATTTTGAATGCTTCCAAACTTTGGAGCAACCACAAACTAGGAAGCTTTATATATTGAAATCAACCTAGGCACTGTTTTTTGTTTTAAACACACAGGCTACTAATTAAAATTATATATATCTAGATAGCTATAACTATCTTTCTATCTGTATATTTTTTTACAGCACTTTGGGTTGAACCCAGGGCCTCAAATTTGCTAGTCAAATGCTCTATTACTGAGCTGCATCCGTAGACGATGATAAACATTTATTGAAGTAGATTCACACCTGGAATCACCACAGTGATTAAGGAAAAAAAAAAAAAGTTTTGAAGATAACAAAAGGACGGGCAAGGGAAGGGAGGCAAGCATCTTTGAGGAAATTTATGCTTCAAGATTCCTCACCTAAGAGTTGTACCAGATTAGGATGCTTGATTTCCTTCATCACTGCAGCTTCTTTTAGGAACTCTTCCACTTCCATGGTATCTTCCTAGAAAAGGGGAAAAGCAGAAAGAAAAAAGGGGGGAGTGTCAAGCCACCATCTTAATCATTTGAGTCAACTCACAATCTTCAGTTTTAAACACAAAAGGGACTATTTTAGACTTGGATGGGAAACTTAGATAGGAAGGGGGGAGGGGGGAAACATAGAGGAGCGCAAGGGGTAACCTATATGAATAATGCTTATCAAATTGCATATATGAAAATTGTCACAACGAAAAGCATGTCAAAATGAATCACATTATGATGTACATTAAAAATTTCTAATAAAAAAAAAAAAAAAAAAAGAAATTTCATTACAACTTAATATGCTCCACAGAAGTCCAACTAAGAAAATAATGTCCTTGAATTTATCCAATATTAGAAACTGGAGTGAAAAATAGCAGGGTAAGCAAAAGTCAACAATTACGTGCAATAATCAACCAAAACATGGGATCTTAGGTTGGATAATTCAGTTTTCTGACAGTTCATCTCTCTAGATATCTTAGCATTTGAATGAGGAGACAGAGCCATTAGCTGCTTACATTTTCATCTTCCTGATTAGACCATATGCTTCTTAAGGAGCAATGGTGCTCGCAATGCATCACATACTGTTTCACACTCAGAATATGCCTAATAAAGCATTACTACTTGTAGCTGAAAGTGATACATAGATGAGTGATGTATCAGAGCCCCTGAGGCTCTGGGACAATCTTCAGAGAATCAGATGAGTAACAATCCTTAGTTTTATGCCAGGATGCTTTAAAGAAGAGGTAAAATAATATTAAGAAAAAGAGTTCTGTGAATTTAGGAATAAGAAGTGATCTAGCCAGCACTCAAGAGGCTGAGGCAGGAGGATAATGAGTTTGAGGCCAGCCTAGGCTAGTTAGTGAGACCCTGTCTCAAAAAAAAAAAAAAAAAAAAAAAAAAAGAAGCCGGGTGTGGTGGCGCATGCCTATAATCTCAGCAGCTGGGGAGGAGGAGGCAGGAGGATTACAAGTTGGAGACCAGAGGCAGTCTGTGTAATTTAGCAAGACCCTGTCTCAAAAAGTAAAGAAACAGGCTGGGGATGCAGC
This sequence comes from Pedetes capensis, assembly GCA_007922755.1. Classification (NCBI taxonomy): domain Eukaryota; kingdom Metazoa; phylum Chordata; class Mammalia; order Rodentia; family Pedetidae; genus Pedetes; species Pedetes capensis. Next base: position 207,722 of record VMDO01001293.1, read on the forward strand.
TCAGTGGTCCAGCACTTGCAAAGCATGCAGGCGCAAGGCCCTGGGTTGAACCCCCAGTACCGCAAAAAAAAAAAAAAAAAAAAAAAAAAGATTTAATTGCATGGAGATATGAGGAGCAAAAGGCAGGGAGATAAGAACAGCATAAGGAGGCCCATGATTTCCAGACAATGAATGAAGAATTCTGTCCAGCAGTGGTCATTCTCAGAAAGTACAAGAGGTTGTTTTGCTTTTGTAACTTATAATTTGCTTCTGAACTCCCACCAAGATCTACATCAATAGCCTCCAGAGACAAATCTTTCCCACATACAAGTTTCACTGCATTGCAGTGAATCTGCCCCTGCATAGTCAGCAATGGCACTACAGTTAATCACAATTTGCTGAAATGTTTGGCACCAGTGAGTGGATAGTGTTCCAAAGTTAAAGGAGGACACACTGGTATTTCCAAGTGATTCAGTGTGCGTGCGTGAGCACACACGCGAACACACACACACACACAGATGATTGAAAACTGTAATTCTCGGCAACCCACCTTCAATGTTTTCACTGCAACTGTAAGGCTATATTTCTTCCAGACACCAACATAAACCTCTCCATACTGACCACCCCCAAGTTTGTGCTTCATGGTAATGTCTGTTCGTTCCATTTCCCATTTGTCATGGATGGGGGAAACACCATAGACTGTTGGCTTATTACACTTGGGTGCTGGGTAGTGTAATGTTGTCACCAACCCATCAGCCACCGTGGAATGATGGTGAACGAGCTCTGCCAAGGTGCTAAAGCGGCTTTCCGCAGTCACATATACCTGGTGAGAAAAAGAGAAAATACAGAGTTGACAAGAGTTTAGGAATATTTTTTAAAGCCCATATATTTCACTGGCCTTGAGATAAGAAAATAAGAGGTTACCTTAATTGAGGCAAATAAAGAGTTAAGTGATCAAGACGAGGGGAAACAAAAAACTTCAGTTTAATCTTCTTAAGTACCCTTCCTATTCTTCCTAAATTAATTCAGCCTTGGGGGAAAAGTCCCAACACAAAAATCTGGATCATCAAGCTCATTGGTTTCATATAATTTCTAAGCAACAAGAGTATAGAATCCAAATATAGGTAAAAGGAGAGAGATTCTGATCAAAGTAGGCAAGCAGCCACCGGCCTCCTGTGAAAGTTAATGAAATATCACCACAGAATCTTGCACAGAATGTAAATTAATAACCAATGATTTAGATTTTTAAGGGGGGTTAGAAGAGGGTATCATAATTTTCATTTAATCATACAATTAGTTATCTTATAATTTTTAATTACAGTGCACAATAATTTTTAACAATAATTTTTAATTACAAAAAATTTTTTAATTACAATGTCTATGCCATTAAAAGCCTGCAGCTGTAGCCCTGCGGCATCCGATCCCGGCAGATCTCGGAAGCTAAGCAGGGTCAGGCT
>VMDO01001294.1:0-37760 GCA_007922755.1 Pedetes capensis
GCTGCAGTCTCTGAGGTCCCGAGTTCAATTCCCAGCACTGCAAAAGTGGGAGAAGGGCCTGGCAATCCACTCCCAAGGCAATCCTAAAACAGTCAGCCATTGAAAGCCCTATGAGGGTTGCTATGAGTCGGATACTGACTCGATGGCACCTAACAACAACAACAACAGAATTTTGAAGATTTTTTTTTGTGTGTGTGGTCCTCAGAGGGTTGAACCCAGGACCTCACACATGCTTCTTGCAAGTGCTCTCCCCTTAGACACACCCCCAGCTCATTTTTTACTTTGTATTTTGAGTCAAGGTCTCACTAAATTACACAGGCTGCCTCTGGCCTTGAACTTGTGATCCTCCTGCCTCCATTGCAAGTCACTGGGATTACAGGTGTATACCAACTCTCTGGGTTTTTGGAGACATTCTTGCTTCATCTTCTAGTATTGAGTGGCATCAGGAGTTTGGTGCTATTCTGATTCCTTTTTCTGGTACATAACCTATTTCTTCTCTTCCAAGTGTTTTAAGATCTTCTCTTCACTATTTTTATTGATTTATTTATTTTTTGCGATACTGGAGGTTGAACCTAGAACCTTGTGCTTGCATGCTTTGCAAGTGCTGTACGACTGAACTGCACCCCTAGCCCATTTTTTTACTTTTTGACACAGGGTCTCACTAAATTACACAAACTGCCTCTGGTCTCGAACTTGCGATTCTCCTGCCTCTGCCTCCTGAGTTGCTGGGATTGCAGTCATGCACCACCGCGCCTGGTCTTCTCTTTACTCTTGATGTTCTAAAATTTCATAATGAAAACTTTTCTTCATTGGCCTGCATACTTTCGACTGGGGGGTTTCAATTATGTCTTTGATAACCTCTTTCCCTTTACTTTCTTTGTTTGTAGTTTGTTTGCTCATTTGAGACAGAGTCTCACTATGTAGCCCAGGCTGTCCTTGAACTCACAATCTTCCTGCCTCAGCCTCCTGAGTTCTGAGATTACAAATGTGTACCACCATACCTGGCTTCTCAGGCTTTTTAACCTTTTTTTCCCCTTACATTCTGGCTGTAGTGTTGTTAGGTGTCGTCGAGTCATGTCCAGCTCATAGCAACACTCATATGGTTTTCAATGGCTGATTGTTTTGGGATTGCCTTGGAAATAAAGTGCCACATCCTTCTCCCCTTTTTGTGGTGCTGGGAATCGAACCCGGGACTTCAAAGATTGCAGAGCGGTACTCTAACAACTGAGCTAAATACCTGCCCTCTGACTATAGTTATTGTTGTTGTTGTTGTTAGGCGCCATTGAGTCCATGTCCAACTCATAGTGACCCTACATACAGCAGACTAAATACTATTGTCAGTGCTTCTCTGCTGTTCATAGGGTTTTCAATGGTGCGTTGATTTTCGGGAGTGTGCTGCCAGGTCCTTCTGCCCTTACCATAGTAGTCTTCCCTTAATTATAATTTCCCTTTCTGCAGTTTTGGTTACCCATTGAAAATATTAAGTGGAAAAGAATTCCAGAAACACTTCATAAGTTTTCATCAACAATGTTTCATAAACAATTCATAAGATTCATAATTCTTCTATTTTATTATTAGTTATTATTGTTAATCTGTTACTGTGCCTTAGAGTCATATAACCATCATTATTTCCCTGTACTGTTTGAAGTTAGGCCTGGCCATATGATTTACTTTGGGTAATGAAATGAAGCTGGGGTTTAGCTCTGCATTCTTTGAGGGCCTGGGTTCGATCCTCAGCACCTCAAAAAAATGGGAAAAGAATGTGGCAGTCCACTCCTGAAAACAATTCTGAAACAATCAGCCATTGAAAACCCTAAGAGGGTCTCAACTATGAGTCAGACCCGACTCAATAGCACCTAACAACAACAACCACAATGAAATGAAGCAGTGTTAGGTATTACTCTGGATCCAGGTCATAGAAAGAGGATAATACTGGGCTAAGATTACAGTCATCCTGTGATGGGCATGTCCCATGGAAAAGAAATGATTGTTTGATGTTTTAAGACTCTGACATTACAAGTTATTTGTTATTGCAGACTAACCTAGCCCACCCTCGCTGAGACACTGATTGTAGATTGTTTGGCTAAATTATGATGCAAATAAAAAGTCTAACTCATGTTAAAAAAAATCTCTTACTATGCCTAAGTTCTAAATTAAACTTTATTGTAAGTATGCATAAGAAAAAACAGTATACATATATATGTTTGGTAGTATCTGCACTTTCAGGTGTCCACTGGAGCTCTTGGAATGATCCCCCATGGATAAGGGGGGATTACTGTAGTTACGTGTTGAGACTCTTGGTTTGAACTTCAGTTGTGGTTATTATTATTATATTTCAAAGTCTCTCTTGAGTTCATCTCTTTCCCCCCACTCCCTGCTTTATAGGAGATTTCCTCAACTTTACTTTCAGCCTTTCTACTGGAATTTTGGTTTTGGTAATTCTTAATTTCCAAAAGATCTGAGTTCTCTAATTGTTAATTTTAAAATCAAATCCTATTCTTCTTTCATGGATATAATATCTCCTTTGGTTCCTTCAGCCTGTAAAATATAAGAGTTTTCTTTTTTCTTTTGTAACTTTGCACTCTCTCGTGCTCTCTCTCTCTCTCTCTCTCTCTCTCTTTCTCTCTTTCACACTCTCACTCTCTCACTCGTCCTTCAGATTTCTTCTTTTCTATTATTTTGTTTTATTCTCCCTATTAATCTCTGCTAGCTTTCTGTTAATATCTTGTAGTGGTGGGTCCTGGGTTTCTGATCCATTTTAATAACAAGGCACTGAGAAGCTGATTGGAAGTTCTGTATGCAACCTATAAGTCACCACTGTGATAGGCGGGGTTATCTTGTGGCTCACTGGGATGTTTCTATGGAAGTCTACCAGATATCAGTGCTATGGTTTGGTTTTGGTTTATCCTCAAAATATTCATGTGCTGGAAGCTTGGCCTCCAGTGTAGTGATGTCAAAAGGTGGTGGAACCTTTAAGAAACAGGACCTAGTGAGAGGTAATTAGATCATTGGAAGCATTGTCTTCTGAAAGGATTAGTGCTGGTCTTTGCTCAAGGAGCTAGTTTTCTCCATGGTAGGTTGTTTCAAAGTGAGCCCATGCACTTGGCCCTTTGTACATGTAGTCACTTCCCTTTCTGTGTCTCTGCCATATTGTGACCCAGCCAAGAAAGCCCTTACCAGAGGCCAAATGGATGAAGCCACCCTCTCTTGGATTTTTAGCCCCTAAAACTGTGAGTTAAATAAACCTCTTTTCTTCATAAGTACACAGCCTCAGGTATTTTGTAATAACAAAAGAACATGGTATAATATCAGTTTCTGTATGTCATTCTTCTCCTGCAGGGGAGAGCTCTCCAATATTCTTCCAGGAACATGCCTGGCTGGCCCAGTTCTGGGAATAGGGGAAGGAGGGAGGAGGGGCTGAGGGGCCTCATAGGGTGTAGACATTCGTTTAGTCCGATGTTTGTCACTGGCACATCTTTTTCTCTACTGAGTCCTTCCATCTCAAGCTCTCTCTGTGTGTCATCCCCTCTTTGTGTCATGTCTCTCATTTCACCCCAAGCTTTCCCATAACTGTGTGTCTTTCTCATCACCCATTTCTTCACTTCCTGACTCCTTGCCCTGCAGGCTGGCAGCATGGGCCCCTTTTTCTTTCTCCACCTCCTATCCCCTCTTTTCCAAATCAAGAGCCATTGCCACAAGACTGAAAATGCAGAGCTTCACTACCATAAAAAGCCAGATAACATGACAATTTAAATAAGACACTCTCAGCATTTGTTTGGCTTAAAGCTCCTAAAATGTCATTTTATTTTGGCTTGTATTTTCATTTATGTAAGATGAGTGTCATGGCAAAATGATCTTATTGTCATAAAAGTCAGGCAAATATAGAGAAAATACATTTTAGAAAATAAAGTGACATGTGGTCTGCTTTAATTCTGTGTTCTGCATTTAAAATTGAAATCATGCATCTCTTAATTCCTTGGTTATCTAGGAAGGCAGGTGCCTCACCTCTCTCAGTGTACCATTTACTCCACAGCCCATTCTGTGCCCTCTGCTCTGCTGTCTCCTGTGAGCAGGGTTAGCTGGACACTGCTCAGCAGGCCCGGGTACAGGCTCCCAGCAGATGGGAACCGCTTCTGCTTGGTGAAGGAGGGGCTTGTGGTTGGCTATAAGAAGGCTACAGTCACTGCTTGAGAGCTATGGAAGGAGTGAAGCGAGCATGTGGGCCTCCCTGCTCTGCTGAAATTGCTCACTGATGTTCCCTGACCTCTTGATCTCCACGTCCAGGAAGTTTGCTGAGTTCTGGCTCTTGACTCTTGTGCACCACCAACCATGTATGTGATTGGAAGTCGTCTCTTCCCATTTCTTTTGTGACATGACACTGCCTTGGCTCTCTTCTTGGTCCTCCTGTTCCCCCCTCCTTGGTCAGGGGGAGCTCAGGGCTTAGTCCTCTTGCTTGTGCGTTTAATTTGTGCTGTCTTCCACCATCACTGCTGCCCTGGTTCATCGGTTTCTCCAACTTTCTCTAACTCAGCTCCTATCTTGCCAAGTTGTGTTGGAGCTCTGCCTGGGCATCTGGGCACCATTTTGAGTTAAAGATAAACAAGTACGTTCTCTCAAATGCTCCCTCCTCCTTTTGCTTACCGTCTACTCTCACCCCAAGAATAAAACCAATAAGCGAGTAATTAACTTAGCTCTTCAATGTCTATCACCATTTCCCTAAGCATGGGAAGCTTGAAAAATGCCATTTAGATCTCCATCGAGCTTAGACCCTCTTCTTTTCCAATTCACAGGTCTCACCTTAGATCAGCTTCATATGGGGGCTACTTACTTGATTTCCAAGTCTAAATTTATTTTTCAAGGATCTTCCCTCTGCTTGACTCTGCCCATCTCCCGTGGGTGACGCGTGTGCACTCTGAAGCAGATTGCTTCTCCTAAACACAGCACGTTGCCTGTGTGACGCCTCAGCTTAAACACTGCAGTGGTTTCCTGTTGCGATGAAATCCAGACCAATTAGGTGTTCACTTACTAAGCTTCATAGTCGATCCCTAAATTACTCTGCTGGTTGTGTCTCCAACTCTGGACGTTTCTGAGTGCTTTTCTCCTAAAAAGTGTATCTACTCGCAGCTCTGCTTCTACTTCTGGAAATCTCTTCTTCATGCTCTGTTTGCTCTAAGTCCTTGTGAAGAAGACATGATTTGAAATCCAGGATCTCCTGTATGATCTTTAAATAATGTTAGCTGTTTCTCACCAGTAAAAATGAGGATAAAATTCATGCGTACATGTCCAGGTTGTATTCCCACCCATCTTGGTGTGGCAACAAGGCCTGTGGAAACCCATTAGGGTGAGTGGTTGCAGCAGTCTGCTAGGGCTTCTGGGACATTAGTGAGGGCCTTTGTCATTAAAAACTTTTAGAATATACTAATGAAATATTTCAAATATAAAGGAAATAATATAACAGATACCCATTTATCTACCACCCAAAATTAGTGGATAATATTTTGCCAATTTTGCTTCAGAAATAAAGCAGTACAGATACTTTCCTCCACTTCCTCCTCTCCTCCAGGGGACCACCAATGCTGAAGCTGATGTGTTTTTATTTTTCTATCATATGTAGATGGCCACCAGCAATCTCTCCTATTACTTAGTGTTAGAAAATATGTACATACCTGGATTCATTTGATAAAATATTGAGTGACAAATAGATAAATTATTTTGCAATTTGCCTTTCTCATCAATATATTTTTGGCACACGTCCATGTTTTTACATGCCGTGGCATTTCACTCATTTTGACTGCTTGAGCTGTCAAGGGAGATCCAGACAAGTTACTGAGTAGTGACGAGTGCTGTGACAGGGGTTTGCACAGGGCACCTGGTGCTCCCTGGTGGTTCTCAGTATAGCCAGAGAGCCAGAAAAGGCATTGTAGAGATTCCCTCTGAGCTGAGTATTCAGGGAGGCCCATATAGTCAGAGGATGAGGAAAGGAAGCAGGGCCTGCAGGAAGGACGGTTTATGCAAAGCCGGGAGAGCCTGCTGTGCTTGGGAAAGGAGAGAGCCCAAGAGGAGGAGCAGAACAATGAAGGCCACACAGAGGTGGCAGAGCCCTGAGGGGCTTGGGCTTTATCTTAGAGCAGTGGGAAATATGACATCAGATTTGTATCTTAGAAAGATTGCTCTGGTCCCAGCATGGAAATGGTTTGTGATAGGGATGGAGCACAGAGGCAGGAAGCCCATTCAGAGGCTGTTGAAGTGATGGATGATGCCGTGCCACAAGGGATGGGAGAGGAAGGCCAGCTAAAAAGAGATGAGATGGGGTGGGTGTGGGGTGTGGCACGGGGAAGACACAGGGCTGATACCTGGCTGGCTGGCTGTGGCCTCAGGTACTAGGATCCTGGAGGAACCAGGTAGCAGGAACAAGTGTGGAGAAGATGGTGAGGTCAGGATAAGGGTCTGAGCAAGGCAGCTAGAGATGGGGGCCCGGAGCTGGAGGTGTGGTCAAGGCCAGGCTTATAGTCATGGGCAGTGTGGGAGGAGGTGAAGCTGTGGATGGATGGAATTATTTGTGGAGAGTATGCTGATTTTGAAGAGATAAGAGCTGTATTTGTTAAGGTGGAATTTAATTCACCAGTTGTTATTGTTGTTAGGTGCCATCGCATCGGTATCCGACTCATAGCGACCCTCATAGGGTTTTCAATGGCTGATGGTTTCAGGATTGCCTTGGGAGTAGGTTGCCACGTCCTTCTCCCATAATTCACTAGTAGACGCATTTTTTTCATGTTTTGTATTCAAAAAACTTCTCTGTGATAAAATTCCAAACATACAAAGTGAGTAAGGTGATGATTAAGATTTTCACCCAAGAACATACCACAGAACCCCCTTAGGAGGCTGCTCTGTGCAGGAAGTAACAAACTCTATGTTTTGGGTGCTCCTCTGGAGCTTTAAGTCAGGCTGCACTGTGGCTAAGGAGGACAAGGGTTGGGTCTTCTGGAAATGCACAGGCCTGGCGTACAGGGGCAATCAGTAAATTTCTGTGTGAGGAATGAACTCAGCAGGTGGAAGATGGCCAGAACTGCATGACCTTTTCTCCCCAGCAAGTGCCATTGGTTGGTGTGTGTCAGCTGCAGGGGAGGCCTCCGTGCCCACCGTGGGATGCCTGCCCCAGCCCCCTCCCTGGGCTGTGTTCTGCTCCTGAGGTGAAGACAGAGGCTGAGTTACCACCAGGGCTCTGTGGTGTCACCTCCCCACCTGCCTTGTGGGCTTCCTGCCCCTCACCCCCTGGAGGCAGGGCAACCCCGCGTGGCTTTGCCAGGAAGCCTTTCCAAGCTGCCGTTTGGTCGGGCTGAAGGGCCATGCAGTGCCCCGGTTGGCCTCTGTGTGGAGTCGCAGTTCTGACAGTTTGTTCTCTGGCCTCTGTGGACTGGAGAGCCTGGTCCTAGAGCAGCTCACTCGGCCCTCGCTCCCTGACCACAGAGGTCCTGGGAGCGAACACAAACCCCTTGTGTGGAATGGTTTGTGACTTACATTTGACTTAAGGGCGGCGGGGTGGGTGATGCTGTACAGCAAGGACTTTCCCACACACCCTCTTGGGTGACCCTTGTGGTTTACCCCATGGGGGGGACTGGGCAGGGTTATTCCCTCCCCCTCAGAGATGCATAAACAGTGATATGAAGAGGGGAAGCGGTCTCCAAAAACCCAGGCCTCAGTGTCCAGCCCCTTCCTGGTCCAGCAGAAAGAAGCGAAGTTTCCGAATAGCTGAAGAAGGCTTTTAATGAGGGCCAGGCTCTCACCCCAGCTACAGTCCCTGCGGCCTTCAGTGCTGCCTGCACCTCAAAGGCACCAGGGAAAGTTGAGGGGAGAAGAGAGGAATCCCAAGGCCCATCTCAGACCCAGCAGATCAGCACCACTGGGCGAGGCCTTGTTGGCCTGAGTTTTCAAGCTGCTGGAGGTTGGGAAGCCTCACCGGGTGCCCTCTGCCCTGGCAGGCCTCTGTCCTGCTGTCTGCAGGGGTGGGTACCCAGGCCAAGCACCTCATACTCAGGCTCACAGACCCCAGGAGACAAGCCCACTGTACCCACTGACCTGGGAGCAGGCTCCAGGCAGGGACTGGAGCTGTTCAGGTAGCCCCTGTGCAAGTAGTGGCTCCTCTTTGTATGTCGCACTTGACCTGGAAAGGCCCCAGGAAAGGGCCACACATAACAGTGAACACCTACTTATGTGGGTGTGCAAGTATATATGGAGAAATAGTAATGGGCACCAACTTTGTCAGGAACTTTACACGTTGGTATTATCCTGTTCATCCTTGAAACAACCTACGGAGGTGGGTGAGATGAGGATTCCCATTTTACCAACAAGGAAGTTGTTGTTGTTGTTGTTAGGTGCCGTCGAGTCAGTATCCGACTCATAGCGACCCTCATAGGGTTTTCAATGGCTGAGCATTTCGGGATTGCCTTGGGAGTGGATTGCCAGGTCCTTCTCCCATTTTTGCAGTGCTGGGAATTGAACTCAGGACCTCAGAGACTGCAGCACAGCGCTCTACCAACTGAGCTAAATCCCAGCCCAACACGGAAGTAGAAGCTCCATAAGCTTACGGAACTTTCCCGAAACTGCCTAGTAAGTAAGAGGCTCAGCCCCCGTAGTACCCAGTCAGTACCCCAATACCAATGTGCTCTCCCACAGTGCTGCTAGGCACCTCCTCCTCTGGCATGCTGTTGGAGGAAGGTGGGGAGCCCTGCAATGCTCCCCTTCTTTCAGATCCAGGGGGTCTGAGAGCCTGCCAGTCTCTGCTGGCCCTCTCCTGCCTGGTCAGAAGGATTAGGGTCAGAGCTGGGCCCCTTGAAGGGGAAGCAGGAGACGAGAGGGGGTGCTGTGAAGACGAGGCACCAGAGTGGCTAAAATGTGCTCCCCCAGTGCTGCCAGGAACAGAGGCCACAGACAAGCCCCGCCCAGCAGTGCCAAGTCTGGGAGCCAGGCTGCTTTGCCCCAGCCTCCCCTCAGCGTGAGTGAGCATCTCTGCCACTTTCTGGGGGGATTCCTTGAGGAGCTATGTCAGTTTGGATATATACAAGGATTGCAAATTGCCAGGGGGTGTGGCGGGGTGGGAAATGGCAGACATGCTGGATTTTGTGGCCATAGTAAAGAGAGATGGGAAGTGGCAAGTAGCATTTCTAGGCTTATTTACACTTCTCTTGTCATCTTTTATTCTCCCTGTTTTCTTTCCTTCTCGCTCTGACTTCCTTTTCTCCCTCTCTCATTTTCTGTTTCCTCCTCTCATTTCTCTATCTATGACTGCATCAGTAAAATGGGTGTTTCTGTTCTAGCCTGGGATCCTTCTACTGTACTAATCCCTCTTCATAAAGCAAAAATTTTGTCATTAAATACGTGAGTGTTAGGTGCTGTCACGTTTTAGCATCCCTCATCAGATTTTCAATGTCTGATTGTTTTGGGAGTGGATTGCCACGTCTTTCTCCCAACCTGGATCCTCCGAGAGTGTGGAGCAACACTCTGCCAACTGAGCTAAACCGCAGCCCAGCCATTAAGTATACATGTTAGTTATTATTTAGCTAAAGACTTGTTACCTTGTCAACCCTGGTAATGAGCAGACTTTTGGAGGATACAGGAGTGGGCAGCATTGACAATATAAACAGAACAGTTTATACATCCAGCATATGTCTGTTACTATGGCCAGCCTGCCAATTGCCTGTGACCAGACAAAAAAAAAATTTTTTTCTTTTTTTTTTTTTTTTGTAGTACTAGGGGTTGAACCTAGGGCCTCACATGTCCTAGGCAGGTGCTCTACCACTGAGCTGCAGTCCCAGCTTCTGCCCCTTTTTTATTTTTCATTTTGAGGCAAGGTTTTGCTACATTACACAGCCTGCATCTGGCCTCAAATTTGTGGTCCTTCTACTTTGGCCTGGGATTACAGGTGTGCACCAAGGTGCCCAGCCCAGGACAAGTTCTTGAGACCAGAAAGTGGGCCTGAATCTGGAAGCCTTGCTGGTGCTAAGGCAGAGATGAAACTTAGGTGGTGGCGTGGGGCTGGCTGCACTCCCTGCCAGTTCCCCTGGCTTACACCCTCCATTTGCCTTGTTTGGGCACCCTGCTGGGGTATCACCTCTAGGATTACAGAGAGATAGTTCCAGGTGTCATGATTGTCCCTAGAGTGGCCTGTCAACAAAATGAGTGCCCTAGGAGACAGGAATATATCTCAGTCACCACTGTGTCCCCCAACACCAGCCCTGAACTTGATGTGTTCGTTAAGGGGGTAAATGAAAAGGAATCAGAGTGAAGAAATTCCCAGAGAAATCCCTGGCGCCTCCAAGGAGGTGTGGAGAGCCCTCGCCTCTTGGCCTCTCATCCATAGGCCCCCAGCAGCCAGCCCTCCACAGGCTCCCTCCAGAGAGGCGCCTACCTTCCTGTTTTGGCAGCGATTCTCAGGTACTCTGTCTGCACAGGCTGCAGCTGGCAGGGAATCGCACACACAATGCCTGCATGGAGGGCCCCGGCCCAGGGTGGGGTCCATTTGCAAGTTCAGTCAGACCTTCTTGGGAAGAAGGAAGGAAGGAAGGGTTACAGCTAAGAAGGAGCTGTGGCTTTGAAAATATTCAACAAGGAGTAGTACTTGATGAAGGAGTGGGATGGGTCACTGGTAAATCAGAGTGCATGTCTTACCTGCCCCAGCTTGGAGGGATAGTCTTGTCTGCAAACACCTGTGTGCTGGGAAAACATGGAAGCCTTTGGTGGCAACAGTGCTGTGCTCCTTAGAACCTTTCTTCTCCCTGCTTCTCTCTCTGTCCTTTCAGTACATGTGCTTCCCATTCCCTGTATCCACTGAGCGGATGTGAGGAAATTAAACAAGAATGCAGATGGGGGGACAAGGAGTCTCCTGACCTACCCTTTCTGACTGTGCAGGCTTGAGAGGAAGACCAGGGAGTTGGGGATGTTGGCCAGAAATGACCGCAGATCAGCTGCAATCTGATTGGGGATCTGCTGATGTAAAACACATATGGACGGTCAAAGGTACCCAACAGATGGGGCCAAGGAGCAAAACCAATCTCACCTTAAAAAAAACTGTCTTTTGCTTCTCAACGAGACATCAGGCAAGGTCAATTTAGGGGTATGGGAATATGGATTTCTAATATTTAAAAAAGAGACAGTTGTTTGTGGCCAGGCTTTTCCACACACATAGCACATAGGATTACAGTGATCTCATTTTTGACCAATGGCCAATGCATTCAACTGTCTGGTGGAATAATCCATTAACTGGGTACCTGCCAACTGTCTGGAATAGGAGCAAGTTTAGGCATATGTTTTAGAAAGCGCTAACATTATTATGGGCTAGCACCAGCACTGAAGTCAGATTTGGCTGCTGGATTGCGTTTTGAGTAGACTCACTGCCCTGTGACTGACCTCCTTTCCCCTGCATTAATTATATGGGATTTAAGGGCAAACCAATATGCACCTCAAGTCCCAGACCCTCGGTTTATGGAATGTGGACCACTTGCCAGATTCTGTGGGTGAGGAACGTAGGCACAGGGAAGTGGAATAACAGTGGTTACATAGACCCACTGTGGGAACCTTGTTCTCCCAACTCTTATTCCAGTGCTCTTTGACCTGTACCCTGAGACCCACAGGACCACCTATCCTTGCAGTGAGCCATCACTTATATCTGTGGGTTGATTCTACTCTGAGGGGACTCTTAGGATGCTGGCAGGTGACCGAGGCAGCTATGCCGTTCAGCAGCCCATGAGCAAACTAAGTTTGCAACTTCTTGGGTATCTGAACTCTGAGTGTGAAAGGCTTAGACAGGTTGTTACAGACACCAGCTCCTTCATCCAAACTGTGCAACTAGTAGATGTTGGTGAAAACTGTGGGCTCCTGGTGGCTAGAAGGAGAAGAATTGAGCCCAGCAGTGTCCAGAACTATTGGACCTTTGGAAGGAAAGAACTTTTGCAGAGATATAGTTGTCATGTGTGGTTGGATAATTGCTTATGTATAATAGTGATAAATGTTGTTGTGTTGTTGTGTGCTGTCGAGTTGTGTCTGACTCATAGCGACCCTCAGTGGCTGGTTGTTTCAGGATTGCCTTGGAAGTGGATTGCCACGTCCTTCTCCATTTTTGCGGTGCTGGGAATTGAACTCCGGACTTCAGAGACTGCAGAGCAGCACTCTACCAACTGAGCTAAATCCCAGCCCAGTGATAATAATTGTTGTTGTTGTTGTTAGGTGTCGTCGAGTTGGGTCCAACTCATAGTGACCCTCATAGGGTTTTCAATGGCTGCCTGTTTCTGGATTGCCTCGGGAGTGGATTGCCACGTCCTTCTCCCATTTTGCGGTGCTGGGAATCGAACTTGGGACCTCAGAGACTGCAGAGCAGTGCTCTACCAACTAAGCTAAATCCCAGCCCCAGTGATAATAATAGCTAACCTTTCTTAATACTGTGATAGGCCAGTCATTGTTTTTCTGCCTTACATGTATTCATTTAATTCTTACAAAAAGAAGTGCATTCTAAGACTATTCCCATCTTACAAATGGGAAATTAAGGTGGTAAGAGTTAAGTATCTTGCCAGTCGTGAGCAGAGATGAGACTCGAATAGCCTAAGCTCTTACCCACTATGTTTTATCATTTCTTGAGGATCTGATATTCCTGGACCTAGGCCTTAAGCCAGAGATGTGGAACTTCTGGCTTTAATTTAATCATCTGGACTTCTTGTTAGTTTTTAAGAACTTACAGCATTTATGCCTGAAATTGCAAAAGTTCGGAGATTCTTAAAGTTTTACTGATATTATACCCCAACCTTACCATGTGGAGATACTACCACATGAAGATAAGCATGTTATTTTTTTTCTGTGAAGTGTGGCACTTTGTAGAAAAAGAACATAGGAGGTGGTTCACCCCTAAACCTGGAGGGAAACTTTGGTTCCTCCAACATTTAAAAATAATCTCTTAAATTATTTTGTCATAAAATATTTCTTAAACATAAGAGCGTGTATAAGATATACGTACTGGTTATAAAGTAGCAAAATATCCTCAGGGTACCTAGGTGAAGAAGTAAAACATTACCAGTACCCTTGTTCCTTCCTAATTATATCTCCCTCCTTCCCCACCAAGAGTAGTCACTATCTGATTTGGTGATTTATGTTCCTGTCTTTCCTTTAAACTCACCAACTCTGTATATTCTTGCAGAGAAATCTGAGTCTCAAGCTGTGCAAGGAAAGGGTGAGGGTCAAGACAGTGGGAAGGTCTTGATGTCTGGAGGGAATGCATTGGAAGAGTGAGTTGCCCTGCGTTTCTACTTCTAAGCCGGTCATTCTCTGTCTCTGGCCCTCAGGAGTAGGTCAGAGAGAAACACTTCCTGGAGTAAAGCAAGGTCAGGAGAAGAGAGCAAAAAGTTCATTAGCTCATGGCCAAGATAAGCCAATCACAGATAAATATCCAAGATAGCTCAGCTCAATGCTCTGCCTTCAGGTTAAAGGTAGGTGCAAAAGCCAGGCACTGTGGCCTATGCCTGTAAACTCAGTGACTCAGGGGCCTGAGGCAGGAGGATGTGGAGTTTGAGGCCAGAGGCAGCCTGCAAAACTTAGCCAGACCCTGTCTCAAAAAAGTCAAAGTAAAAAAAGGGTCAGGAGTGCAGCTCAGTGGTGCAGCACTTGCCTAGCATGTGCAAAGACTGGGCGAAAAACAAATAAAAGACAAACAAAGCAAACAAATAAACAACAATAGCAAAAACAAAAGCAAAAAAACCTGGGTACAAATCCCAGCACTGGAAGGCTGAGGTTTTAGGCTAACCTGGACTACATAGCAAGACCTTGTCTCAAAATAAATAAATTAAAATAATAATAATAATAATAATAATAATAATAATAATGTTGTTGTTGTTAGGTGCCGTGGAGTTGAGTCCTACTCATAGTGACCCTCATAGGGTTTTCAATGGCTGACTGTTTCAGGATTGCCTTGGGAGTGGGTTGCCATGTCCTTCTCCCATTTTTGCAGTGCTGGGAATTGAACTCAGGACCTCAGAGACTGCAACACAGAGCTCTACCAACTGAGCTAAATCCCAGCCCAATAATAATAATAATAACAACAACAACAGCAGCAACAACAACAACAGCAACAACAACAACAAAGTGCAGTAGCTGCAGGGACCTTGGTGATGTGTTTGTTCTTTGTCACATTGCTCCACTCTGAGTGGTTACCCTCTATTTCTATGTACCTGGTCATCCCAGAATCTCTACTGACTATACCTTATTTCTCTCCTCTGGTGAATTTCTTTCTTTCTTCCTTTCCTTTCTTTTTCCCCTTCCTTCCTTCCTTCCTTCCTTCCTTCCTTCCTTCCTTCCTTCCTTCCCTCTCTCCCTCCCTCCCTCCCTCCATCCCTCTCTCCCTCCTTCCTTCCTTCTTTCACCCCTATACTCTCTCTTTGGTTTTTTGAGATAAGATCTTGCTATGTGGCCCAGCCTTGACCTGAAACTCAGACTCAAATTTACCATCCTTCTGCTTCAGCCTTCCAAGTGCTGGGGTTACAGGCACATGCTACCAAACATTCCCAGCTTGACTTTCCTATTTCTGAATCCCATTCCATCCTGATTTGTTCTGTCACTTTTTTTTTTTCCAAAGCTGAGAATTGAACCCAGACCCTCAGTGCATGCTAAGCAAGCCCTCTACCAACTGAACTAAACCCCCAGCCCTTGCTCTGTCTCTTGGATCGGATTTATGTTCTAGTAACTTCTTAAGACCTCATATATGGGAAAATGTTTTATTCTGTGCTTACAATCAAGTGATAGTTTGGCTAGAAATCAGATTCTAGGTTGGAAATTATTTTCCCTTAGCAACCGCTTATCTCCTTACTGTTATTTATATTGCTGTTAAGAAGTCCAAAACTATTCTGATTCATGATTTTTTTTTTTTTTTTGGTGATACTTGGGGACTGAACCCAGGGCCTCACACATACTTTGTAAGTGCTCTGCCACTGAGCTGTACCCCAACCCCTTTTTATTTTTTAAACTGAGGCAAGGTCTTGCTAAATTGCACAGGCTGCCTCTGGTCTTGAACCTGCAATCCTCCTGTCTCAGCTTCCCAAAGTTGCTGAGGTTATAGGCATGCATCGCCACAGCCGGCTGATTCATGATTCTTTATATATAACTGTAGGGCTGGGATTTAGCTCAGTTGGTAGAGCCCTGCGCTGCAGTCTCTGCAGTCCCGAGATCAATTCCCAGCACCACAAAAATGGGAGAAGGGCCTGGCAATCCGCTCCCAAGGCAATCCTGAAACAGCCATTGAAAACCCTATGAGGGTCGCTATGAGACGGATACCAACTCGAGGGCACCTAACAACAACAACAACAACAACAACAACAACAAGAGTAGGAAGTTCCTTTTGTCTCTAATTTCCTGAAATTTCAAAATGATATGCTATTCATGAGACTCTGTATCATGCCGGGCATTAGTGGACCCTTTCTGACCTGGAAACTCATATCCTTCAGTTCTGGGAAATTTTCTTAAATTATTTCAATTGTGATTATTTTCTCCATTTCCTGTTCTCTCTTTATATCACTTCTATAATTTGGATACTGGATATCCTAGGCTGGTCGTCCAATTTTCTTATTATTTCTTGTCAATTTTTTAAAAATCTTCACAATTTGAAAAATTTCCTGAATTTTATTTCCACTTCTATCAATTTACTCATGTTTTTTCTATCATATTTTTAGTACTTAAGACTTCTTTTAAGGTTCAGGATGTGGTGGCACATGTCCATACTCCTAGCAGACACTTGGGAGATGGAGGCAGGAGGGTCATGAGTTTAAAGTCAGCCTGGGCTACACAGTAAGACCTTATCTGAAAAAAACTAAGGGCTAGGGATGTAGCTCAGTGGTAGAAGTGCTTACCTAGCATGTGTGAGTCCCTGGGTTCCATCTCCAACACCACAAAAAAATAAAGGCGGGTGGGGGGGCAGAGACTTCTTTTTAGTTTACTGCAAGTTCCTATTTATTATTTTAGAGACATCCTCTCAGCCTCTCTCTCTCTGTTTCTCTCTCTCTCTCTCTCTCTCTCTCTCTCTCTCTCTCTGGCAATATTCTCTTAGAATGGCTTTCTGCTCATGGTTGGGAGAAGAGTTTAAGAGTTCATTGGAAGGCACATTGCTGGGATTCATCCATTTTGCACTGGGTGAGATGGCTCCAGTGGATTTCTTATTGGGGACCTTCTCCTAGGTTCATACCTTTAGATGCTTCTTCTCAAATAATTGGTTTGGAGGATAATTCTGGCTGTCCTTGCCATGGGAGCTGAGCTGGGCAAGAGAGCTAGGGTGGTCTCTGTCATCAGTAACCAGTAACCCATCCATTTTTCCTCGGCCTCGCCCTGCTTCCCCAGAGAGTGAATCTCCAGACTTGGGCTGCATTGGGTTGGGCCAGGTGCCTGGTAGCACCAGTAACTTCTTGAAGACTTTCCACATTGGCCTTTCTTGTTTTAACCTGGTGTCTGTCAGACATCCACATCCAGAGATACCTGGTGCTGCCATTTTCTGAGGCCTTTGAGAACTGTGTGGGGTAAACCAGGTTGGTTCTCAGCCTGTTGTTGTTGTTGTTGTTAGGTGCCGCTGAGTCGTGTCCCACTCATTGCGACCCTTATAGAGTTTTTAGTGGCTGACTGTTTCCGGATTGCCTTGGGAGTGGATTGCCACATCCTTCTCCCATTTTTGCGGTGCTGGGAATCAAACTCAGGACCTCAGAGATTGCAGAGCAGCGCTCTACCAACTGAGCTAAATCTCAGCCCCCTTTCCTTCTGGTGACTTGATATTCAATTTTCTTGAGTCTGATATCAGCACCACTCAACCATCTATTTTTTAGCTTCCAAATTATTTTGCTGTTTTCTAGTCTTCTGTTTTCCCCAATTTTATGGATTTATATGCTTTTTCAAAACCTCTTTTCTATATATTACTGGGATTTGGTGAGGAAACAAAATTAGGTATATGTGTCCACTCTACCATCTTGATGCAGAAGTCTGGTGTTAATATTTTAAATGACAAATGAATCATGTTTTTAAAATAACTAAATAATTGCATTTATATATATTTTTTCCTTCAAAAATTAACATTTTCTCATCTATAAAGGAGCTTTAGTATATCTTTCTGTGAGAGGGCATGATCTCTCTTGCTCTGACACAACTTTAAGTCCTATCTTCAGGGCTGTCATCACTGTGCAGATTATACCTCTGATTTTAGGGACCATTCGTGGAAACCTGAATGAAAATTTGTAAATCAAAGGTTTCTGAGCCTTGTAGAAGTCATTTTGGGATGATACTGTAGAAAAGGGCTGGGATTTAGCTCAGTTGGTAGAGCGCTGTGCTGCATTCTCTGAGGTCCTGAGTTCAATTCCCAGCACCGCAAAAATGGGAGAAGGGCCTGGCAATCCACTCCCAAGGCAATCCCGAAACAAGTCAACCATTGAAAACCCTATGAGGGTCGCTATGAGTCGGATACCGACTCGATGGCACCTAACAACAACAACAACTGTAAAAAAGGTAAGAGAGGATTTTCTCTGGGTGGATTGCTACAATAGGATTTCCGTCACTGTTGTAATAAACACGAGAATCCTTGTTATCTTCAGTCAGTGTGACTTTATGGGTTGACACTTAATCATAGCAGTCAGAAACTGAATTAGCATTGTGAAAAATCTTTCAAAACAATAGTAATAGTGCTCTTCTCCCCTTTGGAGCATTTTCAGGCTACAGAAAAACAGGTTTTAGGTGGCTGGGAAAAACAATAACTCCATGCTTAAAATACCTGGGAATAGTGTCCAAGGAAAAAGCTTAAGTTGGCCAAAGAGCATTCTATAATGATTGGATACACTCATAATTAGTAAACTCCATTAGGCATCAGAGCCCACCGGGACTGAAAATGAGCAGAGAAAAGTTCAACTTAGAAATTAAAATCTACTTGTGTGTGGTGGTGCGTACTTGTAATTCCAGCACTATGGGAGGCAGAGGTAGGAGGATCTTGAATTCAAGGCCAGCCTAGGCTACATAGTGAGACCCTGTCTCAACACCTACCCTTCCCACCCCAAGAAATGAAAACTTAGGTTGAAATAGGAGATTCTATTTATTCCTGCAAAGAATGCTAGCATGCAGTCATGGTGCATTTTAAGGTTTTGTCTCACTAGTATTCTTTTTTTGCCCCATTCATTTCTACCTTGTCATTCCTTGGCCCCTTTGTCTTTGTTGTCCCCACCCACCTTCATTTCCCTCCTTCCTCCACTGAATCAACCTGAATGCTTTTCCTTGAGTACCACTATGTGAAGCCCCAAATCTAGAGGTTTCAGATACACACAAGAGTAAGGCACAATCTCTTCCTTAAGCAAATAATCACCATACCCTGTCCAGTGTTATAACAGTTCAGTTTTGGTGGAGGGGTGTTGAAGGCCTTTGGCTTGGGAATGCCGGAGAGGTCTTCAAGGAGACACCACACCTGGATGGTCAGGTGGTGGGCTGAGGATGATGATTCCCAGGAAAGGAAACAATCTAGATGAAGACTGAGATGAGAAAGTACATGGAAAATTCCAGAAAGTGCAGGAAGTTAGGTATGCAGAGCTTATATCCTGGGTCACGGTGGGGATTGAGAGAAGACTAGAAGGAAGTCAGGCTCCTTCAGGTTCACAGGGCTTCCTAGGGTTCCAGAATAGGCTTGTTCTGAAGGCCTTGATGAGAAATGGAAGGTTAGGTTGTGTCTGTCCAGATCTCAGCCATAGCTGACACCTACTGTCTTCTCCTTTCCCTAAGGGTCTCCCCTTCATTTTCTCCCAGAGAGACCTGGTTGGACAGGGTCTCATGGGAAATCTTTTGGGCAGTGTGCTCCCTTGGGACCAGTCTCTCTGTGGTCACCTTTGGCTCAGGCTCCCATCTCTGATCTAGAAATTGTGTCCAGGGAAGAGGGTCAGAGGGCACAGGAGGTCTTGGAGTAGAAACAAATTCTCATGGCCTGTGTCCTCAAAGGACATTGTAAGCATGGCAAAAACATCAAAGATCTTCTTAATTGTATGGGACAGTACAGACAAATCAGGATTCAGCCTGTGAGCCAGGCAGCACCGGCCAGCTTGAAAAATGAACCAAAGTTTGCTTTTTCCAAAAACAACATGTGCTCATCCCAGAAAGTCTAAAAAATAAAGAAAAGCAAAAAGAAGAAAAAATGTCATCCAGAGTCCTATCATTCACAGACAGCTATAGGACAATTAGTACATTTCATTTCAATATTTCTATCTTGCATATTTGTGTGTGTGCGCGTGTATGTGTATGTGTGTGCATGCATGGGTGGGTGTGGTTGAACCCAGGGCCTCATGCTTGTACACTTTGTAAGTGCTGTACCACTGACCTGCACCCCTGGCCCATTTTTTTCTTTTTTGTTTTGAGACAGGGTTGCGCTAAGTTACTCAGGCTGCCTCTGGTCTGGAACTTGCTATACCCCTGCCTCCACCTCGTGAGCCACCAAGCCCAGCTTATCTTGCAGAATTTTATTCATGTTGGTGATTAGATAGTACATCTAAATTATAATTTATTTATTTTAAGAATAGTGTATGTTTAACTTTAAAATATGAACTAGAAAGGCTATTTTATTATTACATTTTTTTTTTTTTTTGGTATCCTTTTCTAAGAAACGTACTTGAGCTCACATAGCATATAGTATGTTTAAAGTTAAAACTGATATAGCAACATTCAGAAATCCCAGATGGATGCAATATAAACAAAGGCTTGATGACATATCTTGTTTTGGGGATTTTTTAGTCTTTCTAGTTAGAAAGGCAAACAAACAAAATGAAGATGAATGAATAAATCCTATAAGCTGAGCAAAATGTCAGTAGGTTTTTCTTGTGTGTCAGGAAGTGGTTGAATCAGAATTGTTCTGCAGAAACCCTGCCCTGGCTTAGTGTGGGCAGGATGGGGCGGGACTAAAGGCAGAGGGGCTTTTCAAAGGCATTTGCAACTGAGCAGGAGACAAAAGATAGTCTGGAAGGAGGCTGTTGAGGTGGGAGTGTAGAGGAGGAGACCAGATGCACTTTCGGAACCATTTTTGTGATCTCATTCCTTCCCTCTTCAGCCTATTTCCTACCCTAACCGCTGTCCTCTGCCACTGTCAGGAACATACGCATACCCAGACACCAGCAAACCAAAAACATTTGTTTTCTTGGTACTGGTGGTTGAACCTAGGGCCTCAGATATACTTTGCAAGTGCTTTACCACTGAGCTGCACTCCAGCCCTTTTTTTTTCACTTTTTATTTCAAGACAGTGTCTTGCTAAATTATGCAGGGTGACTCTGGCCTTGAACTTGCAATCCTCCTGCCTCCACCTCCCTAGCCTCTGGGATTGTAGGCCATCTGTCACTGTGCCTGGCTCTAACAAAATTTATTTTGACCAATATAATATGATAATGGGCTGGGATTTAGCTCAGTTGGTAGAGCACTGCGCTGCAGTCTCTGAGGTCCCAAGTTCAATTCCCAGCACTGCAAAGATGGGAGAAGGACCTGGCAATCCACTCCCAAAGCAATCCCAAAACAGTCAGCCATTGAAAACCCTATGAGGGTTGCTATGAGTTGGATACCGACTCTATGGCACATAACAACAACAACAACAACAACAATATGATAATATAAATATAATATAATAATAATAATATAATCGATTTTTGTCTTGTTAGTTTATGATCCAAAATAGTAGTAAAAAAGATCCCAGAATCCTGCCACAAATACTTGTTTTGCCTACACAACTGGCTGTGTGAGGGGACACACACTTAACCCCTGGCCCCAGTCATGAAACTGATGGCCTGGCCCCCTTGAGATCCTATATTAAAAGCACCCAACACAGGGTCTGGCACACTTCCTTCTTCCTCTAAAGCTTGGTCAGCCCTACCTGTGGTCCAGTGATGGATGTTCTCTTACTCTGAACAGAATTCCTTGGCACAGTTTCCAGCATGCTTTGTATTTTTAATCTTTTTCATACACATCTCCCATTGCATGGTGGGCTTTCTAATCTCAGGACTGCAGCCCACTCGCATGCATGCACATGTACTGCTACAGCCCATAGACAGCTGGAGTTTCTGCCTGGCCCTGGGCCTGGATTATCCCTTTATGGATGCCACTTACATGTGAAAATAATGTCTGGTTCACACAGCAACTCTCCCTTTCACCCTAATACAGAGGCTAGAGGTGTGAAGGGAAATTTCCCCTGCTTGTCTGAGGTTTGTGTCACTTTTCTGAAAAGTTGAAAATATTGTGTTATGAAGAGTGTGTGTGTGTGTGTGTGTGTGTGTGTGTGTATACATTGAGTAGAAATAGTGATTAAGAAAAGTGTTCATAGCTGGACATAATGGCACATGCATATAATCCTAGCACTTGAGAGGCTGAGGCAGGAGGATGGATGCAAGTTTGAGACCAGCCTTGGGTATATAGCAAGACCCTGTCTCAATCCTTCTCAAAAAAAACAACAACAACAACAAAAAAAAACAGGGGAGCAGGGGAGACTCACAAATCCTGCAGTTAATTCTTTCAAGCATATTTCTGATAAGCCATCAGATGTTTATGCCAGCTGTCTATATCAGTTGGTACTTTATACTCTCACAGTACCCTTGTTACACATTCTCTACCAAATGGCAGGGGTAAAATTAATTACTTTTTGAAATGGTAAGTACTGCATATTTTTGCTTGTAAACAGAGAAAAAAAATAGAAAAAGTTGTGGATCAATTCCCATTGTTATACATTTATTATTTATTTTCTATGTTATTTTATGGCTTTCTAAGACAGGGTCTCATTACGTAGTCCTGGCAGGCCTTGAGCTTGGGATCCTTCTGTCTCCACCTCCCATGTGCTGGGAATTATAGGCATGTGCTCTATACATTTGTTGAATTGAGGATCTGACGGTGCTATAGAGACCAGAGAAGGTGGGACTAGCTAATGTCTTTCGGGCATTCTCTATATGCCAGGCACTGTGCTCAGCATTGTGTACCCCATTTCTTCCTCACAATATGCATGGCCTGCCTGTGCTGTTATTGTCTCCATGATAAAGTTGAGAAACCAAGATTCAGAGGAGTTTTCTAGCCCAAGGTCACATAGTGACTAAGCAATGGAGCCAGAATTTGAACCCTGGCTGTCTGACTTCAGGGTCCCTGCCCTCCAGAACCACCAGGCTCACATTGCTCCCAGCCACTGGACCCCAGTGCTATTAACTGACTGAATTTAAAAAACAACCAGTACAGGTAGGGTGTGGTATTCAAAATGCATTTTGAGATGTTGCTAAATAGTGTAATAAAGGGACCCACAGTTAAAATGTTCCGCATTGGGAGACCTGGAGCCAGGGTCCTCTGTACCATTTTCTGTGGGGCCCTGAGCCAGAACCCTAACATCTGGGGGTCTCAGTTGCTTCGTACTAAGACATAGCGTTAGACGTCAGCATCTGTTAGAAGTCAGTGGGCTGTAGGTCCCTTCTCAGTCCAGCCCTTCATCCTGTTGGGTAGGGAAGAGTGTCATGGAAGAGCACTGGCCAGGAGTCAGTAATCAGCTCCCCCAGTGACCTAGGGTCAAGGTAGTGTAAGAATTAGATTCTGTTTCTCCACTGTGAGGCAGACAGCCTTCATTCTGCTCTCAAGTCCAGTTCACAGCCTGGGTGGATCTTTGCACGACACCAATTACCCAACCCCTCATGCTAGCCTTGGGCGTCCCCATGCAGGAGATGGGCTAAATGAAAAAGCCTCTTGCTATTGAGAAGACTGTATCAATTTGGGCTATCCTTTGGTGTCTCTGAAAATAACAAAACAAAGCATCAGAACTTATAGAAAGGCATATGGTGGCAGTTAGGAACTTCAGTAGGCAGCTGCAGACAATCCCCAGTTCTTTGGATTTTGAGACGCCCAGAGCTGAGGAGGAAGCAAAGATGTCTTTTATTTCTTAGGCCATAAGTGCCTCCAGCACAGGAATCATAACTTTGAAAGTCCCTGGTACCTGCCTGGCTCTGTTACACTTTCATGAGTGACTCACTGAGAAACAAACCAGAGTGGACCAGGATCCTGTAAGGCAGGTGGACAAGGTCCTAGACAGTGGACCCTGCACCGCCTGTGTGAGTGTGGTAGGAGCTGCAGGATAATGGAGTCCATGACGCAGACTGCCAGAGTGCAGTGTCCACAGACATGGAGTGGTGACCGGCTGTACCTGTCCCCCTTCCCATCCACCCACCTACCTAGTAAGTAATCCCTGGAGCCCCCAGGTGTCCAGATCCAGGCTTCAGCATGCAGTGGAAAACAAGAGAGCGACTTGTCCTGATCCCCATGAAGCAGAAGGTGGATTAGGGAGGATCAGTGTCAGTAACCTGGGCTTTATTAGTGCTGTCAGAACACATACTCCTCCTTAGCTGTGTGAATGTGGGCAGGTCACTGAGACACTCTGAATGTCCTTGCCTGTCTAGTGGACAGCAATACCTCCTCAAAGGGCATTTTGTAAGGATTAGAAATAATATGTCATTTTTTCTTTGAGTTTTGGGGAGAGAGAAGGTTTTTATTCCCCTCCTGCTGCCTTCTAGAAAATAACTCACTGGATATCGTAGAGAACAACTTTTGGTTTTCTATTGATGGGATTTCTGGATGGGAGTGGAGCTCGGTGGCAGAGCACTTGCCTAGCATTCCCAAGGTTTTGAGTTCAGTCCTCAGCACTGAAGAAAAAAAAAGCACAAGAGATTTCTCCTATTAACTGTCTTGTTTATTTTAATGTGATAGGGTCAGGGTCTCTCTGGGTAGACCAGACTGACTATGAACTGGCAATCTTCCTGCCTCTCCTCCCAGAATGCTGGGATTACAGGTGTGCACCACTAGCTTCTCCTGTTAAACTTCTTCCTGGCCCCTTTTTATTTTTTATTTTTTGGCGGTACTTGGGAGTTAGACCCAGGGCCTGGCATGTACTTTGCCAGTACTCTACCACTGAACTGTACTCCAGCTCATTTTTTATATTTTTATTTCCAGTCAGGGTCTTGCTAAATTACACAGGCTGAGTCTAGCATTGAACTCATGATCCTCCTGCCTCAGCCTCCTGAGTTGCTGGGATTACAGACATGCCCCACCACACCCAGCAAATCTTTTAGTTTGTTTGTTTATTTGTTTGTTTAATTTAGAGCTGGACTATATAAGCCTCACTAGCCACATTGAAGTAATATGAAACTTTATTTTATTTGCAGTGCTAAGAATTGAATCCAGGGCCTTGGGCAGGCTAGGCTAGCACTTTACCACCGAGCTATATCTCTAGCCCCCTGGCCCTTCTTAAACTGGTAGAAACCAAAATGCTTGATTTCTTAAGAAACAACACCTCATGATGCCAATCACAAGAAATTAAGAATATTCAAAAGTAAGTAAAAGAATAAATTTCATGAGTAACTCTGTAACTGCCGTCTGAATGAACATTATTTTAAACCTGCACATGCCAGATGTGATCAGTGTATAAATAGTTATGCACAGCAAGTCTTAAGTTCCTAAAGTAATAATAAGACTTTAGTTACAGCCTACAAAAAAACAACAGCAGCTAAATAAGTCCACCACTATACATCTGTTTTTTCCTCAAATTTCTACATAAAGAAAAAGTTTTTTTTTTTTTTTTTTTTTTTTTTTTTTTTTTTTTTTTTTTTTTTTTTGCTTCTTCTGCTCCAAAACTCAGGATAGAACCAATTACACAGAGCAATTGTCCCTGACCAGTTAGTCCACAATCCCTAGCTCCTGCTATACGAACAAAGCTGCCATATGGTGTCAGGGAGTCCACAGTGGAAACTCGATTTAAATCCTGGCTCCGCCATTTCCTCACTCTATGACCCTGGGGAAATCACCTGTCTGAACATTAGCCTCCTCATCTGAAAAAATAGTGAATAAAACTACCTGCCTCACAGACTGTTTAGAGATTAAGTGAGGTGATGGAACTTATTTCCTCAATTCTAAGGCACTGTCAATTTTATGACACCCACATTTTCAGATGGTAAAAAATATATGAAGTATACATGTTCCTTGTGAGGCATCCAACTTCCAGAACATCAAAATGTTAAAAGAAATCATACTCAAATTGAGGAAATAGGATAAGTGAGCATGCTTTGGCTAAGGGAAGATCCTAGACAAAGGTCAGGCAGTGTTGTTGTTGAGGACGTCCTCCCCATGGTGGAGGACCTGTGATCTGTGCCATGTTTCCCTGTCACGCTGTGCTGTCTGAAATGGGGCTGCCTCTTCGACCCCCTCCCCTAGCCAGATGCTGAGCCCAGTGTGGATCAGTTTGGGCACATCATAGTGTCCTTTCTGTGTGGGAGGTTCCTCCTTGGAGAGAGGAATCTGGGTAGCCTCTTCTGGAGTGAACTGTTCCTCCCTTTCCATGAGTCTCTTTTACATCTAACCTAGTATCTCCCAATCATTCTTGTGTCTTTGCACCACCAGAAAAAGACAACATTCATACAGCACCCAGGGCAAAGGAAAGAACAGTCAGCCAAGAGGTCAGTGTCTTTCCTCTCTGATGCCCGCTCAGGACATTTCAGTGTGGCCCACTTTCTCTATTTACTCTCTTCAAAGAAGAAAGAAGAGAGGTCTGGGGTGCAGGTCAATAGTAGAGCACTTGCCTAGCATGTGTGAGGGTCTGGGTTCCATCCCTAGCATTGTAGAAAACAACAACAACAGAAATAAACAGACAAGGGAAAAAGTAAAACAGGAAAAAGAAGAAGAGAAAATAAGAAAATTCTGGCAATGTCCACTGTTTTTTGCTGGAGAATTTTAAGGGCACTTAGTTTTTTAAAGCATCTTTATAATAACAGTCTGGTATACGGATCATAATCTTGGAGCAGTGAGTGGTGGCATACACCAATAATCTCAGTACTTGAGAGGCTGAGGCAGGAGGATCATGATTTCAAGACCAGCCTAGGCTACATAGCCTAGGCTATGTCTCAAAAAGAAACAAAACAAACAACAGAATCAACAACAAACCCCCAACAATTCTTGAGCCTGTAGATATGCCATAAAGAAATGTTTTGTTTTGTTTTTTGAGACAAGGTCTCATTATGTAATCCAGGCTGGCCTTGAACTCATGATCTTCCTGCCTCAGCTTCCCTGAGTTCTGGGATTCTAGGTGTGCACTGCCAGGCCTGGAAAACACATAAGTAGGTTCTGATACCTGCCTGGGATCAGAATCACTAGAGAAACTCTGTGTGTGTGTGTGTGTGTGTGTGTGTGTGTGTGTTCCCTAATAGTTTGAGGCTTGGGAATCTGGATTGTGAGAAGTACTCCAGGTGGTTTTTAT
This sequence comes from Pedetes capensis, assembly GCA_007922755.1. Lineage (NCBI taxonomy): Eukaryota > Metazoa > Chordata > Mammalia > Rodentia > Pedetidae > Pedetes > Pedetes capensis. The sequence goes on from VMDO01001294.1 coordinate 26,279, forward strand.
GTACAGCCAGACCTGGGAACCGCTTCCATAAAGACCCTTGCAGAGCTGTGCAAGGCCCTATGACCTTTCTGTCCTACTTTGCTCATTCTTTTCCACCTGTAGAGGGAGTCTTTCTGATGCAGGATTCCCAAGCTAGTCCTGTAGTGCCCTAGAATATACACCTGGTCTTTCCTCCACCCCAAAGAGGAAACAACAAATGTTGTTGTTGTTGTTGTTGTTGTTGTTGTTGTTGTTAGGTACCATCGAGTTGGGTCCAGCTCATAGTGACTCTAGGCACAACTAAGGGAAACAGTCCCTAAAACTGTGCCATGTCCAGCACTAAGTCAGTGCTTCTCTGCTATTCATAGGGCTTTCAATGACTGACTGTTTTTTTCAGGATTGTTTCTGGAGCAGGCACAATAAGGAATAGGCAGTAGGGAATCAGCTGATCTTCTGGGCAAGAAGCTCAGCCTCCCAGGCTTGCAATTTTCTATAAGTACAGTGTATCTCAGAGTTTGGTCTGGTGACTGCATCAGAATCATCTAGAAGCCCATTAGATTCAAATTTGGGAAATCTGCATTTTAAACAAGCACACTGGTGATTCTTAAGCACATTTGGGAGCTACTATGGGTGGGTGACATAATAATCTCATGGATCCATAAAGGGTTAGCTTCAGAGTAAACACAGACATTGTTACCTGGTTCTGAGATAAGCCTTTTAATGCACAATAGCCATCCATGCACACAACTGGCCCCCTGGAGTGAGCAACCTTGCTCCTAGTACAACTGGTGGGGTCATAGCTAGGGGCAGGTACTTAGACCTTCAAGTCCTATGAGTGAAGCAAGTCGGATTATTAAAAATTGATATGATGGCTTATGAACACATAAGACTTAACACATACCACCCTTTTCTTAGTTTCATCTGGTGGTTGGGGTGTTTTCACTTTGGTTATTATGGGTCTTCCAATGAGATCAGAGTTTCTACAATAAGCACTTTTAACATAGAGTCCATAAGCCCTGAAATGGCATGCAAAATTTTATGTGGATAAGTCTGTTTTTCTAGGAGTTGGTCCAGAACTACTGCCAGATTCTCAAAGGCATCCTTGACCCTGGAAAGGGGAAAGATTAAGGATTAGAACGAAGGAATTCTTAAGGATTAGAACAGTGAAGAATTATAAACAAAGACTCAAGTCTGGGCAAGGATTTCTGAACTTCTGCTGAGGGAATCAACAGCAAACTGTGGTCTCCAGCATTCCTCCAACCTTACCTGCCTTCTTGCCTCGTCTCTTCCTGTCTCGTTCTTTCTTTGCTTACTGTTTTTCTGCTGTGTCCCCATCTTTCCATGTTGTATCACTTGTTGCCATCCATTTTCTTTCTCATCCTCTCCCCTACTGACTTGATCCAAAAACAAATCACGTGCTTTGATTTGTTTCACTTATGGAATAATATTTTACGTTGGTAGCTCCTGTTTTTAAAAGTAGGTATAGTGAACATTTAATATTTCTCTGGTTAAGGGAGAAAACAACACTTTAGGTAGCCTGAATTCCCTCACTGGGTGCAGCGCCTGGTAGAAGGCTTTGTGTGGACACTGGTCCCCCCTCACGCCTGGCTGGGGAGGGCCAAGAGCAGGAGTGTCTCAGACATCCTTTTGTCCTGAGTTTGATTTCGAGGAGGAAAGAATGATGGCCGGGAATCCTAGGCTCCTCGTTCCAAGCCCCCACCCTGACCCCACAACTGGGCTCTCTCTGTCAGATGCTTTTCCTTTTCTGGCTTTGGCTCTGGAGACCAGAGAAGGGAACTATAGGCTAAGGAGGCTGTGGGACCTGGTTGAACTGTGGAAGAGCTCACACTGCCAGGTTCTGCCCTGGCATTGGCTCCAGGTCTGTGGGCAGGGGGAGAGGGCTGGCCGGCCTCCCTGGCTGGTGTTCTGCGGATGGATGCCTCTTGCATGAGATCACCAGCTTGGGAGGGCCCTTCTGCACTTCGGGCCCTGAGCAGCTGGGAGTTCCAGGGAAGGGGAGGGTGACGCCCTGAGGGATGGGCTAACACATCCCTCTGGCTCTGCTCAGCCCGCCTGGCTTGCGGCTTGCGTCCCTCCCAATGTGCGGGGAAGGTGTTCTCTAGCTTTGAGGCCCTAGCAGAGCGCCCTTCTGAGGCTGGCTGAAGGGCAGACCGTGGTCCTTTCAGGCCAAGCATTTCGGGAATACCTCCCAGATCAGGACAGTGGGTCCATGTAGGACACAAGGTCAGGGACAGGTGCCCTCAAGCTGCCCACATGTGCATGGGGAACGAGCAGCTGCAGACTCAGAGAGCCAGTGAGTGACCCCAGGCCATGAATGGGTGATGCAGAGCCCCCAGCTGGGGATGGCTGGTGCCCCAGGAGCCTGTGGTTGCTGGCCAGGTGGGGCGTGGAGTCTGCCACAGGTGGAGCTGGCAGAAAGTGTTGCTCTCTGAAGGTTGGCAGCAGATGATGCCCCAAATCATAAACTGGTCAGCTAAATAATATAATGGAGACCTGCCTGGGCTTCAATCTGCTTTTCTCCCCTGTGCCCTCATTCCAAGCCAAGATGAGGTTAGTCCTAGAGATTCCCTCCTCACCATCCAACTCCCATGTCCCTCTAGTGCCAGACCCTCATGCTTTCTGCAGGCCAGGAGATGCAAGCTCATCTTCAGGGACCTGTTCTGAAGACATTGAGATGTCTGTCCCAGGGTTAGTCCAACCCCAGCACACAGGTCCCCAACCAGTCCAGTGCTAGGCGAAGAGGTAACCCCTGGGAACCTTCCCTGGGGAGTGCATTTGCAAGGAACCTCTGGCCTCACAGGGAGTTGGTAAGCGGCTGCAATGCTGGCCCAATTTGAAAGGTGCGTCATGTTACCATGGCTGTCAGAGCCATGGTTTTGGAGTTAGGCCCCTGGGTTCAAATTCCAACCCTTCCCTCCCACTCTCCTTTCCAAAAAGCAGGTTAGAATGCCTGCCTGCCTTGCTGGGTTATCAAAGCATGAAATAGGACAATGTTTGTTGTTTGTAAGAGGCCTACTACTATACTTGGCACAAAATTGTTGTTAGGTGCCATCGAGTTGGTGTCTGACTCATAGCAACCCTATGTATAACAGATGAAACACTATTGTCAGTGCTTCTCTATTCATAGGGTTTTCAATGAGGGATTGACTTTTGGGAGTGGGTTGCTGAGTACTTCTCCCAAGCCTACAGCACCTGGTGTTCCCAGGCGGTCTCCCATCAAAGTACTAACCAGGCCCAAACCTGCTTAGCTTCTGAGATCTGACAGGATTGGATGCCACAGTGCTATGGCTGCAGGCTGGCACAAAATAGATGCTCAATAATCATTGTCTATTCTAGAAGAGTAGGTCCCTGAAGGCCTCTGGTTTATACTCTAAGACAGTGTTTCTCAAGCTTCAAGATCTGGGGATCTTGGGAAAATGAAGATTCTAATTCTGTAGGTCGGGACTGGGATTTAGCTCAGTTGGTAGAGCGCTGCACTGCAGTCTCTGAAGTCCTGAGTTCAATTCCCAGCACCACAAAATTGGAAGAAGGGCCTGGCAATCCACTCCCATGGCAATCCCAAAACAGTCAGCCATTGAAAACCCTATGAGGGTCACTATGAGTCGGATACTGACTGGACCGCACCTAACAACAACAACAACAACAATTCTGTGGGTCAGGGGAAGGAGGGAGAGAAGAGTGCAGGCTCCGAGTTCCTCACAAGCTCTCAGGTGACGCTGATGCTGCTGGTTCCAGGGCCAGACTTTGCATCAAAAGGTCAGTTCCTAGGCACTTTCATCCTGGCCAGTGAGAGGAGCATCCTCCTGTCTCCATGCCCCCTTCCTATACTCTCTGCATCAATCAGTCTTCAGGACACTTCCTATTCTATTAACAAAGACCCCAGGACATTCTGTATAAACTGGAACTGTCCCACCCGGACCAAAGGTCACCCTGCCCATGGAGCAGCCTGGTGATTGCATCCACCTCTGGATGAGGAAGGACAGGAGCTTGTCCCTGACCTGGAGGCCTCCTCATCTGACTGGGAGGTGGTGGGCATGCCTCAGCCTGCGAGAGCATCTGCAGCAAAGGTGGGCAGAGGCTTCAGAGGAAAATGCAGGGCCCTTCTGGTTTCTTCCTCTCCCCATTAGAGGCTGTAGGTGCCCAGAGCAGAGCACCCTCCTAGCCCCTGAAAGGAAGTGGGTGCAGCATGCTTAGAGGCATCTTCCTTCAAGGCTAGCCCCCACTCGCTGGGACCCCCTGTTGAATGCTGCTCCCAAGCCTCAGGTCTGAGTGACCAGGAGAGTCTTGAAAGAGGGAACTTGCCCAACAAGTGGTTCTGGGATGACAGTGCCTTGGATTCTTCTGAAGTTTTCCGTGAGACTGGGGCATGGTCGATGCTGAGCCACTCAATTCTGTGTTTCTGGGCAGCTTTGGTGTGAGGCCTCTCACCTTCACCCCTTGGGTTCCAGACGTGGTCAGGAAAGGGAGCTGTGGTTTCCACTTCCTGAGGGATCCGCCCTGAGGATCTCCGGTTGGATGGCTCCCCCTCAGGCTGGTGCTGCACTGTCCCTGCCTCGGCTGTCACCAGAGCAGGCAGCTGGCTGTGGTGGGAAGAGGCCGTGCCAGGGAGGCTATGGCTCTGAGCCTCACTTTCCCATGGGCCTTGGCCCACAAGTATCCATATGTCCACATCTGTAAAGCAGGCAGGGGTCAGGCCTAAAGCAAGGCTGCAGGGCATGATCTCTGAGGGGGGTGCTGTGCAAAGAAATGGCAAAGAAAAGTTTCTCTTTTATTATGATTTTTTGTTTTTATTTGTTAGATGCCAAAGTTGTGTCCAACTCATAGCAACCCTCATAGGGGTTTCAATGGCTCATTGTTTCGGGATTGCTTTGGGAATAGATTGCCATGTCCTCCCATTTTTGCGGTGCTGGGAATCAAACCCAGGACCTCAGAGAATGCAGAGCGTCCTCTGATTTAGCTTTCTATTATGGTAAAGTACTTGTAACACACAACTTTCCATTTTAACCATTTTTAAGTGTGCACTTCAGTGAGATTGACCGAGGGTCACCATCATCTTCTTCCAAAAGATGTCCATCACCCTAAATGGAAACCCTGTATCTATTAAGCAGTAACTCCATTCCTCCCCACCTACCTGATCCTGTAACCTCTATTCTGCTTTCTGTCTCTATGAATTTGTCTTTTCTAAATATTTCATATAGATGAAATCATACAATATTTATCCTTTTGTGTCTAGCTGTTTTGCTTAGCATGTTTTCAAAGTTCATACATGTTGTAGCATTCACCAGTGCTTCATTCCTTTTTATAGCTGAATAATATTCCATTGTCTGAGTATACTACATTTTGCTCATTTCTTCATTTGGTGATGAATACTTGGGTTGTTTCCATTGTTTGTTTCTTTGTTTGCTTATTACTGTACTGGAGACTTGAACCCAGGGCCTTGTGCATGCTAGGCTCTGCCTTCGAGCTATACCCTCAGCCCCCTTTTTATTTTTTATTTTGGGACAGGTTCTTACTAAGTTGCACAGGTTGCCTCTGGGCTCAAACTCAGATCCTCCGCCTTAGCCCAAATTGCTGGGATTACAGGCATGCAACATGGTTCCTGGATCCTCCATTGTTTATTATTGGGAATGTTTTATATTTTTTGCATGTCCCTGGGGTTAGGCACTGGAGCCTCCCCAGGAAATAAGACAGCAAGGTCCTCATCCCCACCTAGCCATTGTTGTTGCTAGGTGCCTTGGAGTCAGTCCAACTCATAGTGACCCTATGTACAACAGAATGAAACATTCTCCGACACTGTGCCATGCCCTGCGTTATTGTCAGTGCTTCTCTGCTATTGCAGTGCCTGGTATTCCCGGGTGGTCTCCTATCCAAGGACTAACCAACCCTGCTTAGCTTCTGAGGTCAAGTGGATCAGATACCAGGGTGCTATGGCTGCAGGCCCACCTGGCCCTAGTCTAGTGGACAAACAGGCAGGTAGCCAGGCAGTAACAACAATGATGTGTGCCATTCCAGGGCCCATGGAGACCCACAGGCCTCGCTGGGTTCTGGGCTTGGCTGACTAGCTATGAGCTTTGCGGTGTGGGGATCTCTTTGCTTGGGCCTCAGCCTTCCCATTTGTAAAACAGATTTCAGGCCTCCTAGGATGCTAACATTCTAGGGCTCTGTGATACTGAAACTTTGGCCATGGGATTCTTTTCTGTTGTTTATTTATTTGTTTTTTTCAGTGGTGAGAATTGAACCTGGGACCTTGTGCATACTATGCATGTCCTCTACTACTGATCTATACCACCATTCCCAAGCCATGGGATTCTGAGAGAGCTTCTGCTTGGTTTCTTGGGTAGGATGTGGGTTGGAGGAGAGCTAGTCCTGACTGTAGAACTGGAAGGTGGAGAGAATCTGGATGCTGGAATATTTTCAGCCTGGTCCTGTGGGAGGGGGCCCTGCTTAGGTCAGTGTGAGTGTTGATGCTGCCTGCCCTCTGCCAAGCCACTTAGCCTCCTCACCTGCCTGCCAGGGGGAGGTGTCCAGAGGACCATGGGGCAGGGGAGTGACTCCCAAATCAGACCTCCTGACTGGCATGGAGCAAGGCAGGGGCAGCCAATTTGAGGGGACACTTACTGGCTTGGCATTGTTTTGGGGGTGTTGGGGTCAGGAGTTTAAACATGGGAAGTGGATGCCAGAGGCAAGGACAGCCAGAAGAAGTAAGTGGTGGCTGGGAGGAACCCACAGCCAGGGTGGAGACTTCCTGTCAAAACAGCCCCTTATCCTGGCAGGAGAGCACATTCCTTTCCCCCAGGAGATAAGAGGCCAGATTTCCCTTTCTCAGGGCTCCTTTGAGCTGAGAGCTGTGCAGGCCAGGCCTCTGGGGGCTCTGGGGGCCCCTGTGGGGCCTCTCTGGTCCCCTGTGCATGGGCCTAGTCTGGCCCCGGGGCTCCTGGCTCCCCTCCACGACTCCCTCAACCTTGGGAGAACTCCAGCCCCACAGTGGCAGCACAGGGCTAGAATCCCAGGCACCTCTCTGGGCCTCAGCTTCCACACCTGAGAAAATACACCTACTTTATGGGGCAGCTAGAGGCTGAAATGAGCTAATTCAGAAAAATTCTAGGGGCAATGTCTAGCATAAACCTTTCTGCAGAAGTGGCCTTCGCTATCCTCAGGGCCCTCTGGGCAGGCCCCCGATGCCACTTGCTTCCTGGGCCCCGGCTGAACCCCTAGGACCTGCCCAAGTCAGGCTCTTTTCTATTCCTGGCATTTGTTTGTTCTTTCCAGGGTCACCCTCTCCATGCCGAAATCTCTTCTCATCTGGACTCACTGACCCCAAGGCCACTATAAGAAAAGGTTCATTAAGTATTCATTATAGAGCCCATGACAGCAGACTCAGGGATTGATTGAATATTAGCAACCATCCTCCCCTCATGAGACGACTGATCACCTTCCCTTCCCCAAGTGAGCAATGCTGGATTCAGAAAGAGCCCCAGGGCTGCCCTGCTGGAGCACAGACCCGGGTGGGCAGAAGCCACTCTTGGCCCTGGACACATCCAGCCACCCCTCTCCCAAGCCAGAGAGGCTGCCCTGACATCCTCACCCGGCCCTTCATCCCTGGCTGGATCACCCTAATTGCCCGCTGGGCCTTTCCCAACTGTTTCCCAACAGCCCATCCTCCCACAGGGTGGAGGCCCTCCCCAGGGCCGCAGTGGCTCCAGGCTGCTCCTCCCTGGACGCCTGGTGGGGTTTCCAGAGCCCTCTGGGCAGGCCCAGCCCCACTCCACATTTCCCTTCTGGCCCCTGCTGGAAAGCCCTGCCCTCTCTGTGTATTTTCTCTCTGGGTGGGGGCTCAGGCCTGGAAACCCTGCTCACATCCGATCCCCGCCCTCTCTTTGGAGGACCAAAGTCACCAGAGAGCAGATTGTGGCTGAGGAAGGCTCCCAGCTGGCTGCCCAGAACTCCTTGGCTGTCTCATCCAAACCTATCACGATTTCCTCTTCCCTCTCCAGACCATGATCAGAACAGTACAAATCAATACAGCTCCATTCAGATGCATTTCTTTCTCCTTTTTTTGTTTTGTTATTTGACACAGTGTCTTGCTATGTAGCCTAGGCTGGCCTCAAGCTTGTGATCCTCCTGCCTCAGCCTCCTGAGAGCTAGGACTTCAGGTGTGTGCCACCATGCCTGGCTTCAGTTCCATTTCAAAACAATTTTATTGAACACCTGTAGTTCACTGGGTAGTGTTCTTACCCAGTTCAATGGGAGAGTCCAGCAGATTGGGACTTTACACTATCTGGACTCTCCACATTGGACTCTTAATTGTGGTGATAATTCCTCTTTCAACCTTCTATGCTTTTTGAACACCTGGCTTCCAACTCTGCCCTCTAGTTTTTTCAATTGTTAAAATGGCCCAATGAACTGAGCTGTAGTTTCCTTGTCTCTCCTTCTCTGCCTTTAATCTTTCCTTATTTGCACTAATGAAAGGCACCAATGACACTGGTGATCCAAAACAGCAGAAAATGGAAACCATGCCAGGCCTGTGTAGTGCCTTATTAACATGAATGTGTTGTAGTGCTTTATTAACGTGAACATGAGGTAGTAAGGTTGTTGCCCAGTTCAGGAGCATATGTTTTGTTATGTTGTACTGAGGAGCGCAAAGCCAGAGGAGGGGAAGTCAGTTTGGGGCTTTACATCTGCCATTGGAAATCAGCCAGCATTTGGATGATGTGTCCTGAGCCCTCAGAATGGGCTTCTCACTAGGCAGCTTTCAGAATTGGAAAGTTCTGAAAAATGACCTTGTATCCTGCAAACGGAGAGTATAATGTGCAGGCTGGCGTGTGTTATCACCTGAGAGCTCATTTGGAGTGCAGAGTCCCGAGGGGAAAGGGCTCACCTACAGCCCCACTGTGGGTCTATGGCAGGACCAGGGCCCAGACCCAGGTGTTCTGATTCCTGGTCTTGCCACAGTTCCTGCCTTGTCCTCACAGATCTTTGGAGCGCTTGTGCTTCCTGCCCAGAGAGGAGACGTGTGGCTGGGCCTTCTCCCATGCCCATGCTTCTGAGCACCCTTTCCTGGGTTCCTTTGTGGTAACCCTTGCAGGGACACCCTTAATTACTCCGGGAGCCAAGACCAAAGCCCAGAGAAGAAGCTGTCCGCAAGCCCAGGCAGGCACCGTATGTGAGGTTTGGGGCCCTTTCAGCCCACCATACGCCTTCTGGAGTTGGGCAGTAGCTGCTGACCTGTCAGGCTGCTGGGGCAGAACTCTGGTGGGTGGCTTGCAAGGCTCTCTGTCTTCGCCTTGCCCCTGACCCCTGTCTGGATGGCTATTTCAGATCTCTGTCCCTAGGAGGCAGTCCTCCAGCGTGTTGTGGGTGGTACAAGGCGCTGGCAGGCTCTCCTGGCTCCCCATCCAGCTCACATGGGGGCCTTCAGGAGGGCCACACAGAGCACAAGGCTGAGCTGGCGTGGAAAGCCTGGTGCTGCTCAGGGAGTGCAGCCTGTACCGCGCTTCCTTCTCCTTCCAGGACCCTGGGGGGCCTGCTCTCAGCAGCCTTTTTGCCCTGCAGCACCCCTGGCTCCCCCTCCCCTCAGGTGTTTGTTTCTGTGCCGTCTGTCCCTTCCCAACCTCCGCTGGCCTCTCCTTTCCTTTTCCTTGCATAGTGGCTCTTCCTGTGATCTGCCGCCCACCCCCTCCCCTGGCTCTTCCTCCACTCTTTCTATTCCTGGTCCGACAGCCTCTCCCATTGTCCATTCCCAGGAAAGGGCTGTCTGGCTGATCACTGGTCACTGGTATCAGGGTGGGGGACAGGAGCCCAGAAGAAAGCCAGCACTGCCGGAAGCCCTGTCCTGAGCCTGAGCCCGCAGCCCACAGTGCCATTTTTAGAAATCTTCATTTCTGAGTTAGTCAATAATAGCAACCCAGCACTCACGGGGGCAGGGGTGGGGGATGATGACACCCACAAGATGGGGGCTGATGACTTCTGACAGCCTCTACGAATTTCAGGAGCCCCCACGGTGGGGAGCAGTAGGGACACTGCAGGTGCCATTGGGAGTTTCCCAGGTACCAGTTCACCAGGGAGCTGAGTCTGGGAGCCTGGACATCCCCACCCAGCCCCACCAGAGCCACTCTATGTCACCGCTTGTGACTGGAGCTGACCACATTTACCAGGCAGGGAGGAGTGGCTCCCACAAAGGCCTCTGGGGAGCTGAGGTCGACCCTGAAGGGCTGAAACCTACAGGCACATTGCAAGGAGCTTGAATGATCCCATTCTGGGGGAGAGCTCAGGCCTTCCTGCACACGGACAGGCAAGGACTTCCCTTCTGCTTCCTCCTGCCTTCTTACAGTGATTTGTTCTCTCTCCCTCTCTCCCTTTCTTCCTTTCTCCCTGTTCTGTTTTTGTTCTTAAAAGCACACAGCTCAAAGGGGACCAGAGTATTTTTTTCCATGGACACAGAAGCAGATGTTCAGGTCAAGCCCAGATATATTCACACGCAGCAACTGCAGGCCCTGGGCACCCTGGGTCTTTCAGAGCTGGAAGATGTCAGCTGACAGGACGATAGCCCAGTGACCTAGTTTTTCCAGCAAAGAAACTAAAGGCCCACTGAGGCAGAGAGACACTTTGAGGTCAAAAGACAAGCTTTAGGCTGGGGATGTAGCTCAGTGGCGGCACCATAAATGAACACAAAACCCTGAGGGATAAATTACAGAGAGAGAGTATGCTCGGTGGAAAACTTGGAATTCTGACAGACCTGGAGTCCAGACAGGCTGTGTCCTTTCAGCTGCACAAACCCCAGCCCATCATTACCCCAGACCTGTGACTTCCACAAGATAGGCCTGGCCTGCCCTCCCCAGATGAGCCTGAGTGAGATGCTGTGATCTCTGGGGGCATTTCCTGGGCTTGAAGGGGAATGTGTCCTGAATGCCTCTCTCAGTAAGGGACCCCAGTGCCAGGGCAGGGGACCTTGTGCTGGGGAGGCCTGGCCTTCAGTCCAGGGAGAGGCAGTGGGTGAAATGCAGGCAGGTCTGGCTTTGTGATCTTGGATGTGGGTCTTCAGCTTTCTGAGCCTCTGTTTTCTGACCTCTTATCTGCAGAGTGGTTGTGAGGATCAAGGATGATGGTGTAAGGACTTGGCACTCAGTGAATGGCTCATGGAAGGCGCTTAACAAATGGTGCACTATATTTAAAAATGTGATATGTGGCTCAAAGGTAGAGTGCTTGCCTGGCATTCGTGAGGACCTGGGTTCGGTTCCCAGCACTGCAAAAGTGAGGTTGCCCTGTGATGTCCTTGAGGGGAAATACACAATCTCTGGGCACAGTGATATTGCCTGGCAGGGACCATGATATGAAAATATTATGGGCAGCCAGGCACAGTGGCTTCTGTGGGGTACGCACCTCCCAATCTGGCCCAGATGTTCAGATGGGAGGCACTATCACGCACACAGATAACTAAGCACAAGTCACTGGGCAGACTCTGGCGGGCCTTCAGGAATGCTGA
>VMDO01001294.1:37860-218288 GCA_007922755.1 Pedetes capensis
CCTGGGAACACCAGAAGCTGTAGGCTTGGGAGAAGGACCTGGCAACCCCCTCCCAAAAATCAATCTGCCATTGAAAACCCTATGAACAGCAGAGAAGCACTGACAATAGTGTTTCCCCTGTTGTACAGAGGGTCGCTATGAGTCGGATACCGACTCGACAGCACCTAACAACAACAACAAGGTTTACACCTGTAATCCCAGTGACTTGGAAGGCAGAGGCAGGAGGATTGCAGGATTGAGGTCAGAGGAAGCCTGCATAACTTAGCAAGACCCTGTTTTAAGATTGTTGTTGTTGTTAGGTGCTATTGAGTTAGATACAACTCATAGTGACCCTATGCACAACAGAACAAGACACTCCTTGACAGTGTGCCATGCCTGGCACTATGTCAGTGCTTCTCTGCTATTCATAGGGTTTTCAACAATGGCTGATTGTTTGGGAATTGCTTCAGGAGTGGACTCCTATGTCCTTCTCCATTTATTTATTTATTTGTTTATTTATTTATTTATTTATTGCAGTGCTGGGGATTGAACCCAGGGCCTCAGAGAGTGAATAGTGGCACTCTACCAACTGCTCCAAACCCTAGCTCCTGTCTCAAGATAAAACATAAAAAATGGTCTGGGGGGTATAGCTCAGTGGTAGAGCGCTTATAAAGCATGTGTGAGACCCTGGATTCAACACCCAAGTACCACCAAGAAAATGAAAGAAAGAAAGAAAGAAAGAAGAAAGAAAGAAAGAAAGACAGAAGGAAAGAAAGAAAGGAAGGAAGGAGGGGGGAGGGAGGGAGGGGAAGGGAAGGGAAGGGAAGGAAGGAAAGAAAGGAAGGAAAAGAAAGAACAAGAAAGAAAGAAAGAGAGTGAGAGAAAGAAAAGAAAAGAAAAGAAAGAAAAAGAAAGGAGGGAAGGAAGGTAGGAAGGAAGGAAGGAAGGAAGAAAGAAAGAAAGAAGGAAAGAAAGAAAGAAAAGGTAGGTAGGCTATTGGCTGTGTTACTCCTGTGGCTACTGTTATGTGAGATGCGAGGCATGTTGGCACTGATGGTTTGGGAAGTTGCAGGTGCCTCAGGACCTGGCAGGATAGTCTCTGGTGCCCAGCTAGCCCCTGGAGTAGCAGTGCTGAACCTGGGCATCCACAGGAGGAATCCAAGACCTCCCATGGAGATCTAGGACCTCTCAGAAGGTATGCAAAATGTGGCCTACATGGGGACAGGATCATAACTGAAAGAATTAAGAACCTTTGGCCTGGGCATCAGCAAGTCAGGCATTAGGAGCCACTGAGGAAGGTATGGTGGCTGGTACGTACCATGGTCCCACATCCAGCCTTATATCACGACTCAGCTGGCCAGCACCAGCCAGTCACAGGCATCGGTGCCTCACCTGGGCACGCACCGTGTCTCAGCTCCAGGTCTGAGGGGCCCCTAGATTTAGGGTGTAGGAGAGAGATGTGGGACCCAGCTGGTGGGATGGGAACCAATAAGTAAACCTCTATGGGGGCTGGCTCAGCAATGGAGACTCCTAGGCGGGGGACAATGCAGGTATGCAGAAGTCATAAAGGTCTAAAGACAAGGGCAGAGGAAATGAAGCCCCCCTCAGGAGTTCCTTCTCATCTGTGGGAAAGTGGCCCATGTGAGGGATGGGGCACCAGATCCAACACCCTGCCCTTGATCAAAAGTTATAAAATTGTCTTTCTAGGCCCTGTTCAAGTTTCAGGTACATCACTACAGAGCTTACCCAAAAACCTTTATTCAGAGACCTCAGACTGGGTGTCATAGAGATAGGACTGTGGTCTGTCTATGTCTTTCTGTTTCTCTGTCTCTGTCTCTCCCTCCCTTCCTCTCTCTTTCCCTCTCTCTCTCTCTCCCAAATTCTTTCTTTCTTTCTTTGTTTTTAATTTTTTTGCCCTATCTTGATTATATTTTTCTCATAAGCCATTCAAATTATTTTGAGAAGCAGGAAGAGTACAAATGGAAAGAGAAGACAAGAAAAAGGAGATATTTGTATATGGAAATGCTCCCTGGAGACACTGGGCTTTCAGTTGTGGAATCTTTTGTTTGTTTTCCTAAAAGATACTATTTTTTGATGGTAAATAGATAATGCCCATTTTTAAAATGCAGAAATTTTATAGAAATTAAAGGAATTGCCTGTAATTATTTCTATAGACAACCACAGTATTTTGGTATGTTTTCTTCTAGACTTTTCTTATATGAATAAATTAATACTTTTATATTTATAGCAGAGCTTGTATTCAGTTTTTCTAACTTAACATATATATATATAACTTGGACAGTTTTCTATGGTACTACAATCTCTTCATAATTCAGGTATGGTGGTGCACACCTGTAATCCCAGCACTCAGGAGGCTGAGGCAGGAGGATCTTGAGTTTGAAGCCAGCCTGGGTTACACAGAGAGATTGTTTCCAAAGCAAAACAAAACAACACCAAAAGAGAGGAGGAAAGGAATGGAAAGGAGAGGAGAGGAGAGGAGAGGAAAGAAGGAAAGAAAAGGAAAAGAAAGGGAAGGAGGAGAAAATGAAAGAAAAAAAGAAAGGAAAGGAAGGGAGGAAAGGAAAAGGAAAGGAAAGGAAAGGAGGAAATGAAAGGAAAAGAAAAAAGGAAAGGAAAAGAAAAAAGAAAAGAAAAAAAATCTCTTCATAAATATCTAAATATCTGTTCCCCACAGTTAGGCGTTTAGACCCTCCCCCAGATTTACCTTATTATAAATAAAATGTTTGATAAATATCTTTGTCCATAGAGTTCTTTTCTAAGTTAAGATTATTTCCTTGAGAAAGTCCAGTACTGGACTGGAGTCCAGCAAGGGCCTGGCCAGCAGGAGTCTGAGGTGTCGGAGTATGTGCTTCTGACTATATCAGAGCTGCCCTTCTCATTGGCCCTGCAAGAGAGGGCAACTGAGGCAGGCCTCCTCCCAGAGCCATTCTCTCAGCCTGTGGATCTTGCTGGGAGGATGGAGGTAGAGAAAAGTCCTTCCAGTGTCACATTGGGCCTGAGATCCCTCTCAACCTTCAGGCTGACCAGGGCAAGGCCTTCAGGCCTGGGGACCAAGTCAAATACTCTCCTGAGCCAGGCTGCCTTCAGGGCGTGGTGGTGAATGGCACCTGATGAGGTGTTTATGTGCCACGGGGCCTGGCTCTTATGTGCTCTCAGACCCGCACGTCATTCCAGCCTGGCTGAGCTGAGATCCAAGGCAGGCTGGGCTGGTTTTCTCCTCAGACTAGTCAGTGGGGTCAGCCAGCGGATAAGCTAAAGTTAACTGTTATTGCTTTTTTGTTAATGAGGGGAGAACCAGCTGCAAAGAGGCCAAACCATTCAGAAATGTTGTGCGGTACTTGGGATTTAATATGCCAGAACGAACTCTATACTCAGGCAAAAGAAAGTGATTGGCAACGATTTTAAGTCCTGACTAGACTCTCAAGGGTCTTTGTGCTTCCCTGGGCTTTCATTTTATTATTTTCTTGAAAAATATTTTTCCTATGAAGTTATGACTCTTGGAAGCGGCAACCTCATCAGAGTTGCAGGAGCTCCCTTGTGTGGAGGGGGACTCTGAGGTAGGTAGAGGACGAGCTTTGAGGAGGTTCTGGCTCCACAGCTCTCAGAGTGCTGCCGCATGATGGCTGGATACCCATCCTCCTGGACTACAGTTCGTACTGAGTCATCCTCAGAGATGAAGTTGAAAGGCAGGGCTGAATATCCTGGGTGTTCCTGAGCCAAGAACATTTGACTTGTGTCTTAAAATTCCACAGACGGCTAGCACCTTCACAGATGCCGTTCAAAGTGACCTCCTTCAACAAAGAAGCAAAGTGCTTATAGGATTGAAGCCACCTGAAAAACTTTGTGAGGGTCAATGTACAAACATGTTTAAAGTGCTTTGAAGAATTCAGATCTGAGATGTTCCTGCTATTAGTAGCCTGTGAACCAGTCTGAAGGAAAGCATGTCAGGGAGATGTGCCTATAAGCTAAGAGATCTGAGAGTCTATTCACGGTGACACGTGTTTGCTACCCACCTACTGTGTATCAGGTGCAGCACTGGGCTGTGGGAATTGCATAAGACTGGATTTTTCACCTCAAAGACTCTGGGTGGGGAGAGACCCAACATGGCTACCAATCTTAGCACTGACAGTAGTGGGGAAATTTGATCCTGGTCAGGGTGAGCTTGGAAAGCCCAAAGGAAGCCATGTCTTCACTGCGCTTGAAGAATGCACAGGAGATTGATGCTCAGAGAGAGAGTCTGGAAGACAGGAGGCATGGCCTGAGTGGAGGTGCAGGATGGGCATTTGTGGTGCTTTGAGGAGAGGACTGTTGGGGAGGGGAAAGGGCAAAGAATGGAGAGGACATGGTGGGCTGTGACCAAGTTAATAAGAACTTTGATTTTCGTCTTGAGGAGTTTAGATTTTATTCTGTGGCTCATAGGGACCCAGGGGAGGTTTTTGATCAGGGAAGTAACTTGCAAATATAAATTAATTATTTTTTTTTTCCAGGAGCAATGGCTCACGTCTGTAATCCCAGCAACTCGGGAGGTGGAGGCAGGAGGATCTCAAGTTTGAGGCTGTATGCCGCCTACAAAACTTAGCAAAACCCTGTTTCAGAATAAAAAGTAAAAAGGGGGCTGGGGGTGCAGCTCAGTGGTGCAAGTGCCCTGGGTTCAATCTCCTAGTACTGAAAAAATACATTTTTTCTTTTTTTTGCGGTACTTGAGCATTGAACCCAGGGCCTTGCACATATTTTGCAAGTGCTCTACCATTGAGATGCACCCCCAACCCATTTTTATTTTTTTTTTATCTTGAGTCAAGTTCTCGCTAAATTAAGAAGGCTGCCTCTGCCGTCAAACTTGCCGAACTCCTGAGTCCGCCTCCCCAGGTGCTGGGATTACCGGTGTGTACCACGGTGCCTGGCTTCATTTAAAATTTTTAATGAAAAGCAATCAGATAAATCTATACTCATTGGAAGACATTACAACTGCACTGAAGTCTATAAAGCAAAAAATGAAACCACTGTTCTCCATGTTATTTCATTCCCCTGGTTTTATAAACGTGGATGCACAAGAAGTCAACTCTCCAAATGGAAAGGAAGATGGTTCTATCAGAACTTCTCTCTCTTCCCACACCTGCTCCTCTTCTCTTTCTGTCACTCCCCAATATCCTACATTTTAATATTTATAGTTATATAAAGTAGTAGTATAATCTAGGGAAGTCTGTGCCATGCCTGATCACTTGACTTATTTTTCTCTCCCTTGTATTATTTCAGAACATGGTTTTATTGGATATTCACCAGAACTACTACAGAACAACGCTCTGCCAGATTACAGCCCAGGGGAGTCTTTTTTCACTGTGTTTGGGGTATTCTTCCCAGCAGCCACAGGTATTATAATTCAAGTTCTTTTTCATTCTTGAGTTGGGAGTATAAATGCTTTGTTCTCAAAATTCAGTGTCAGAATTGGCCTGCATGTGCTTTTAGGATATATGTCTGACTTTAGGCATGGCATTCGCTTTGACTAAAAATTTATTATTTTAACAGAGTTTACTTGTTCATAATTTCTGAAGGCCTTAATATGATTTGATTTTTACTGCTTATACATTGCCACGTTTTGGCTAAATTCATAGAGGGGACATAGTTTTCTTACGGCTCCACAAAAAGGATTTCTCAGCAGGACAAGCTGCCCTCTCATACCAGGAATGAGTACATACTGGGTCTGGAAACTCCGCTCCCCTTCTGTTGCATCTTCTCCCAGAAAGCAGAGAAATGATGGTTTCTTTTCTTGCTGTGCTACATGTGGGCCAAACAGGGTCCCACAGGTAGTGAATGAATCAATCTCTCTACTCTCCCTTTCTGTACTTCCTGCTCTGTGGGGGCCATGGAAGAGCCTTCCCAAGCACGGGTCCCAGTAGAACTCCTGCTTGTTCTTTAGTTTCTGGCCTGGAAGGTAATAAACTAACATGATGACAGGTGATCCATGGAAATATATTTGCTAGGGACTGGGCTTGTTACCAGGGCCCAGACTCAGAACAGCATGTCGCTTCTGATCTAGGTAGTGCCTTTGACCTGGGTGTGGCTGCTGCTGTCTCCTTGTCTTCCACCCCTTCTCCTTCTGCCTTCCCACACATGCTATGTCCCTACTCCTTATTCCCTCTTCAATAGGATGGGGTAGAAAATGGAGAAGCTATTGGAATGTCTAAAAAGACAAAGATAGTCCATTTGAGTTTTGGCAAGTGTGTGGAGATATTGGAACTCATGTACTGTTGGTGAGCATGTAAAATGGTACCGCTACTTTGGATAACGATTTTATTTTAAAATTAGAGATATACCCAGACATTCCATTGTGGTCATCTACCACAGAAAATTGAAAATGTGTTCACATAAAGCTTTGTATGTGAAAGTTCAAAGCAGTTTAATTTGTGATAGTCCCCAAATGGAAACAGCTCAGATATTCGTCAACAGATGAACAGATAAATTATGGCATAGCCACACAGCAAGAAAATACTCAACAATAACAAAGAACAAATTATTGATACATCCAACCAATATATGACTCTCAAAATAATTATGCTAAGTGAAAAGTCAGACAAAAAAGAGTACCTTTAGAAAAAATAAGGTTACATGAAACTCAATTTATATAAAATTCTAGAAAACGCAAGCAATCGTGACAGCAGGTAGATCAGTAGATGGCTGGGAACAAGGCTGAGCAGGGCAGTATGGAGGGACTGTTAGGGGGCAGGAGGGAGCTGGGCACAACAGTGCATGCCTGTAATGCAGTGACTTTGGAGGTAGAGGTAGGAAGATGACAAGTTCGAGGCCAGAAGCAGCCCCTGTGTGACTTGGTGAAACTGTGTCAAGGAAAAAATAAAAAAGGAGCTGGGAGTGTAGCTCAGTGGTGCAGCATTTGCAAAGTATGTGCGAGGTCCTGGGTTCAGCCCCTAGTACTGCCAAAAATGGGGTGGAGCTGCATGAAATATATATTCCTGCTTGGTAGTCTCACAGGTATACTTATACGTCAAAGCTGCAACCTGCTGCTTATTCAGTGTTAGTGAATACTTCAATAAAGCTGTTAAAATGAAAATAGCAACAGCAACTTTAATCATCTTTCCTCAGTCCCTCTCCCTCCAGCAAGGGCCCTTTTGCTCTCCTGTCCACAGCCAACCATAAGAGCTCCCTGTCGCCGTTTTCTCAATCCTGCTCAGCTCTTCTTCGCTCTCCTTTTGGAACTCCCAAGCCAGTCTCCCCAGCAAAATGGATCTTCCCCAGGTCATTGGTAACTTCCATGTTACTAAATTCAGAGGGCATTCTTGATTTAGAGCTTTATTTGACCTCTGGCTTCCTCTTCCTTTTTCTTACCTTGCCTCCCTCCTGGTCTTGCCTGCCTGTGTGGATCTGGCCTCTTCTGCCTGCCATTAAATGATGCTGTTCTTCAAGCTACTCCTAACCCTATCCTCTTCTTGTTTTCTCTACTGTTTTCTTTGGAATCTTTTCCATGCTCATTGTTCAGCAATCACCCCAAAAGCTGCTGACTCGCTCACACCTCTAGTACAGACTTCTCAAAGCTTTGCTTACTCAGTGGCTTATGGGACATCTTTTCTTGGGGATCTTGGCCCCAACAGGCTCAGAAACAACCCATCCCACCTGGCTCTTCTCCTGTGCTCCCCAGCTCAGTGAATGGCGTCTCCATCCAACTGACTGCTCAAACTGGCACTGGGCACTTATTTGTGATTCCTCTCTCTCTCTTCCCAATACTCTCAAGTCCTGTCAGTTTTACTTCCTCAATGCCAATGGATTCTTTCTACTTCTCTTCATCTTTACCACCTGACCACTCTGGTCCAAGCATTGTCTCTCACTTGGATCATTACTTGACCTGTCTGGACCATGGAAATGAGCCTGGAACTAGGGCTCAGTAGTGACACATAGAATCCTGGTCCACTGATCCAGATTTGCCAGATATAGTACATCTCTCTCATTTTTGTAAAGCAAAGAGAGTTTATCTCTGCCTCTAAGCCATCCTACCATGATAACTTAAAATTAATGTCTACATTAATGCTTCTATTAGGTAGATAGCTTAGCCATTAGCAAGCAATATGGAAGAAAAGGGGATTAAAAATGGCTCCTGCCAATGACCACAGGAATGAAGCCAGTGCATCTCCAAGGACATTGGAAAGACATTTTCTCATGAGTTCCACACTCTCTCCAAGTACTGTACCATTTACCAAAGACCTTAAACCCATGTCACACTAGGCGCCCAGAGCTGATGGCACACTGGGCATGCCCTAGTTTGAATAAAACTATAGGGAGCATGCACCCACACTGTCTTTTTCCACAAACTATTGTGCACTCTCTCTATCTCCCACTCTGCTCTCTTCCTTCCCTCTGCTCCTCTCTCTCCAACAACCACGTGCACATCTCTCTTTTCTCTTGGGCCTGCCATATTCTCTACCTAAGGCACTCTTCCTTCTAAAGGCCCACTTAACTCTTCTGTTCTCTCTGGCTTCTTACCTTCACCTAGAGAATAGAAACATTGTTTTGTTACCAGGGAGACATGGGGAGCACAGGTCCGAGAATCTGGCAGTAAAACCTCAATCCTTGTGTTCAGCATATAAACGAATTTATACCCAGGACAGAAGTTATAGTGGAGAGTACAGAAAAGGCTTACTAGAGATAGTACACCTTTACAGGGAAAACTGAGGCACCTGGAGAGGCTTAGGTAGATCTACAAAGGAACTTAGACAAACCTATGTTCCCACAGTGAATCGGCATAAGGATGCTTCTATTCCCAGGAGAAGGTAAAGAAGCCAGAGAACAGAAGGGTTAAGCAGGTGTTTAGAGGGAGAGGTGCCTTGGATAGAGAAGATGGCAAGAAAAAGCAGAGACGTGCACATGGTTGCTAGAAAGAGAAGAGCAAGGAGCAGAGAGAAAGGAAGAGAGACAGCGCTTGTGGAAGAAGAGAGAGTAGGTGTATGTTCCCTCTAGTTTTATTCAAACTAACGCACAACCAGTGTGACATCAGCTCTGGGCACCTAGTGTGAGGTGGGTGGAGGGTCTTTGTTTTGTAAATGGATCAATACCTTGGATAGAGTGTGGGATCCATTTGAAAATGCCCTTCCAATGTCCTCACAGAGATGCATGTGGATTCATTTATCATGGGGGAATTTGGGAGCCATTTTTAATCCCCTTTTCCTCCATATTGCCTGCTAATGGCTAAGCTAGCCACCTAACACTTATTGATTCACCCAGGGAATACAGGTTTTTCCAAGTTCCTTTCCAGGTTTCTCTAAGCTTCTCCAGGTGCCTCAGTTTTCCCTGTAAATATTCCTTAGAGGTAACTAAAACTGTCTACTGGGAGAAGTGCCTGGCAACCCACTCCCAAGAAACAATCAGCCATTGAAAACCCTATGATTAGAAGAGAAGCACTGATAATAGTGTTTTGCCTGTTGTACATAGGGTTGCTATGAGTCAGACATCAACTCGATGGCACCTAACAACAACATACTGTCTACTATAACTGCTGTATGGAGTATAAATTGTTTTATACACTTAGTACAAGGACCGAGGTTTGGCTGACAGATTCCGGGACCCAAGCTACAGACCTGCCTACCCATGCTCCGTGTGTCTCCCTAGTAACACTCTACCTGACTGCCTTGCTTGTCCCAGTTCCAGGATCTTGGAGTCTCACATAGTACCAAGGTATGTTAGGAGGGCTCTGGCTCTTCCTAATGTGTGCACAGAGCCAAATCCTCCCATTGTCCTGCCTACAGGGCCTTCAGGTTCGTGCTGCCCCACAGCCACGTTGGGCATCAGAAATCTGCTGAACTTGGAAATCTTTGTACTTCCCAGATGCTCCTTCCTGGCATCTTGTTGAATTCCCACCAGTGCTGCCAGGGACTGGGTCCTAGGTCCCCAGTCCTTCAGAATCTGTGGGCCTCTCTCTTTGTGCCCACTACTCCAAGGCCCATCTTTGGTTGGAATAAGTGGTGCACTTCTGCCCAGGGCCAGCTGCATGGGGTGTGAACAATGCATTTACACTGGGCTATGCAGAGAAAGACCCTACACTTGGTTCAATGCTTTGCTGTTGCTAAAATTGTTCATTTTTGAACAATAGATCCTTACATTTATTTGACTTGGGCCCCACAAACTGTGTGGTAGTCCCTCTTCTTGTCCCCCATGCTGCCCCCAGCCACTTGCCTGATTTTTCTCTACTTCCTTGATCCTCTAAAATCCCCGAAGGCTGCAGGCTTTGGAGAAGCAAGCCCAAACAGTGCGGGCAAACTCTGCTTCTCTGCTGCACACGCCGCACCCTCACCTCAAGGCCATCAAATCTAGGTCAGCTTCCTCTTGAATGGAAGAGAAAGAGGAAAAAGAAAGAGGAAAAGAGAGGGAATATAACCGTTTTAACATCTGAAAACTCTTTCTAGCCCCTCTTGACCCTCTCCTCCCCCACACTAATTGAGCACACATTTAAGGGGCTCCCTGCTGAGAGGGTCTCCACCAGGCAAAGACTCTGGGCTGAAGTACTACGTTAGCGGTTACACCTGGGGCACAGGCTGTGCTCCCCCTTGGTGGTCCCACTCATGAGGGAGTTGTCTCAGTAATGTGGCAATGGCATGGCTATTATGGGCCTCTCCAGGACCCAAGTCCTGGTAAGAGGGGATCCCTGGTCTGAGTAGGAGTCCCAGCCTCTCTCCAGTACTTCTCCCTTCAGACAGGAATTAGCAGTGGCCTGAGGCCTGAGGCTGCCACCCAGCAGCTCAGAGCTGGAGCTGGATTCACTCTGAGATCAGCTAGACCATGGACTTTCAACTTCCTGCCTTTATTGTTTGCCATGCTGGGGATGGAACTCAGGGCTTCTGGCATGCTAGGCAAGTGCTCCACCACTCAACTACAGTCCCAGCCCCTTCAATTTACTGCTATTCATTTATTTATTTATTATTTTTTAGACAGGGTCCCCCTAAATTAGGCAGGCTGCCTTTGGCCTTGAACTCATGATCCTTCTGCTTCAGCCTCTTGAGTAGCTAGGATTATAGGCATCTGCTATGGGATCCTGTCTGTATCCATAGCACCCTGGCATCCTATCCTGCCTAATCTCGGAAGCTAAGCAGAGTCAGCCTGGGTAGTCCTTGGATGGGAGACTGCCTTGGAATACCAGATGCTGCAGGTTAGGGAGAAGGACCTGGCAACCCACTCCCAAAACAATCTGCCATTGAAAACCCTATGAATAACAGAGAAGTACTGATAATAGTACTGGCCATGGCCCAGTGTTGGGGAGTGTTTCATCTGTTGTACACAGGGTCAGTATGAGTTGGACCCTACTTGACTATACCTAACAACAACAGCAGCCATGGCACCCAGTAACTTCTTGCCTTTTAAACCAGGAATCTTTTTTTTTTTAATTTTTTTTTTTTGGCAGTACTATGGAGTTGAACCCAGGGCCTCATACATGCTTGTTGCACCCCCAGCCTATTTTTTTACTTTTAATTTTGAGATAGAGTTTTGCTAAATTACACAGGCTGCCTCTGGCCTCAAACTTGTGATCCTCCTGCCTCTGCCTCCCCAGTCACTGGAATTAAAAGCGTGCCCCACCATACCTGGCCCCATATTCTTTTTCGATAATCATATTCAAAACCTCAAAAACACTGGAAATCCTGCTCTAGGGAAGTATGTCTTTGTACTTCCTTTGAGAATGGCACTTGAGAATGGTACCTTTGAGCTGCCTACCAATGTTAGTCAAGATTTACTTTCCATGCTTTAAGTTATGTAAGTATTATCTTGTAATATTCTGGATATAAAATTATAATATTAATAGATTATCAAGTATATAGGCTTCTTTAGCCCACCCCTCTCAGGGGACTGATTTGTCTGTCCCTTGTATTCCCCCTCAACCCAACCAGGATGAGAAGCACTGATCTGAGCTTGTTTCACCAACTGGGGCAGGAGGGGCACAGAGCAGCTTAGCAAGGACTTGATAAAGGTTACACAGCTAATTAGCGAGTGGAGTTGGGCCATCATCCTGCTGAGGAGGGTTGCCCTCCCCTGGTTCTCTCTGTTTACCAGGGGCCCAAATGTAAACATGGTAGACAGGATGAATGATTTTTACCACTTGTTTTCCCCTGACAGATGTTCAGTTATGCTATGAAAAGCATGGATGATTGGCAGTTTCCATGGTGATAGATTTGCTCAGGATTAGCTGTGAGTGAGTCATGGCTGGGGCTCCCTCCAACGCCGTCCTCTTCTGGAACAAGAGAACCTCCAGGCTGTGGAGAAGGGAGAGGAGTTTTGAAGAACAAACACCAACCGCCCAGAGATGTAATACTTAAGTTACTTTAGACATTTTATCCGAAGGGCAGGCAACTTCCGAAGAGCAGCTAAGATTAGGTGTTGGTGGCTGCTCTGGATTTATGAAGCATGAAGCGTGACCTTCCGTCCTGAGTCCTCGCTGCCCTGGGCTCTGGCACACCCTGTGGTGGCTGCAGGGGAGGGGCTGGGGATTGGCACAGATTCTGCTTTTGCTTTTTCTCTCAAAGCACTTTCCTTCTCCAAGCTACACCACCCCACTTTCCCTGAACGCTAAGCATCTCTCCCTGTAGGGCTTCACAGACACACCCGCACAAATGCAGTGCCACCAGAGCCCAGGACCGCAGTCCATGGAGGAACTGGGAAATGGAAATTCACTGAGAAAAATACCAGTTGTGCGAAGTCATATGACACTTGTCCCCAAATCTCAAACTCTTACTGGAAGGGATAAGATCCTCTTTGGCCACTGTCAGTACTTGGGCCTGTGGTTGACCACACCCAGCATAAAAAAAAAAAAGTGTGGTAGGAAACCAACAGCTTTTTGCCAACACATTCAGAGCCACCTTCCTTGTCAAGAGCCCGACTATTTCTGTGATGCCCTTTGACCTCCTGAGCCTGACTCCATCTTTCCATTCCCACTTGTACCCTGGGTAGCTCTAGGAGTCTGTTGCCCTGCCCCCACCATCCCCATGGGCTGCCTACAAGCTTCTCAGCCCAGTTGCTCCCAGCTGGGGATCAGGATGCCCTGGAGTCACTCCCCTTCTCTACCCAGGCCATTGATGCTGATCCCACCTCTCCCATTCCTGCCCCCACCAAGCCATCCCCTGATCTCCTCACAAGTTGTTTGTCTTATGAGGAAGAACACAAGCCCCTGCTGGGCCACAATGGGGACCCCAGGTTTAAGGAATAGAGAGGACCAAGGGAGGACAACCTAAAGATGGGACAGACTCCACTTCATTCTGGTGAATTTGTGAGCAGGAACAGGAGGAAAGAAGGGAACTTCGTAATTATTATACATGCTTGGTTTTGTAATCTTACTTACAGAATTAATTCATAGTTTTATCAAAATTATTATAAACACCTATAATCATTATTATCACTACAATAGCCTGTTATGTCAGGCACTATGCTGAACAGTTTAAATATAGTCTTTCATTTAAATTTTATTACAACCTCACTGGTTTTATCACAGGCAGTCCTGCTGTCTTAGTCCATTTTTGTTGCTGTCACAAAATACCCAAGCGTGGGTCTTTTATAAAGAACACAAGTTTATTTGCCTCACAGCTCTGGCAGCTGGGTCTTAAGAGCATAGTGCCAACATCTGCTTGGCATCTGGTGAGGGCTCTCTTGCTGTGTCATAACCTGGTGACATCCTGTGTCATCACATGGCAAGACAGAACAAGCATACTTAGTTCAGGTCTCTATTTATTATTAATTAGTTAATTTATTTATTTTTGCAGTACTGGGAATTGAACCCAGGTCCTCACACATGCCAGGGAAGTGCTCTAGCACTCTTTTATTTTTAATTTAATTAATTAATTAATTAATTAATTAATTTGAGACAAGGATTCACCAAGTTACACAGGCTGCCTCTGGCCTTGAAGCTGAGATCCTCCTGACTCAGCCTCCCAGGTCATTGAAATTACAGATGTGTGCCATGGCACCCAGCTTTATTTCTTTCTTTTTCTTTCTTTCTTCTTTTCCTTTTTTTCTTTTCTTTTCTTTTTTTTTTTTTATGGACAGGATCTCACTATGTAGCTCAAGCTGGCCTCAAACTCTGAGGTCTCACTATGTCTGGCTACACAATTGGGATTTTTTGTTTGTTGTTTGTTTACTTTTTGTAGTAATGGGGATCAACCCCAGGGCCTTTGTCATGCTAGGCTGGTGCTCTACCACTAAGCTATATCCCTAGCTCCTCCTTCCTCTTCTTATAAAGCTACTAATGCCATCATGGGGACCTCATTCTCATGACCTCATCTAATCTTTAGTACCTCTCAAAGGCCCCACCTCCAAATACTGATAACAGGACTTTTTTTCGAGACTGAGCCTCACTGTGTAGCCCAGGCGGGCCTCCAACTCATTCATACCGTATATTCAAACCACAGCATCTCCCATGAAGCTAATGAAGTCAGGGCTTCAAGGTCCCTGACTTATGTGAGCTCCTTCCAAAGCCCTAAGTCAAACTTCATATTCATAATCATATTTTTTAAAAGTTGAGGAATCTGAATCTTTCCAAGGGTTCTTTGATCAAACCATTTGACAGACACAGGAACAAAGACACAGAGAGATTATTTCTGGAAGCTCACCCAGCAGAAAGTGGTGACCCCCATTGCTTCCCCATGTACTTTGGAGAGACTACTCAAGGAGAGGACACGTGATGTCTGGGGCTGCCCCCACCCACAAGCCTGCAAACTTTGCTTGAGTCCTGGCATTTGAAAATCCCATTATTTGGTGCTGTCTACCCCCATAGAGGGGCTGAAGTTTGGCTCAGTTGGTGGAGTGCTGTTCTGCACTCTTTGAGGACCCAGGTTCGACCCCCTGCACCACAAAAAATGGGTGAAGGACATGGCAATCCACTCCTGAAGCAATCCTGAAACAATCAGCCATTGAAAACCCTATGAGGATTGCTATGAGTTAGACTTGATTCGGTGGCACCCAACAACAACAATCCCCACAGAGGGGCTGGGGTTTAGCTCAGTTGGTAGAGGGCTGCTCTGCCTGCTCTGAGGCCTTGGGTCAATCCCCAGGACCCCCAAAATAGCAGAAGGACATGGCATCCCACTCTGAAAACGATCCCCAAACAATTAGCCACTGAAAACTCTATGAATAGCAGAGAAGCACTGACGTAGTGCCGGGGAGCGCTTCATTCCGTTGTACATAGGGTCACTATGAGTTGGACCCGACTTGGCAGCACCTAACAACAACAACAACATCCCCACAGAACCTCCATGGTATTGAAGGAGTGGGTGACTGACAATTTCTGCCTCTGAGAAGAAGGACCAGATGAAAGATTTCTGCAGGAACAACTAAGCACACCAACCAGTGAGCAAATATGGGGAAGGAGTGGGGTTTGGAAATCAGGAGCAAGGGAAGGAGAGCCAGACCAAGTCATTGGGAGCCCAGAGATTTCTGAGTGAGCAATGGAGCCCATCTTTCCTAGTGGACACTTAGCTTAGCCCCTATTTGGTGCCAGGCACCATGCGAAGTGCCTTACAATGTTCCTTTTAATTTTACTACAGGTCTGCCATGTAAATAATATTATGTCCATTTGCAGACAAGGAAACCAAGGCTCAGAGCCACATTGCTTTTAAACAGTAATAAATTTCTGGTTTCAACCAAAAAGTCAGCAGATTAAGATTTGGGTACTTTGTTAGTTGTTGTTAGGTGCCATCAAGTCAGTATCCAACTCATAGTGACCCTCATAGGGTTTTCAATGGCTGACTGTTTCGGGATTGCCTTGGGAGTGGGTTGCCAGGTCCTTCTCCCATTTGTGCAGTGCTTTAACACATGTATATTCTACTTTAATTTAAAAAGAAAAGAAAAGAAAAGAAAGAAAAGTAACAAATTTATTCAAAAAAAAAAAAAAAGAAGAAGAAGAAGAAGAAGAAAGAGAAGGAAAGAAAGGAAGAAAATAGCAGAGATCAGGAAAGAAAAAATTAAGTTTCTGAGGACACAGATTTGGATTAGAAGGTCCCCAAGAGAAAGCTTGGGAATTTCATGAGAAAGAGTTGGTAATCCTTTAATAAACTAACAGGAACCAGAAAAGCTAGACTTTTTCTTTTCTTTTCTTTTCTTTTTCTTTTTTCAGCACTGGGAGGCTGAACCCAGGCCCTTGAGCATATTTTGCAAGTGTTCCACCCCTGAGCTGCTCCCCAGCCTCTTTTTTATTTGTTGTCTTGAGCTAGGGTCCCACTAAGCTATGCAGGCTGCCTCTGGCCTTGAACCTCTGATCCTACTGTCTCTGCCTCCTAAATTGCTAGGATTACAGGTGTGTATCACTGCCTCCGGCTTGGAAAGTGACTTGTGATAATTGGCAATATGCAAACATGTTGATCTGCATGTACTGTGGTTGATCCAGGGGCAGGGAGAGAAATGAGGTAACTCTCTTTCTGGCAAGTGTTGGTCAGTGGGCACTTGACATTTATTCAAGGATTTCTTATTTAGAATTCTCAGGGATTAGTTCCTAACCTGGCCACTCATGTGCATTGTCAGACTCAGCATTAGAACTAGGGTGCTAGCCCCAGCCCTATGTTTACCTGGTGCCATCCTCTCAAACTGTTGGTGTATATCAATGCCTAGGAGGCCGTGGGTGGTGCTGGAAGGGTAGCCTTAAGCCTAACCTGGTAAAATGATGGCCTGTGCCATCCTAATTACATGTCAAAGCGGAGACAACCAAGATACCCATGAAGGGCACAGGATTCGGGTGGAAGACCAAGCCAGAAGGCCTTAGTCACGATAAGGAAGCTGCTTACCTGAGTCACATAGTAACAATGTGTTGACCGTCTCATCGTCTTGATACAGGAGAATATGTGGTTTGGGGTAAAGCAATTAACAGCTTCCTGGAACTGGCAGTTTAAAACCCAGGAGGAGAGGAAAATGCTGCCCATCAGGCATGGACTAGTGATGTGCAGCTGGTGACTCAAGTAGCTGTGAGTAACCCAGGCCATGGTGCCATTACAGTGGCTAAGTTCAACCTTCCTGTGGGAGATGGAGCTCTGAATTAATCATGCAACTAGTCTGGGTTAGAGGGGGAAACCTAAGAATGGCATGGCCATTAGAAAGACAGAAAGGCATGGGGCACAGTGAGAGAACCCTGACTTGGAATCAGCACACTTGCAGTGCTGGTTCTGCCAGGAGTTACCTTGGAGACCTGAGACAAATCGCTTCCCTTCTTTGGGCCTCAGTTTCCTTATCTATAGAACAAAGGGTTTGAGGCCATGCTTTCTGGAACACTTTCCAGCTTTAAAACTTGTTGATTCTAAATAGCCATTTTAAACTATTTTAGAAGGCTGGCAAGAAAAGTGTAAATGCCAAATGAGTGAGGGTACAAGGGTAAAGCCTGCAGCCGTACCCCTGTGGTGTCCCATCCTGTCAGATCTCGGAAGCTAAGCAGGGTTGGGCCTGATTAGTACTTGGATGAGAGACCGCCTGGAAACACTAGGTGCTGTAGCCTTGGGAGAAGGACCCAACAACCCACTCCCGAAAAACAATCAGCTATTGAAAACCCTATGAATAGCAGAGAAGCACTGACAATAGTGTTTCACCTATTGTATGTAGCGTCTCTGAGTTGGACACCGACTCGACGGCACCTAACAACAACAAACAAGGGTAAAATTCTGAATGTGACCACCACAATGTACATGCACGTCTACCAAGTGTGCACTTTGCCAGAAGAAACAGTCACCCCCATTAGCCCAGGCCTCCTTTCTGGAGTACCAGTTGCTGCCATCTCCTTGTCTGTGGTCTTCATATCCTTGACTCTGTCTACTTTCCGGCTTCTCCGCTTTGTTTCAAAATCCAACTTCCTGGCCATATCTAGTCTGCCTCATTCCTAAGACTGGTCTGTTAGAGTCAGTCCTGTCTCCTCCCACTGACCAGGATCCCAGCTAGTTCCCCTTGGACCAGCTAGGACAATGTGGGAGGGATGTGGGTGGGGGAGGAGGAAGGGCGTTTGTTGCAGATACAGACAGATCAGTCACTTTCCTCAGTAGAAGCAGATATATGTAGCTGTGGGGTTCTCATGGGTCTTCATGTATCAGCCCATGAGTACTTTGGGAGCTCATTTTATCACAAAACAGTATGCTTATACCTGTAACTCAATTTATCAAAGTCGACCATTATATAATTAACTCCATGGTAGGAAATATGAGACTTTAGCTTACTTATATGATCCCCCATCCACTTCCCAATTTGGGGTAGTTACATTTCCCCCTCCTCCTCCTCCTCCTCCTTCTGTTAAAAAAAGCAGCTTTATTAGGTAGATGAAAATTACTGTATGCTAGTTTGAACAGCTAGGGTGGAAGGATAAGAAAATTCCCTTTTCAATGTCCTCTAAGACTTGGACTTCATTTATATGCACTTGGTTCTTTCTTCAGATCTGGAAATAAGCAGCCATGAATGTTGCATCAGGTGAACTGTCTTCCCTTTCCCATGTACAGAAATGCTGATGATCCCTCAGACAGTTCCTTATGGAACAAATTTTCCTCTTCTCCTCCAGCCAGCCTCAGTGTGTTCACCTTTATAGGCTCTGGGGCTGAGACAGGAAGTAAGGACATTTTTGTTCTTAGTTAGTTTGTGATAACCTTGATAACTTTAAATAATCTACTTAAATTTCTGTTATTTTATCAATTTGAGTCTACGTCCTTTGACTACTTACTTTGGTGTGGGACATTAAAGATTCTGTGTTGTGTTTTAAGATTAATGTATTAGAGTCATTTTATGTGTAAAATATTTTTTATGAGGAATGCTTTAGTTACTGTCTTCATTTTAAGGGAATCTGTATAATCCTTTTATATATGAATTTTTAGGGCAATAGCAGAAAAGCTATGGCAAATTGATTTAATTAGAAAGTGAGTAGACCAAATCCCATTTTAAAAAGTGTCATTTACACCTTTAAGTGAGCAAACAGACTTACACACTCACACACTCACCTCTCCAACTCCCACCACGTACCAAACAGTTTTTGTCTTAGGGTTTCAAGTCAACAGTCTTTGGAACTATGAAGACAAACTGCTCCATGTTATTGGAAATTTCTTTGCTCTTTTTAGTAAACACTTAAAAACTCAACTTTATGGTGACAAGACACAGCATAAGTACAGAGTTAACTTAAGAATTTTTGCAACTAGTATATAATTATTTGTTCTCCTTTTCCTTGTCTACTTAACAAATTCAAGGCATTGCTCGAATCACTTTTCAAGTTTTCCTATTGGATCAATTGAAGTTTGTAACATTGCAGCCATTAAATCTTTCTGGGTAAAAGATCATTAGACTTATATTTTTGTTTTCTACATTACTATAATGAGAATTTTAGTGCTTTTTCTCTTCCCTCTGCTTCTCTTCCCTCTTTTCACTTCCTAATATCAGCTATAGCCTACCTGTACATTGCTAAGGTAGATATTTATTTTCTGCCTTGTAACTATAGTTATGCCTTCTATTCTCTGCTTGTAGATCAGTTTCCGAAGTTAATACCAATGAGCATGTACCTTATCACTAGGTAGTGTTGTTCACAGAAGAGCAAAGTAGTGAGTGGGCTAGAATCTCCTCACTGTGATTCCTATGTGGTCCTGTGTCATTTAGGAGACAATGTTGCTAATATCATGGCCAAATTTTGGTCAATTTTTTGTATCTTTTATTAGTTGTTAAAGATCATGTAACATTTCAGTTTGTTTGGTATTTAGACCTTGACTTTCTGTTCACTTTTCCTGGGGTTTCAATAACCTTTCTTTTTTCTTGTTGCCAAAATGACAGTCACCATATTCCTTCAAATCATTTAATCTGTTAATCATACTGCTGATTGTGTTGAGTCCATTTTCTATCCAGAAGTAGCCCTCTTGTGGCCTCCATCCTTCTGCTTCAATCCCTGCTTCTTTCTCTGCTGTCTGTTATTTTGTGGCTTCATTTAAATCCTGGGTTATTACCACTATTTTCTAAATCTTATGCTTTCTTCCTTCTTGGTTTACATCTTCATTTTGTTGGAGTACATACTTCAGTAGCTTCCTCAGAACTGATATGTTGTTGTTGTTGTTGTTGTTGTTGTTGTTGTTGTTGTTGTTGTCTGTTCTGACTCATAGCAACCCTATATACAACAAAACAAAACACTCCCCAACACTGTGCCATGCACAGCACTATGTTAGTGCTCCTCTGCTATTCATAGGGTTTTTGATAGCTGATTGCTTCAGCATTTCTTGATAGAGGGGAACTATAGTTTCTGAGCTCTTGTCTGTTTAACTTTATTTTCACTTAATTGGTAATATGTCTCAACTTCTAGTTTAAAAATAAATTTTCATCTGAATTTTTAAGTTAGTGTGTCACTGTTTTCTAGTATTCAGCATTGCTGATGAGAAGTCAGATGCTAGTCAAATTTTTATTCCTGTATAAGTGTTCAATTTTTACCTTGGGCACCTCTTAGGATTTCCCCTGAAATTGCACAATGATGCATTTAGATATGAATTTTTTTCATTCTTTGTGCTGATTACTTAGTGGAATTTTTCAGTCTGAAGATTTGTGTCTTCTTCCGTTTGGAGAAGTTTACTGCTATTACTTACCTGGTTATTTTTCTTTATTTTCTCTTTTCTCTCTTTCTGAATCTCCTCTTAGTTGGCTGTAATAACACCAAGGTTTCTCTCTGATTTCACTGATATTTTCTATTTTTTTGTCTTGGATATTTACTTGACTTTATCTTTCAGATCTATTGCAATTTTTTATTTTAATGATCATATTTAAAATTATCTTTCTTGTTGGATTTTTCTCATAGTATTATTTTATAGGTAGAATATTCTTCTTGGATGGTTCTGAAGCTACTAATTGGCATTTTCTTCAAAATTTTCTCTGTATCCTGATTTATGTGTTTCTTCCAGCTGAGGGGCTCCATTTTTATTCAGGTATTTGCTTATTGGTTTTTTTGTTTTGTTTTGTTTTGTTTTTTTTTGTCACACATCTGTTGATGGTTGTTTGTTGTGTGCATTCCTCTGCTGTAGGGTGTTTAGGTTTGTTTCCCTAATGTGTGAGTGTAGCACATTGGTGAGCCCAGCTGATTCTTGATTCGGGCTTTGTTTGGGATACAGCATCGACACTGGCAGCCCTAGCCTTCCTCAGGAAGTCTACTGAGATCCTCTAAGCCTTCCAAAGCCTTCTTTTCCTTCCCTTTCAATCTCTGTTGCTTTTATTATGTTCTGTGTCTCAGACATTTGTGAAAAGCTTTTATCTGCTCAGAGTAGATGCCATTCTCTTTGCTTATAGGTATTTACTCATTTCTTCCTTTTGTTGTTGTTGTTGTTGTTAGGTGCTGCCAAGTGGGGTCCTACTCATAGCCACTCTGTGTACAACAGAAAGAAACAGTCCTCAACACTGTGTGATGCCTGGGTTTGTCATAGAGTTGATGTCATAGAGTTTTTGATGGCTGAATGTTTCAGGATTGCTTTGGGAGTGGAGTATATTCTTCTCCCATTTGGGGGATGCTGGGGATTGAACCAAGGGCCTCAGCACAGAGCAGCACTCTACCTGCCAAACTCCATCCCTTCCTCCCTTTGTTGTTGTTAGGTGTCATCCAGTCGGGTCCTACTCATTGCAACTCTATGTTCAACAAAAGGAAATTCCCCGACACTGTGCCACGCACAGCACTATGTCAGTGCTTCTCTGCTATTCATAGGGTTTTTATGGCTGATTGTTTGGGGGATTGCTTTGGTAGTGGATTGCCACGCCCTTCTCCCATGTCCTCCCTCTACTATCCTCTTAATAGGATCTTAAAGGGGGCAGGGAGTGAGTGGAAAGAAAATGTGCCTGTCAGTCCATTTTAAACAACAAACCTTTTAAAAATTATTTTCCCCACATTTCAAAATGATCCCTGTAGAAATTGAGAAAATATAAACAAATAAAGGTCTGTTATTCCATCACCCAGAAACAACAGTTAACATTTTAAAACGTGTTCTAGCTCCTGTTTCTCTCTCTCTCTCTCTCTCTCCTTCCCATTCTCTTTCTCTCTCTCTCTCTCTCTCTCTCTCTCTCTCTCTCTCTCTCTCTCTCTATTTTAACAAGAGTGGGATCATACCGCATGTTCTGTTTTCTAATATACCTTTTAGGTATGTTTCCATGTCACAGCATATCCCTGACAATATTTAAGACTGGTATTTATCAAAGGACACATGATTTGCTTAGCCAATCCTCTGTTTTTATACATGGAGTCATTTCCGATTTTCACTACACTACATAAGTATTTATTAACATTTTTTTTTGTCCCAATCTTTACTGATATCCTTGGCTGTTTAGTTTGTGTAAATTCCTAGGTGTGGAATTACTGGGTAGAAGTGTGTACAGGCCCCAATATTGGTCCAACATCCAGGGTTCTCTTTAAAATAGCCCCACTGTAACTTTATAGCCCCAAACTTTGACTTCACTGTGCTTCACTTGAATTCTCTGAAGCATTATGGCAGAGGCATTAAAAGCATAATTATCAGAGTCAAATGGAGCAGGGTTGAATCGTAGCTTTGCCACTTGCTAAAAATTATTTTCCTCACATTTCAAAATGATCATTGCAAGAAAATTGAGAAAATATAAAGAAACAAAAAAAGTCTGTTTAGGTTGTTTTTTGCAGTACTGGGAGGTTGAACCCATGGCCTCACACATGCTTTGCAAGTCCTATACCACTGAGCTGCACCCCTGGCACATTTTTTACTGTTTATTTTGAGATAGGGTCTCAAGTTATGCAGGCTGTCTTTGGCCTGGAACTCGTGATCCTCTTGCCTCTGTCTCCTGAGTCACAGGGATTACAGGTATGCACCATTGCACCTGCCTACTTAGACTGTTTCAATGAACATGTCTGAGATGTTGTTGGGTGCCATCGAGTCAGGTCTGACTCACAGCGACCCTATGTACAACAAATGAAACACTCCGGACACTGTGCCATGCCGGCCACTATTGTCAGCGCTTCTCTGCTATTCATAGGATTTTCAATGGCTGTTTTGGGAATGGGTTTCCAGGTCCTTCTCCCAAGCCCACAGCACCTGGTATTCCCAGGTGGTTTCCCATCCAAGGACTCACCAGGCCCAACCCTGCTTAGCTTCCGAGATCTGACAGGATCAGATACCAAGATGGTATGGTTATAGACTGTCTTTGAAAAGTTTTAAGTTTTCAATAAAATAGGGAAATAATTCTACTTTGGGGATATGATTTTTGTTAAGGATCAAACAAGATGAAAGTGAATGTGAAGCATGTACCACAGGCCCTGATAGGTTGAAAGTGCTCATAAATCCGTAATGATGGTGTTGGGCCATCATTTTGATAGCTGAGCCCATCCACTCCAGAGGCTCTTCCCTTTCCCAGCTGGCTGGCCCATCACCTTGTGTTTTTACAGCACTTGTGGGCTGGGCCCTAAATCTACTTCAGAACACATTGCCTTGTTGCTTTTATTTATGAGAATGTATGGACAGAAGCAATATTCCCCCTCCTCACCAGCTATGCTGTTGGCCCCTCACCATGATGGATTAATTCATTTCCATTAGTGTCCTCAGCGACTAGAGGTAATAATAAAAAGAAGATTGTGCGGCCGGGTGGGCAGCATCAGCATTGTTTTAGAGTTTATTTAGCCCTTGGGTAGCTCCCGAGCTCTGAACATGGTAGTTGGTTTTGGCTGTTGGATGGTACCTGACACATGGTTTCCCCTCCTGGCTGTTGGATGGTACCGTGGACACTGGAACCCCCCAGTGTAATCAGTAGGCAGCACAGGCAAGGAAATCTGCTGAGCAGAAGGCTGCAGTCCTTTTGCCACTGCTAGGCCACTCCAGGGCATTGTCTCAGCCGGGGAGGCAGAGCTCAGCCTGGGGTTTCAGGACTTTTGTGTGGCCTGCAAGACACTTCCCTCACCCTGAGCACTTTGCACTGGGTGATAAGATGCTTTTGTAGCTGGGAGGGCTTTCCTCCTGAGCATCACCCACCTCACAAAGGTCCCTTTCACCGCTACACAGATGCCTGCCCTGTTGCTGGGGAGATGGCAAAGAGGCCTGGTGTGGGATGGCTTCCAGGAGAGGGACAAAGGCGGCATAGGGGAAGCCCTGGAGAAGGCAATTTGTGGAGCACCCTGTGTCACCCCATCCCTGTCTGGCTATCTTTCAGGAGTCATGGCCGGCTTCAACATGGGAGGCGACCTCAGGGAGCCTGCTGCCAGCATCCCCCTGGGCTCCCTGGCCGCTGTTGGCATCTCGTAAGTTCCCCTCGTGGCAGTCGGTCCAAACTGGAGAGTAGGGGAGAAAACTCACAGCAAAAGAAGGGATTGCCCCTTTTGTTCTGAGAGCACCCCGGCTGCGACCAATCTACTTCATATTCTGATCCTCCTTTTAACACTCGGTGGGCTGGAAAATTCACGTCTGGTGGGTTCAGACACTGTCCCTTCACACCCCTGCCTGGGAATGCTGCCCAGGAGGAGGGTCATTAATGCAGATCACAGACAGAAGCCTTTCTTTCTCTGTTCCTCCCCTTCCCTGGCCCTTCCCAATCCCCCGATTTGAACTTGGCAATTGATTAACCATTGAGTTTCCAGGATCATTGCTGGGGTATAAAGATGAAGAGTTTTGCAACCAGACAGGGTAGCGTTTGCATCCCTACTCTGCTGCCAATTGTCTTTGTGACTTTGGGCCATTCCCTTAGCTCTCTGGGCTTCCATTTCCTTTTCTATAGCGTGGGGATAATGATGTATAAGTGCCTTGTGGACTATGGAAGAGAGACTGTGCGTCTATGCACATAGTAGCTCAGAGACCGAACTCCCCCATCCCCTCCCTCTGCCCCATGGCTGTCAGGCTTCTAGGGTTTCAGTTCCCACATGTGCTACTCTCACTAGCAGGCTGGGTGGACTTAGATCTCTTTCTGACCTTCTAGAATCTTCTGTTTTTCTCTCTGAACCACAGGAAGAAGGAAGCTTCTCTGCCCTTCATTGGGTAGGTGTGAAAATGCAATGAGATCATAGCCATGACCATGGTGTGAAAAGTTAAAAGTGCCTGTATTATTTTAACTATGATTCTTAAAAAATATTAATATATCTATTTACAAACACTAAGTTTGCTCTTAGCCTATTGCATGGCACTGTTGCTACCAAGCAAATGCAGGGCACCAGGCCATTTTATGCAAGATAAGGCAGGGACATTGGGAAGAAAATAAAGACCACAGGGATAGAGTTGAGTACTGGGAACAAAACCGAGGAATGAAGGTTCTATATGAGCTCCCTGCCTTGTTTTTGGTCACAACTGGGAAGCCCGGGAAGACCCTTTGGCCCCTGTTCTCACTGTGCAGATGGGAATGGAGACACTGCAGGATCGTGGGACTTATTCCCAGCTACAGGGCAGCGTGAGGGCAGAGCCAGGCTACTGCTTGGCTCCCTTCTCTGTTATCTGTGACCCACAGACCAGGAAGCCTCTGAGGTTCAACAGATCACTGACTACCTCTTCTGCTGGAGGACGATGGGGCGTGGGGCTGAGAGTCAATCATAGCCTGAATCCTGGCAAGCTAGGGGCTATCTGGGCCTCCCACTTACCCACACCCAACACCCTTTGCATGTTTTTCTTCTTTAATAGAAAAACAAACAAACAAACAAAAAACCTCTGATTTTTTTTGTTTGTTTGTTAAGAAATACGCTAAAGGAGAAATAGTACCAAAAATGCCCTCTAAGGCCAGCTCTTTCATTTTGAGACAGGTTCCCATAGGAAAGCAAATGGTGAGCCGGGTGGGGTTGGGATGGGGCTGGGAGAAGTTGGTGGCAGCTTGGCTTTGCTCCTGGGGTTCACAGGTGGTTTCTGTACATCATCTTCGCCTTCCTGCTCGGCGCTGTCTGCACCCGAGAGGCACTGCGCTCTGACTTCCTGATGGCCGAAAAGGTGGGTATGACTGTGCTGCCCAAAGGGCTCGGTCTGCTGGGGTCATTGATTTGTTCCCATCAATAGATGGGTGCCTCCTCCTTGCAGTCCTATCTAGGAATCCATACAGTCTTGAGCCCAGGACGGGAGTTTTTGTTGTTGTTGTTGTTAGGTGCTGTCAAGTTGGTGTCCGACTCATAGCGACCCTATGTACAACTGACAAAGCACTATGGTCAGTGCTTCTCTGCTATTCATAGGGTTTTCAATAGCTGATTGTTTTGGGGGGTGGGTTACCAGATCCTTCTCCCAAGCCTGCAGCACCTGGTGTTCCCAGGCTGTCTCCCATCCAAGTACTAATCAGACCTGACCCTGCTTATCTTCCGAGATCTGATGGGATCGGTTGCCACAGTGGTACTGCTGCAGGTATAGGACTGGAGTTTGGAAGTCTAGAAATGTGGACATGTGCAGCTTCTGCTTATGTGTCCCTAGAAACAGGTCACAGTACCCAGCAGGGCCCACAAGTACAGGTGACTAGACAATGGGGGCATCTCTTCATGTCAAAAATGAGGACAAAAACAGAAGAATCCAGTTACCCCTCCAGTTCCCAGCTTTACAAGCTTTGCATTTTTGCCAATAGCTTCACCTTCTGCCATGAAAAAAATGCTACTCATAAAAAGCAACTGAGGTGTAGAAGGCTGGGGGCAGAGAAGGAGGCAAGGAGGTAGCTGAGCCTGGCACCAGGATGAGCGCCTGGCTTCAAGGCAGGGCAAGCTTTGCCAAGAATCTCGGTGTTTCTGGGTTGATCTAGCTACAACGTCTTTGTTTCTAGGGACCTCACCCTTCCAGGAGATTAGTGAATTCCTTGGGTTCTACAGCTTTGTTTGTAGACTGGTGGTCATGTGACATCAAGGACATTTATTTGGCATCACTTAAACCCACAAGAATAAGATTTCCAGATATTTTCCTGAAAATCCCCCAAAACTCCTGCCTTCCCTCAAGTTCCCTGAGATTCCCATCATTTTCGGAGAATTGTAGCCAGGGAGTTTTTCTTGTTGTTAACTCCTAAGTGTTGCTGCTTATATGTTAGGACTGAGCACTGTTTCCTCTTGCTGTGAGACCCTGCAAAGCATCCTTGTGCATCTTCATAGAGGCCAGTGGTTGGAGCAACTGGTGCAGGAGATTCTGAATTTATTTTGAGAGATACATTTGAGCATGGTTTCCACATTAGCACAAGTTTCTTTTTAGGACACGTAGGCACCCAAATAAAAGTGATCTTTCTTTTCAGAGGTCCTGACTTTAGTATGCAGGCAGATTTTGAAAAGGGAAGCAGTTCAGATTATCAAAGAGCAGACGCTCACCTTCCAGCAGCCCAGGTCTTAGAGCTCCAGGTCACAAGAGAATGAATCTATATCCATCATGTTTATCTACATGGAGTTTCATCTCCAGAGCCTCATCTCCAGTGTTGAAATGAAAAGCATGGCTGCATTAGAGGAACTGAGGGCCTCAGGGAGCACTGAAGAGAGCAGGATTCTTTCACAGGGGGAATTCTTGCTGTGTGTCTACAACTTGCCAGTGGCTGGCTAGCTCTGTCTGCTTCTAAAGCTGATCCCTTTCTTGTAGGTTGCTTCCCTGTGCTTCTTTCAACTATTAGAGACTCTGACCTGGATTGTTGTTGTTGTTAGGTGCCGTCAAGTCGGTATCCGACTCATAGCAACCCTCATAGGGTTTTCAATGGTTGACTGTTTCGGGATTGCCTTGGGAGTGGATTGCCAGGTCCTTCTCCCATTTTTGCGGTGCTGGGAATTGAACTCGGGACCTCAGAGACTGCAGTGCAGCGCTCTACCAACTGAGCTAAATCCCAGCCCCCTGATCTGGATAGAAGGTGGCAAATTATCCATGGGGCTGAGGCTCTTCTCTCCTCTCCTTTCCCTGCTCTGCAGGAAAAGCTCAGAATGGGCACATGAGAGGCCAGGCAGCCTTAAATGCCAGGAAGGCCTCAATAGCAAAGGGTAAAAACATCTCCAGAGATAATGTTAGAGCCTTTGTGGGTGGAAATTCCATACCCAACAATAGACACAGAATCAGAGGGAACCTTCTGTGGAATGCCACCTGTCCCAGACAATGAGACTGATAGGCAATTCCTCACCCAGTTGACAGTACCTGCTAAACTAGGCCTGTTTCCTGGAATAAGTAACTGTAACGTTACTAAAAAGCTACTGTTCTTGGTTTTCAGAAGCAAACGTGCTGGTGCAGCAAGTAAATGAACAGTGATTGAACCGACCAGGACAGTTCCAAAATAGCAGCACACTGGTGTTCTGCTGCCCTGCTGGCCCCTTCACAAGGGACCACCCAGGATCTCTTTTTCAGACCATTTCTCCTCTTTTGCTCTCCATGTCCCTCCTAGGGTCTGAGTCAGCTGCAGCAGCCAGCACTGCACTCAGGCAGCCAGCTGGGCCATAGATGAATTTTTTGACAGATCATGGAGAATCAGAGGTACAGCCTCTAAAGGCTGGGAGGGGCAAGGGCAGTGTCTTTACTTGCAACCTATGTCCCTGATGTTGTGAGGCAGTTTTTTTGTTTGTTTACTTCTTTTTTTTTTTTTTTTTTTTTTGTGGTACTTGGGGGTTGAACTCAGAGCCTCACACATACTTTGCAAGTGCTCTACCACTGAGCTGCACCCCCAGCCCTTTTTTCTTTTTTCTTTTCTTTTTTCTTTTGAAACAGGGTCTAAGTCACAGGCTGCTTCTGGCCCTGAACATGTGATCCTCCTTCCTCTTCTTCCTGAGGCACTGGGATTAGAGGCTTGTGCCACCCTGCCCAGCCTGATGTGGTTTGAATAAACCCCTCAACTCCAGTTCACATCTGAGCTGTGGCTTTTACTCTGAGCCTTCCTGGGCCCTGAAGAAGCAAGGGTACATCTATCTGACCATCACCTTCAGATACAGAGGCCAGCCAGCCTCCAATGTGCTCCTCTAGTTGCTGGTGCACACTAAGCTCCTCAGTGCCTCTCTCTCTCTCTCTCTCTCTCTCTCTCTCTCTCTCTCTCTCTCGTGCTTTCTGACAGAACAGTTCTCTTCAATGGCTTCTGCCTTTCCACTGATCTACACTTGGTCAACTGTTTCCTTCTGGGTTTCCTGCAGCTTCTCTGACATACTTCTAATTATTTGGCTTTCCAACCTGCTGTGTCTCCAAGGAATTTCTTTTTACTTTTTATCCCCACCCCAGTGGAACTTTTTCCTGGCTCCTGGTAGCAGTCTCAGTAATGTTATGCTTTCTTAAAATTTTTTACTGTATTGTGGTGGCTTGGAGACAATCTGTGAAATCATAATACCTAACACATAGCAGGTACTCATTAAATTTTACCTCCCTTTGAAGTCCTCATGAAGATAACCTTACAGAGGGAGATATTTATTTTAGGGATGTGTCTCCCCTCTCAAATCCATGATGTTTAATTGAGTAGGAAAGTAGTCAATTCCAATATTATTCAGTGATAAAGGAATTATATGAAGAACAGTATTAGTAGGAATTAAATAGATTAAATAGTGTTTCAAAATAAACTCATATACAGTGCAGGAAATGGATGTTTATTGCAAATCAAGAAGACCAAATACCTTGGAAGCCCTGAGACTTGATAACTAGCAGAATAAAAGAAAACTAAGTAAGAGAAATACCGAAAACATATTTTTGTTAAAAATTGAAACCCCTCCAGAATAAACTCTAATCCTTCCTGGATTTGAGAGTCATAGTTTCACATATGCACCAAGGACCTTAAAAGCTCATGACCCAGCTGAGCATGGGAAGGTGGGGACAGGGCAGAGTTTGAGGCTGGTGAGTGGTCCCAGTCATCTGCTCAGCATCTGCCACCAGCTTGGCTGAACTGTCCTTTATTCTTGTCACAGACACAATGCTACCTCTTAGGAGGTAAGGCACACTTTACCTCTTTATGGAAAATGGCTATCCAGTGAGAGGTAGGACTGAAAGTAGAGGTGCTGGTCAATCTGGAGGGTAAGGAGAGTATTAGAAAACTCATATCTCTATAGAAATATGATGTGGGTGGAAGCCAGAGAGTTATTGAGATAAGGGTTTCAGGAGGTATCCCTCACAACATCCAGGGGCCACAGGGTGAATTAGATGAAGCAAAAGGAGTTGCTTGCAAATGACTTTAAACCCAGTCCTAAAAGAAAAGGGAACAGCCAGTGAATTGTAAAGTCCCTCAATGGCTAGAGATCAGTTTGGGAGCTGGAATAAAATACCAAGAGCCGAGAGGTATATGTAATTATTTTCATCAGTAGGTACTGAAGAAAAGAAACTCAGGTTCTTCATGTCCATATAATATTCTGGAAAGAGCTTTTTGTGATGGTACAAACAGGTGTATGACACAAGTGTACCATCTTATTTTTTTAAAGAATTGTTAATCCACATCTATTCAAATAAATTCTCACTTCTACCTTTACTTGCACATTTAACAAGTTTTCCATACAATAGGAATGAGAAAGTGACTGAGTTCAGGAAGGGTTGGGAGCAAAGCTTCTTGGTTTACTGTTGGGTCTGTAATGCCTGGCCCTGTGCCTGGAATATAACCATCTTCAGTCTTCCGAATGCCTCCCGAATGGATGGATAGGTGACAGCTAGAAAGGAAGAGCTAGGATGCAGGTGGAAGAGAGAGGATTATAAAAATGTTATAATTTATCTAAATACAGGGGCCAACATTTCATTTCTTTTCTTGAAAATAGACTGAGTAATAGTTTTACATAAAAGAGTGGTAAGTGGGCAGACCATTCTATGTAAAATTGACAAACTGAACACAAACAAAACACTGTATCTGGGCAATCCTCACTCTGACCCCAGTTTCAAGGGTCCTGGAGGAATCCCAGGGTGTGTCTGTGGAAAGCGGCCAAGATGAAATCACCAGTGTCATGTCCTCACAGAGCTGGAGAATCACGAGTTCCTGGGCTAAGGCCAGCACTAGAAGGATGAAGACTGGGAGTCTCATTCCCATTCTGAGTAAATGGACAAGCTTTAAGTGAAAAAAAAAAAAAATCTCACAAGTACATATAGTCATCCCTCTGTATTCCCTGGTTCCACATCCAAATATTCAACCACCTCTAGATCAAAAAATATTCAGGAAACAAGTTGCCTCTGCACTGAAGATGGACATACTTTTTTCTTATGATTTCCTAAACAATGATAGAATAAAGAATGGCAACTATTTATATAGCATTAGGTATGACAAGTAACCTAGAGATGATTTAAAGTTTAAGGGAGGATGTGTAGGTTCTATGCATATACTATGCCATTTTATATAAGGCGCTGGAGCATCCATGGCATCCTCACGGTTCTGGAACCAGTCCTCCAAGGACACCTAGCAGCAGCTGTATTTCGTTGGGTAATGAGCAGTCAAATTTCTGCAAGTAGATCCATGTCTGCCTCTCCTAAAGACATTTTTGAGG
The DNA here is from genome assembly GCA_007922755.1 of Pedetes capensis. Classification (NCBI taxonomy): domain Eukaryota; kingdom Metazoa; phylum Chordata; class Mammalia; order Rodentia; family Pedetidae; genus Pedetes; species Pedetes capensis. The sequence continues at coordinate 69,146 of VMDO01001294.1, forward strand.
GGCGAATGCAGTGTTCTGTGCTCAATGGTTCTTCACACTGGCTGCACCTTAGAATTATCTGGAGGACTTTTTAAAAGTCAACAACGTCTGTGTCTAACTCAATACTAATTAAATGAGAATCTCCGGGGTGAGTCTGTGTAAAGCCAGAAAGGAGAGCTACTGAGTTAAAATTTCAAAATGCTTGTGATAAAATTTCATCATAGAGTCTTTTTCTTTAAAGCAGTCAACATAGGGACATATTTAGTAGAGAAGACAGAAGCAAAAGTTACAGATGGATTATCCCATCTCAGAATGGACAGATGATTAATTGTGGGACCAGTTTATTTAACAGTGTTGTAAAACATCAAGGGCTCAGATCATGTAAAGTCATGCAGCTTCATTAATTCAGCGGCTGAAACTATTTGCCAGGCTTCCTTTTAGGTGCTGTGAGGCAGGAGCAGAAATCCACGATTCAGTTCTACTCATAAGGAGCTCATTGTGCACTGGAAAGATAAGCCAGGGGCCTAATTAACTGTCCTGCCTGGGAGAAAATAACCAAGTGTCATCGAGTATACAACGTAATGGGAGACACTGGATGACATTAATTTTCCTTTTTCTTTTTTTTTTTAATTTTTTAAAATTTTCAGTACTTGGGGATCAAACCCAGAGTCTCACACATACTTTGCAAGTGCTCTACCACTAGGCTGCACCCCCAGCCTCCCCTTTTGTTTTAAATCTTGAGACAGGGTCTCACTGTTACCCAGGCTGCCTCTGGCCTCGAACCTGTGATCCTCCTGCCTCCTGCTCCTGGGTCACTGGGATTATAGGCATAAGCCACTGAGCCTGGCCTAACATTAATTTTTTGTAGCAATAGAATGGTAAGTGAAGTGAGGGACAAACGCAAGAAACCTGTGACATTAAAAAGTAGAGATAGGTGAGACTCACTGGAATAAGTGAGAAAATACCTTGAGGGAAAAGCTGTCTACACGGAATGAAAGCCAAGGTGGGCTCTGTAGCAGACCTGCCTTGTGGCTGCCAAGCCTCCTACCTCTCTGACCACTGGGGGGTTATTCTACCTTCTATATCATCTTGATGGGAATGGGATCTGCATTTAATACTTAGAAGCCCAAAAGACCAGACCCTGTCTTGCCTGCACTTCTGTATCCCTGGTAGGGCACATGACTGAAGCTAGGCCATTGGATGCTACACATGTAATGATTAGGGCAAAGGTAAATAGTCGATGAGACTCAGCAGCAGAGCTGCAGGGTGCTGGTAGCACCCTGGCCAAAGCGCTCCTGGTGAAGAGTCTGGGAGTGTCTCAGTCTTGGCCTGCCCTTTGCAAGCCTCATCATTTAGCCTCCTGATAATTCTGTGAACCTCCAGTGTCCTGCAGATATAGTCTTTAAAAGAAACAAAAAGTTCTCTTCCAGTCCGTAATCCTGACAGTTGCAGGATTCTTCAGTCAAATTATTCTAGAGATAATTTATGAGCCAGGAAATAGGTCTATCCAGAGGCTTGTGCTCAGGGTAATTTGATGACACAGATCTGCATTGCTGAAGCAAGAAAGTAAAACATGGGGTGCAGAGAGTCTTTGTCAAGAAAGATACAAGTGACAGAGCTGAAAACTGCATCTAACCTACCTTTATAGTTGGACAATGAGCACTTGGAATACAGTTGTGGCTACTGTACCTAAAGTCAGGTAGATGGAGAGAGTGCCACCAACAATCAAGGAAACATGCTTCCCCCTGGGTGTGGGTGAGGGCTGGCCTGGGAGGCGGAGGTGGGCTCCTGGCTCAGCCTGGCACACAGCTTCATGGAGAGCAGAATTGATTCTTTGCAAGTTGACACCAAAGGGAAGAGTTCTGCCCTCTCTTGTTCTGTGAGTGCCTGCGGGCCATGTGGATCATGGGCCCCATTCAGTCCTTGGTGATTTATATACGTGGGGACTGGGAACCCTAGGAGTGAACAGGCCAGGAGACCTGCCTACATGAAACTGCAGACAGAGGAGACAGCGTGACAGGTGCCATCCTCACTTCAAATTCAAGTGCTGTGTCACACTGAGGAGAATCACTAGTGTGAGGAGGTCTGGGGATGGCCTCATGAAGGAGGTAAGGTTTGTGCTGAATCTTGACACTCTGTGAGGAGTTTAATAGACTGAGTAGATTAAGGGGAGTGTAGGTAGATTAAGGGATATGAACAGATTGAGGACAGGCAGAGAAATTGTGCTGACCAGTGACTGTGTGTGCAGGGTGTGGGGCTAGAAAGGCTATGGGCCGGACTGTGCAGGCCGATGGAAGCTGTTGATCTGTTTGCAGCAGGGGCATTAGGATCAGAGTTTCATTTAGAAATGTTGCTCTGGAGGAGGCCTAGGGCTTGATTCAGAGAGTGAGCACTTAGAGGCAGAAGACCAAGTGGCATTGTGGTTGGCCATTGGTTCTCAAAGTGTGGATCCCAGCACATCAGCATCAATGTCACCTGGGAACCTGTGGGAAATCCATATTCTCAGGCTCTACCCCAGACATACTGAATCTGAAACTCTGAAGGGTGCGCCCAGAAATCTGTGTTTTGAGTCTGATGTCTGTTGAATGTGAGAATCACTGTGTGGTCATCTAAGATGTGATGGTGGACTAACCTGAAATACTGGAATGGGGATAGGGAATGGGAAATCTAGTCCAGAGTTGGATTAGGAGGATGAAGTATTCAAGTGGATGGTGCGCAGGTAGGTGGGTGCCCCAGGAATAGAAAGGGTCAGAAACACGGTCTGGCTAGGTGTAGTTGTGCATGCCTATAATCCTAGTACTTGGGAAGCTGAGGCAGGAGGATCACAAGTTTGAGGCCAGCCCTGCTATATAGTTAAACGCTGTTTAAAAAAAAAAAAGAAAGAAAAAGAAAAAGAAACAGAAAAAGAAGGAGGAGAAGGAAAAAAGAAACAGGATCAGTCATCAAATAATTATGTTAGCTTTTGGTCACTATAACTAAATATTTGAAATAATTAGTTTCAAAAGAGAAAATTTGTATTATGGCTTATGGTTTTAGAAATTTAAGACTCTGATCAGGGGGACCCATTGCTTTGGGCCTCTGGTAGGGTTACCAAAAGGTAATAGCTAGGAGCACAGAGCAAAACTGCCCACCTCATGGCCAGGAAGCAAACAAAAGAAAGGAAGTTGCTGGGCGCTCCACAATCCCCTTTGAAGATATGTCCCCAGTGACTTAGAGACCTCCCACTAGGTCCCACCTCTTAATGGTTCCACTATCCCCAAGAGGGCCACCTCAGGAACCAATGCTTTAATACTTAGGCTCTTGAAGGACATTTAAGGTCCATCCAATAGCAATGATGAAATTGCTTTCTCACATAGGTGTCCCTAGTGGGATTCCTGTTCCTTTTGGGCTTATACATTTCGTCCCTGGCCTCCTGTATGGGAGGACTCTATGGAGCACCCCGGATCCTTCAGTGCATTGCCCAGGAGAAAGTAATTCCTGCATTTGCCTGGCTGGGGCAAGGGGTAAGTGACTTTTGTTTTTCTTTCTTTTCTCTTCCTTCCTTCCTTCCTTCCCTTCCTCCTCTCCTCTCCTCTTCTCTCTCTCTCTCTCTCTCTCTCTCTCTCTCTCTCTCTTTCTTTCTTTCTTTCCTTTCTTTTTCTCTTTTCTTTTCTTTTCTTTTCTTTCTTTCTTTTACCTAAGATGGTCTTCTAGTTAGAGCCTCTGGTCATTTTCTTTAGGGTGGGACAAAAGGAAGTGCAGAGGTCCTTTCAGCCTTGTCCTTTTGTTGGCTTAGGCTGGGGCCGATTAGATAAAGTATCCTAAATGTCACAGCCTCCTAGCTTCCTAGCTCTGGAATAGCTAACCAGCCATGCTAACATCTTGGTCTCTGAAGCAGCAGTGAAAACAGAGCACCCTCTCCTTTAATAAAAATAAATTCAGTATCTTCCAAGGTTAGCATGGAAGAAAACCTCTCTCAGGAGGAGAGCTGGTCCTTGCAGCTCTCACTCCCCTCAAGGCTCACTTCGCCCTCAGGGGTTGCTGTTTGGTGATTTCCCACACTCTGGGCTCCCTGTTAACCACCATGGAGCAAACCTTAACTGATTCCCAAGTAGCTTGGTTGAGTCGTGGCTAGGATGATCGAAAGAGACATTCCTAAAACCGAGGTAATGACAGAGAAATAGACACACAGAATCCCACGCTTCTATAATGTGATTTGCAAGCAATAGTTCATTTTTATCTTTTTGGGGCAACATAAGGGCCCTCCCCAAACCCTTCTGATTCCCAGTGTCCCTCTTGGGAAGGTACATGTAAATCATCATCTGTATTTCTTCCCTTAACCGTCTGTCTGTCTGCCTTTCTTTCTTTCTCTCTCTCTCTCTCTCTCTCTCTCTCTCTCTCTCTCTCTCTCTCTTTGTTTATTTATTTTTTGGAGACATAATGTCACAATGTAGCCCATGCTGCTCAAACTAGAGATCCTCCTGATTTCACCACCTGAGGGCTGGGATTAGAGGCTCCCCCACTTCCTATCCCCAGTCAATATGGACTGGGGACAATCAGTGGCTGTTATGCCTACTATCTTCTGTGCACAAAAAAATGCCCTTATTTTCTTCTTTCACTTCATTTATTTTTTATGAGGAAAAATGAGCACAGGGTTCAAAACTAAAAACAATATAAAAGACATACACTGAAAATTTTTGTTCCTATCATGAGCCCTATCCTGTTTTCCCACCCAAACCCTGTCTTTTAGTTACTGTTTTTCTTAGTTTTTTTCCAATGAATCCCTTTCTTGCCCATTTTTACACAAGACAGTGTTCTCTGTACATTGTTCTATACCTTACCTTTTTAAATTTCATGTAGCCTGGAGCTCCATCTTTTTATATGACTGCAGAGAGAACTTTCTTGTTCTTTTTCCATCATGTGGGTGATCCACAGTTTAATCAGTTCCCTATGGATTGACATTTGCATGGCTTCCGGTGAACAGTGCTACAATGAACAATTTTGTGTGTGTGTAATTTTGCATATGGGCAGATCGATATATCCATGGACAAATTTTCATAAGTAGGGTTGTTGGGTCAAAAGGTAAATGCATTTTTAATTGATTAATTCATCCATTTATTTTGGTACTGGGGATTGAACCCAGAGCCTTGTGCGCATGCTAGGTAATACTGAGCTACTTGAACCAGCCCTTTTTTTTTTTTTATTTTGAGACAGGATCTTGCTCTGTAACCTAGACAGGCCTTGAATTTGTAATCCTCCTACTCAGCCTCCTGAATAGCTGGGATTACAGGTGTACCTTATCTGCAATTTTAGCTTTAATAGATCTTGCCAAAACACTTCCCATAGGATGTGTATCATTTTGTACCAGCAGTGTGTGGGAGCACCTGGTTTTCCTTAGCCAGTGCCACTCCTAGGCCAAAAGATCCTGCTTTCCAGGTGTGTTAGACTTCATCGTTAATACAAATACTTGAAAAAATAAACTTAAGGGAGGAAAGATTTATTTTGGCTCACACTTTTGGAGGTTTCAGTCCGTGGCCAGCTGGCTCTGTATTTCTGGGCCTGTGGAGGGGCCTGCCTAGGCTATGTCATCAGACCCTGCCTCCTAAAAAAACAAAACAAAATAAACCAAAGCAGCTCCCCCAAACCCACAAAAAAAACAAAAAAAAAAAAAAAAAAAAAAAAAACACCACAATAAGAAAAGAAAAATATATTAGCCATCACAGGAGGACTCTGCTCTGGCCCTTGAGTATAAGAAGTTTGTGAGGCCAAAGGGACAAGCCCACCTGGATCCTAGGGACCTCTTCCAGTTCATGGGTACGTATGCTGCCCCTTGGAATTCCTTGCCTAAATGGCCCCTAACCCCATAAGGTGTGAACTGAGAGTGCACATCAGTGTGAGGCCCCCGACATGGTCTGAGGAAGGGGTGGAGTTTGAGCTGGAGGCTGTGCGTGGCGTTTTTGAGTGAGGAAGTGTGAGGAGTCCAAGGGTACTAAACATGAACCTGGTCTTCCTCATCCTCATGCAGGTATGTTTGCCAAGGAAGGAAGACAGAAGATATTTGGGTTAGCAGGTTATTAGCTTAATTTATAATTGTAAATGTTCAGACATAAGGTATGTGGAACTCCTTTTACATTCTTGCCTTAGGTGACAAACACAGTGTTAGCTAGGAGCCTATCTGCAGCTTATTGTCAAATGTGAGTTTTTGCCAGTCATAGAGTGAGAAATGGCATCTCAGGATACAGAGACTTGTGTTCTTATCGTGGATGAAACTGAACATCTTTTTCTCTGCTTAGGAGCTATTTGTGTATTTTTCCTCTGATTAATAGGGTCATTATCTTTTTCAATTGCTGGAAGCACTTTCTTTGTTAGGAAGATTAACTGTGATATGTATTACAAATATTCCTCCTACTTTGTCATCTATCTTTTAACTTTGGAACCTTTTTTTACCCCAAACTTCTTTACATATGATTTAATTTTATTGGCTTATTTTCTTTTTTAATGGAGGAAAAGAAGAAACTTAAAAACAAATTTTTGGAGATATACTCAATATACAAAAAGGGCATAAATCTAGTATGAACAGTTTTAAGAATAACTATGACTTGAATACCCTTGTGGCCTCCGCTTAGGAACCTACCAGCCCCTTGACAGTATCCTCCCTACGCTCCTACCCAGTGAGAGCCCTTCCCTTTCATTATTGTAGCCATCAACTGCTGAGACAATTTCCCTGCTTTCTTTATGGTTTTTCTCAAGGGTCTGCAAACTTTTTCTCAGAAGTGTCAGATAATACTTACTTGAGCTTTGCAGGATCTGTGGTCTCACTCATCACTGATCAGCTCTGCTGTTATAGCTCAAAAGTAGCCACAGACAAAACCTAATCCTTTATTCACGGACCCAAATTTGAGTTTCATGTAATTCTCATGTGTCACAAAGTATTATTATTCTCTTGATTTTTTTTCCCAACTGTTTAAAAACATAAAACCATTCTTAGCTCATGACATTCCTAAACAGGCTCTGCTGGGTTTAGCCCAGGGGCCATAGATTGCAACTCCTACCTAACTTCCCACATTGTTGTTGTTGTTGTTAGGTGCCGTCAAGTCATGTCCGACTCATAGCGACCCTCATAGGGTTTTCAATGGCAGATTGTTTCAGGATTGCCTTGGGAGTGGGTTGCCACATCCTTCTCCCATTTTGCAGCGCTGGGAATGGAACTCGGGACCTCAGAGACTGCAGAGCAGCACTCTACCAACTGAGCTATATGCCAGCTCTAACTTCCCACATTTGTTGTTGTTGTCATCGTTAGGTGCCATCGAGTCGGTATCCGACTCATAGCGACCCTCATAGGGTTTTCAATGGCTTAGTGCTTCGGGATTGCCTTGGGAATGGATTGCCAGGCCCTTCTCCCATTTTTGTGGTGCTGGGAATTGAACTCGGGGCCTCAGAGACTGCAGCGCAGCGCTCTACCCACTGAGCTAAATCCCAGCCCAACTTCCCACATAGGCATCTCTAAAGAAATGTTTGCTTTCTTTTGAGCCCTAAACACAGACTGATTATCTTTATCTTAAGTGCTTGGGACCAGAAGTGTTTTGGATTTGGAGGTTTTTTTTCCCTTTTTTTTTTTTTTTTTTTGTATCTTGGAATATTTGCTTATATATAATGAGATATATTGGGGATGGGGCCCAAGTCTAAGGAGGAAATTCATTTTTGTTTCACATACATCTTATCTACACAGCCTGGAGGTAATTTGATACACTATTTTAGTAATTTTGTGCATGAAATAAAGTCTCATGATGTGGGATTTTCCACTTGTCATGTTAGTACTCAGCTTCAGATTTGGGAGCATTTTGGATATAGAATTTCTGCACTAAGGATGCTCAATCTGTAAATGGAATCATATCTGTGGAGTCCTTTTTTCAGTCTCTATTATGTTAATGAGAGTCTTCTTCATTTTTACTTGTAGTAGCAGCTCATTTATTATTTGGGAGGTTTATGGATAATGTGATGAGCATTCTCATATTAGCTGTAAAGTAGACTTCTTCCAGACTATATTCCCATCCCCCCACGTATCTGTCAGCTTGGGCTGTGGGGGCTTGAGTGTTGCTGTGATGCTGAAAGCTGTGCCCCTAGTATTTCAGATACCAGTAGGGCCACCCATGGTGGACAAGTTTCAGCTGAGCTTCCAGACTAAGACAGACTAGGGAGAAGGACCCAGCAACCCACTCCCAAAACAATTAGCCATTGAAAACCCTATGAATATAGCAGAGAAGCATTGTCAAATATAATGCTGGAAAATGAGCCCCACTCCCCAAGGCTGGAGGGCGTTCAAGAAATGACTGGGGAAGAGTTGCCTCCCCAAAGTAGAGTTGACTTTAATGATGAGAATGGAATCAAGGCCCTGGGGCCTTCTTTTGTTCATGCGGCACACCTCAAAATGAGAAGAAACACACTGCAACATAAAAAGATCGTGTACATGGCACAATGCTGTGTAGTGTTTCCTTCTATTGTACTTAGGATCACTATGAGTCACATTCACTCAACGGCACCTAACGACACTATTCCTATTAGTGGAGCTGCTAAATTGTAAGGTGTGTATATCTTCACTTTCTGGGTAACACCAAACTCTTTTTCAAGAGTTTGAAATTGTTTTCAATGCAGGAGTGTGGTTATGCTAATGCATACTCCTTATTACCAGTGGATGAGACGATCCGATCCTCTGTATTTTTGCTGATCCTCTCCCACTGAAGGTCACCATCCCTTCCTTCATTAACTAGGTGTGTGTAAGTGTATGCACCTAAGCATGTGCTTCTGCATGCTGTTCATTATCAGACTCCCCCTACTCCAGGCACTAGTGATCCTGCTGTGTCTTCTGGGATCTGCCATTCCATGTGTTAAAAAAAAAAAAAAAAAAAGAACTTTGCATCTCTTTGATTTCCAAGGCTGGTGTTAAAACCCAAAAGGGGAGCTTTGGCTTTGGGAAGTCAAAGTTCTATATGTCCCAGGTTAATTGCTACTAATACAACCAATACCTGTGGTACATTAGCAGACATTGTATCAGTGCTATGTTCACATTTTACGTGTGTTAACTCTGGTCTCACAAGGACCCCATGAGTTGGATATTATTATCCCGAGTTTACAGATGTATAGTCACATGAGGAGAAGTGGCTGAGCCATTAAGAGTTTGGTTTCTATCATAAATTCTGAAATTTCTGAAACTTTCTGTCTGAAATTTCATAGCTCCACATGTTATTTTTGTTTCTGCAGAAAGGGCCAAATAAAACACCCGTAGCAGCCATCTGCCTGACCAGCTTGGTGACCATGGCCTTTGTCCTTGTGGGGCAGGTGAACGTGCTGGCGCCCATGGTCACCATCAGCTTCATGCTGACGTACATTGCAGTGGACTACTCTTACTTCTCCCTGTCCATGGGTCACAGCAGCCTCCCTCAGGAGACTGAGCAGATGCCTAGAGAGGGCCTAGAACCTCCCAGCTGCTGTGAGCACCTGCTTTTGGAGAAGGCTCCCAGCTATGGCTCTGAGGGCCCTGCCAGAAGCATCTCTGAAGGCACTCTTCTAGAATTCACCAAGGACATGGATCAGCTCCTCCAGCTATCCAGGAGGCTTGAGAGTAGCCATCCCAGGCCAGGAGAGGACAACAGGATCCCAGAGAGTCAGAAGAAGAAACGCAAGAAGGCTACCAAGCAAACTCTACAAGATAGCTTCCTCTTGGACCTCAGCGCTCCTACTTCCTTCCCTATTGAGGGCTCCGACAGGTTGCCCTCTTCCTGGGAGGGGCAGGAGTGCTATCAGAACAAATGGGCTCCTAGAAGTGAAGGAACTCATCCTGGGGGCGCACGTGGAGAACGAAGTGTCTCTGAGTTGTGCAGCCAACCCAGAGCAAGTGGAGAAGGTGAGTGCTTTAGAATCACATGGGGGGCTCTTACTTTCGGGTGACCACTGGTTGCCTCGCCTACCCAATTAACACAACCCAGTTTTCATAACCAGTGGTAATTTTGTTTGGTATTTATTTCAAAATGTTATATTCACATCCTAGCTGAATGATTTCTAATTCTACTCTGTTATATAATTTTAAACAGAAAATTGCTATCTACTCCTGTGTATAAGAGCTGGGAGCCAGGGCTAGTAATTAAATGCCAATTCCTTTTCACTCAAATATCAGCTGAGGTATAATGCCAGTGTGGGTGAGACTAATTTATCCTTCCAAGGGAAGTAGAAATCTTGTTTTGTTTGTGGAAGATGAATCTCTCAAATGAGGCAAGATAGAGGGAAGATAGCCAGCTTTTCTTTGGTGTCTCAAACCTATGAACACAGACACTGAGAGTCTCTCAAAGAGGCTTATAGAACATGAGAAATCCTGAGAGAAAAGGAAAGCTTGACTCTTTGGCTACCTACCATATTGTAGTGCTTTATATGTTGTTATAATTTGGATCTGGAAGGTCCCCCAAAGATCTGTGTTAAAGACATGGTCCCCATTGGAGAACATCATCTTAAGTGAATGAACACAAGCCCAAAAAGAGAAATACCATATGTTTTCACTCATATGTGGGTGCTGAATCATACTTAAAGGAAGGAAAAAATCCTATACATAAATTGAAATATAAAAAATTCACAGTTAAATGTAGTGTAGAAGGGACAATTTAAGGTGTGGAAAGATGGAGGGAGGGATTTAGCAGAGGGAGGTGAACACTGGAGAAGATGGGATGGGGAGGAGGGTCAATGTGGAGGGATGAAGGGGGAGAAGTCAATCTCAGTGTAAACAGCACAACTTCATGAGTATGTTGGAAAAATAGGAGAAGATAACCCAAATAAGTATCAGAGTTTAACTACAAAGTATCCCTAAGGCTCCATAAACTTTGTGGGTCGATGGAAGTGTTCCTGGAAGCGATGTAAAGGATCCACAATGGGAAAACCCATTGCTGTATTACTCTGTACCCCAGCACCATTACTAACAAAGGGAGAAAAATAAATAAATAAAGACCTTGTCCCCAAGTGGCACTATTGGGAGGTGGTGGAACCTTTGGGGATAGGTCTAATGGTAGGTCCTTAGGTCATTGGAAGTGTGTTCTTAAAGGGGATTTGGGAACCTTGGCCCCCTCTTTGCTCTCTTTTGCTCCCTGGCTTGTGATTTAAGTGGGTTTTGCTCCACCATGTGTTCCTGCCATGATGTTTTGTCTTACCACCTGCCAAAACAATGGGGCCAACTTATCATGGGCTGGAACCTCCAAAACTGTAAGTCAAAATAAACCTTTTCTCTTTATAAGCTGATGTGTTAGCTTTTCACCATTGTGACAAAATGCCTGGAAAACAACTTAAAGGAGGAAGGATTTATTTCGGCTCACAGTTTCAAAGATTTCAGTCCATGCTAGGCTGGCTCCATTGCTTTTAGGCCTGTGGCAAGGTAGAAACAACATGGCAGAGGGCATGGTGGAGGAAAGGCACTCACCTATGGAGGCCAGGAGGCCGAGAGTGGCAGAAGAAAGGGGCCAGGGATAAGATACAGCCTTTAGAGGCATGCCCCCAGTGAACTACTTCCTTCACCCACGCCCCATGTCCTAATAACACATTCAGTGTGAACTCATCGTTGGCTAACCCACCGATAAAGTTAGTGTCCTCATGATCTAATTATCACTCAGTAACCCCACCAGCTGAGACTAGTCCTTCAACACATGAGCCTTTTGGGGGAACACTTCATACTCAAAGTATAACAATTGATTATCTCAGGTATTTGTTATAGATTTATTGACTGATTTCTTACTTCATGTAGTGTGATAGGTATCAGCATTTTCAGTTTTACAGATGAGGCCCCTGGGGCCCAGTGGGGTCAAAGGGATGCCTCAGAGCTGATTCTTTGCACAGACATATGTCAGCCCCAGGTCTACCTGTATGTGAAGTCCATGTACTTTATATTATGCTGTCCCTTGAGATCTGTATAGACAGGTATGGGCAAAGAGTAGACAAAAGACATAGGAGATGTCTAAAAACAGGCACTTTATGTTATCTCATAAGCCTGTGTTTCCTTTTTTACTTCTAAATTGGTGGGAAGTTTTTAGTTGGTAGGAGCATAATTAAAACTTGAAAAATTATTTTATTTTCATCAAAGTAATAAGTACACTCCCTAATAGGCCAAATTGTTTTGCTGTTGTTGTTAGGTGCTGTTGAGTCAAGTCCAACTCACAGCAACCCTGTGTACAACAGAACGAAATACTCTCAGGCACTGTATGGTATTAAAAGCCATATAATCAGAAACAGTAGTTCCCACTCTTCCATACCATCTCTTTTACCATTCACTACTCTCAGCCCCACTCTCAGACCAAAAGACTTGTAGCTCAACAAAAAAGGCTTCTTCTGTTAACCTTCCTGCTATTAAATCATATATTTGCATTGCTACTTTTTGGTGTATTGATTTCAGACATCATCTTTTCACTTCCTGTAATGGTAAGGATTTAATTGTTTTATGCCACTTTGACTTCTCATCTAATGCCCCCAGTATAGTTTTACTGTTGCTATTGTTAGGTACCAACAAATCAGGTCCAACTCATAGTGACCCTCATAGGGTTTTCAATGACAGATTGCTTTGGAAGTGGGCTGCCATGTCCTTCTGCTGTTTTTGCAGTGATGGGGATGGAACCCAAGGCCTCAGAGAGTACAAAGCAGCACTCTACCAAGTTATCTAAACCCCAACCCCAGCCCTAGTTTTACAGTATTCTTTTAAATTAAATTAAGAGCTAATATTCATATTATCATGGCTGAGTAAATATTGCTTAATTCTGAGCCATGAATCTGTAGCTAAGATCACACTTCCATTTTTTGCCCAACTTTTTCTGTTTCCTGGAGTTAATAATTGCTTTTTTTCCCCCCCTTGGTTTTCTGTCATCATTTCTCTGTAAATGCTGTGGCAGATATTTCAAATACCTCCCAATGTTATTTCCAAATGCCAAATCTCTCATATCCATTTCTTTTTTTCCCCTCTGTCCATGGCCCCCATCCTCTTATTGCATTCTACTATGTTGTCTTAGAAGCTGTTGTCTTAGAATTCCTCTCTTTACCACAGTTCTGTATCAGGTCCAGGGAATAAGAATTTTCTTGGATACAATATTATAGTTGGCTTTTGTTTTTTATTGTTGTTGTTTCCTGCTCAGCCTTGAATGACCTCTTAATGTCTGAGGAATTTCCAATGTTATGAATCTTGGTGGAAGGCAAAGCAAGCCTTTCACACTCAAAACTGACGTCAGATACTCAATTCTCTGGCCTTTCCTGCAGCCAGAGTTCAGGTACAAGACCAGGGTCATGCTAATCAGATGAGCCCTCCTTAGACTTGGAATCAGGAACTGGAAACTCAAAGAAATGAGGACTTTGGGGAAGTTTTCTGGGAACATGATGGTATCTGCCAGACAACTTCATTCCCTTCTCCAGTGTCCAGGGCTTCCAGGTCAGTGGTGCTCACGGCTGAGACATATAATTTTGAGTGTTAGCCTGGCTACCTACCTCTAACCTGACTCCCCAGCCTTTCCAGATATTCTCAGAGGACCAATATCCTTTTTAAAATTGTAGTAAAATATGCTCAAAATATAATTTACCATGTTAGCCATTTTACGCCGACAGCTTAGCATTGTTAAATATAATGTACAACCATCACCACTGTTCATCACCATCATCCATCTCATAACTCTTTCCTTCTTGTAAACCTGAAACTGTATCTGATAAACAATCATACCTCACTCTCCTATCTTCTAACCCCTGGCAGCCACCATTCTACTTTCTGTCTCTATGTGTTTCACTATGCCACAGATCTCATGTCAGTGGAATCATACTGTCGTGGTTTGGATATAAAGTTTTCCCCAAAGGTCATGTGCTTCAATGTTTGGGCCCCAGCCAGTGATGCTGTTTGTGGAGGCAATGGACCTTGGGAGGTGGATCTTACCTTTGTGGAAGTGAGGTCACTGGGGGAGGACCTTTGGAGGTGTTTTATTTGTTTGTTTTTTTGTTTTACAGTATTATGGGGCTGAACCCAGGGCCTTACACATTCTGGGCAAGAGCTCTACCACTGAGTTGCACCCCCAACTCCTTTTATTTATTATTTATTTATTTGTTAGCAGCACTGGGGGTTTGAACCCAGGACTTTGTATATGCTTGGTAAGTGGTCTATTGAACTGCACTCACAGCCCTTTTTTTATTTTTTATTTTGAAACAGGGACTTGCTAAACTGGGCAGGCTGCTTCTGGCCTCGAACTTGCGATCCTCCTTCTTCCACCTCCGGAATTGTTGAGATGACTGGTGTGTACCACGGCAGCTAGCCTTATTTTTTTTATTTGAGACAGGATCTACCTAAGTTGTACAGGCTGCCTCTGGCCTTGAACTTGTGATCTTCCTGCCTCAGCATCCTGATTCACTGGTCTTACAGGCATGGACCTGGCCTATTATCCCTGTTTTGTATCTTCTTAAATGTTCCTCTAATTTTCTTTTATTTGTCACTTTGTTCTCCTTTCTGGCATACTTCATGGATTTTTATAAACTCTTGTAGTGATTTTTTTAAAAATGTTGGTTGTTGTATTAGTCATAATTAGGATTGATTGCAAGTAACAAAATCACAAAACATAGTGGCTCAATCTAGGTCCTACAAAAGAATACAGGTGTGGACAGTCTGGGGCTGCAATGGCAACTCCATAAAACTGAGTTAGGCTCCTGCTGGCTTTTTGCTTTATCATACTTGGTACTATGCTCTGTGACCCAAGGTGTGGCTTGTTTGAGGCTTGCCATCACACTCATATTCCAGGGAGTAGAAAAAAGAAGGGAAGAGGCATAAAAGAGTGAACCTCCAAGCTGAACCATTTGGGACGCCTTCCTCAAAAGTCCCATTCTGCAATTCCTGCATTTCCTTGGTTGCCCTTTAGTCATACAATTACCACAAGCTGCAAAAGAGGCGGGCAAATGTCTTTTTACTTGGTTATATCACTACTTCATATAAAATTATGAGTTCTGTTTTGTTTTGTTTTGCTAAGGAACAAGAGGAGCTAGGACATGCTGAAATTATCTTGTTTTTAATTTCTAAAAACTTTCGATTATAACCTAATTTGTCTATTTTTTTTCTTTATTTGGATATCATCTGTTCTTGTTTGATGGACACAATGGCTTATCTCTCTGGCATTCTTACTCTACCTTCTAGTCCCGTTCTGCTCCTGTCATTGTTCCTGTTTTCTCACTTTCCCCTTGGTTTCGTCTTTCTGTCTTTTTTATTTATTTATTTTTTTCGAACAGGATCTTGCTGAGCAGACCAGGCTGGTCTGGAACTCGCGTCCATTCTCCTTCCTTTGCCTCCTACATGCTGGTATCCTCCTCCCCTTTTTCTCAGGCTTTTACTAAAGTGTCTGTTTATGCTTTGGTTCCTTTTTGTACTTATAAGAGGAGTGCAATCAGCTCTCTCTATCCATGAGTTCTGCATAGCAGCTTCAATCAACTGCAGAAGGAAAACATTTGGGGAAAATTATGTTGCTGCTGCAACTGTGGTGGTTGTGTCTATATTGAACATGTAAATTTTTCCCCCTTTCCCTAAATAATACAATTTTAACAACTTGTTTTCAGGTAAGAGACCAAAATCCATAAACTCCGTCAGATCTTTATTGAGGAAAAGATGCTGGGGCTGTCTCTAATAAAAGAGAGAGCAGCAGGGAGAGGAAAAGGAGCCGGTTTTGTGGGCACTAGGTGTGGGGGAACTGGGGTTTAGCTCAGTTGGTAGAGTGCTGCTCTGCATTCTCTGAGGACCCAGGTTCAACCTCGAGCATTGCAAAAATAGAAGGACACGGCAATCCACTCCTGAAGCAATCCCACAGCAATATGCCATTGAAAACCTATGAGGGTTGCTGGGAGTTGGACTCGACTCCATGGTGCCTAACAACAATAATGGGGGAGCGGGAGGGGTGAGCGACGTGTCACATCAGGATAGGTAGGAAGACGGTGCATGAAGGGTTCCAATAGGCTGGAAGAGGGAAAGGGTAGTACTCATCAGTTGCCAGCCTCCAGGGCAGATTTTAGGTTAGGTTTTAGTGGGCGATTTTGGCGGGCTTTTGAGAATTAGGAAATGATGTAAAGAAGGCACCATCTTAGAGTGCCTTCTTTTTTAACAGGTCCTGCCTAGCACTAGTTACATGTTGTTGTTGTTAGGTGCCATGGAGTCGTATTGCTTTGTGAGTGGATTGCCACATCCTTCTCCCATTCGTGCAGTGCTGGGTATTGAGCCAAAGCCCTTGGAGAGGACAGAGCAGCACTCTACCAACTGTGCTAAACCTCAGCCCCCCATTAGTTGCATAGCATTTACATTGTATTAGGTACTGTAAGTAATCTAGAGATGATTTAATATATTGGAGATGTGTGTGGGTTATATGCAAATACTACACCATTTTATATGTGGGACTTGAACATCTGTGAATTTTGGTATCTGCAGGGATCCTGAAGCCAGTTGTCCCACCGATTCCAAGTGACAGATGACTAAAGTTATTTAGAAGACCTGTACATAAGCAGCTCTTATTGATTGGGTCACCTTACTGTAGAATGATTAGGAAGAACCTGGCCTCTTCCCTGGAGAACCCCAAATGTGAATATGTTGAGGTTTTTGTCTTGGGCTGTTCTCTTCCTCTAAAGTCAGCTACTTTCTTTCCAGGGGTTGGGGAGCACATGGATGGCAGCTTGCTGTCTGGGAGCAGAGGGAGATAAGGGAGTTGGAGGATCCCAC
The DNA here is from genome assembly GCA_007922755.1 of Pedetes capensis. Classification (NCBI taxonomy): domain Eukaryota; kingdom Metazoa; phylum Chordata; class Mammalia; order Rodentia; family Pedetidae; genus Pedetes; species Pedetes capensis. The sequence continues at coordinate 85,842 of VMDO01001294.1, forward strand.
TGATTAGGAGCTAGAACTTCAGTCCCCACACCCACTTGCTGTCCATGGTGGATTTCTTTAGGGGAGAGCCCCCTGGGGGGCAGGGTTGAGCACGAGAAGGGTCAGTACTTGTCTGCATTGGCAGAGGAGAGGGTCTTAGTGTACAACAGATACAGACTTGCCACCAACTCCTTGGGCTGGGCCAGCTTGTGGAATATGGTACACCCTGCTCCCAAGCTTTGCTGGGGCCCACCTTCCAGGTGGACTGGGTACCTCCTGTCAGCACCTAGGGCCTAGAGCTCATCCTTTTCTGATCTGCTCAGGCGGTCACCACTGTAACCTCCCCATCTTCAAAGGCTGTTTCTTTCTTTCCCCTCTCCTTCTCTTTGCATGTTGGTTTCTGCTTATCTCATGACTTTTCTCTCTTCTCCATGGGTTTTCAGGACAGACATGTGGTCAGTCTGCAACATTTAATGAATGCAGTGGTCACTACCTAGTTGCCCAGTCTTAGAAATGTCAGAGCTCTTATTGACCTTTCCCTCTGTCCTGCTCCTTGCTGCCTTTACCTTGGAGCAGACTCACATCATCTCACACCTGGACTCTTGCTAAGTCTCTAAACAAGTGTCCTCTCCCCATCCCATTCTCCTTTACACTGCCCACAGGATGAGCTTTTCCCTACTTAGAATCCTTTACTGGAATCTAATTGCTACCACCATCTGAAGTCCATATCTACTGTGACATGCAAAGTTCCTCATAATCTTGCCTTAATGTACCTTCAGGTCACTTTCTAATGATGACCCATGTACTGTGTTCCAGCTGCACCCGAACCAGTGCCCTAAACACATCGAGTGCCAGTCCTTCCTGTTTTTCCATATCCAGCTCTGTCCCTTCAGATCACTTCACCTCCTTCTTCTCTCTCTATTTGGAAAAGTCTGACATTATTTAAAATCCATCTGACTTTTTTTCTTTTTTTTTTGAGGTACTGGGAGTTGAACCCAGGGCCTCATGCTTGCATGCTTTGCAAGTGCTGTACCACTGAGCTGCACCCTCAGCCCATTTATTTTTACTTTTTGAGACGGGTCTTGCTAAGTTACACAGACTGCCTCTGGTCTCGAACTTGTGATCCTCCTGCCTCTGCCTCCCATGTTGCTGGGATTACAGGCATGTGCCACTGTGCCAGGCTTCCATCTGACTTTTTAGGGACTTTTACCTCTTCTGGGAAGGATTCCCTGATTTCTTCCACTGTGCAACCATAACACTTGATTCAAATTAGTAGTGTCAACTATTATCACATTATTTTATATATTTATGTCGTATTTGTTTACACATTTATCTCCAGGCATATTCGTTTGTCTATGTGAAGGAAAGTAAATGTTAGTTTTGTTCCTTTTCACTAGACTGTGAGCTTCCCTTGGTCACAAACTATGTCTTTTCATCTCTGTTCATCACAATGTTCCCACATATACATGGAATGCAGCAAATACTCAGCAAAGCCCAGTTAAACTGATGAGCAATTGAACAGATGTGGCCAAAACCTTGAAACACTGATTTACAAAGTAGACTAGAAAGAGTCAAGCTATTGTAAGAATCTATTCTTTGAGAAACCAGATACCATCAAATGATAAGAATCACATCACAATTGAATAAATATTCGACAGCAAACAGATTTAAAAGATAACTTAGGGCTGTATTTTATACCTTATATACACATGGATTCCTTATTTGTAACAGCTGTGTGTGAGAGAGATTTTTGACTGTTGTGGAAACTAAAAAAAAAAAAAAAAAAAAAAAAAAAAAAAAAAAAAAAAAAAAAAAAAAAAAAAAAAAAAAAAAAAAAAAAAAAAAAAAAAAAAAAAAAAAAAAAAAAAAAAAAAGATTAAATAGAAATAAAAAACATTTGTACAACACAGTGTCACAGAAGGAAACAATTATTCTGACAGACTCAGCTGATAAAAGCATACCTTCCAAAGCATATCATTTTAAAAAACAAGAAGGTCAAAATCCAAATTTTTCTAAAAGATCAGAAGACATAAATATATAGTTTACATTTGCAAAAGCCAGTGCCCAGATTCATTCATGTCCATTTAACAAAGTAACTTTTATTGTTAAGTGTTATATATTGTTGATACCTAAAGATGTTGTTGTTAGGTGCCATTGAATCCTGTCCAACTCATAGCAACCTTCATAGTGTTTTCAATGGCTGATTGTTTTTCGGGATTGCCTTGGGAGTGGATTGCCACTGTTTTTGCAGTGCTGGGAATCAAACCCAGGACCTCAGAGACTGCAGAGTGGTACTCTACCAACTGAGCTAAATCCCAGTCAATACTAAATATAGCCATCCTTTATTGAGTATATCCGATGTGTCTTGCACTGAGATAGGCCCTTATTATGGATTATTTCACCCTTAAAACCAGAGTTAGGCATTGCAGTTAGCCTTTTACAGATGATAAAATTGAGGTTTAGAGATGTTAGACACTGGCTCAGAATATTGTTTGTTGTTATTAGGTGCAATCTAGTCAGGTGTCCGACACATAGCGACCCTCTTGGGGTTTCAATGGTTGATTGTTCTGGGATTATTTTGGGAGTGGATTGCCACATCCTTCTCCCATTTTGTGGTCCTGGGGATTGAGCCCAGGTCCTCAGAGAGTGCAAAGAAGCACTCTACTAACTGAATTAAACTCTGGCCCACTCAAAATATAAAACAGTCATAATTTGAACCCAGGTATGTTTGACTTGAGAACCTATCCTCTTAACCACATAACAAAGTGTATGCTATTTGCTGTGAGTACGTATTATGGACTATGTCATGATATTGATTAAATAAACATGAATTAAACAATCTTTAAGATATTGTTACAGTATCCATTAAGTTATTAATAATTTAAATAAAAGTAGTAGCACCCCATTGGGGATTTAGCTCAGTTGGCTTGGTATAAGACTCCTGAGGATAGCTGATATGTACAAGCAGATATATATGCTGTGGGTTGTTGATAGACTTGGACCTTAGAATCTGTACTAGTCAGCTTTGTGCTATTATAACAACACCTGAGATAGCCAACTTATAAATAAAAGAGGGGTTTTGGCTCGCAGTTTTGGAGGTTTCAGTCTGTGATAAATTAATCCCCTTGGTTTTGGGCTGACATCAAGGCAGCACATCATGGCGGGGTGCACAGTAGAGCAGAAATGACCACCTCTGGGATAGGACACAAAAGACAGAAAGGAGAAGGGACCAGAGTCCCACAAGCCCTGTAAGGGTATGCTCCCAACAATCAAAAGACCTTTCACTAGGTCTCACCTACTAAAGGCTCTGGGGATGGGGTTTAGCTCAGTTGGTAGAGGCCTGCTCTGTGCTCTCTGATGCCCTAGATTTGATCCCCAGACCCAGCAGCCCATTCCCTAAACAATCAGCCATTGAAAACCTTATGAAGACCAGAGAAGCACTGACATAGTGCTGGGCATGGCACAGTGTTGGGGAGTGTTTCCTTCTGTTGTACATAGGGTTGTTATGAGTCAGATCTCACCTGACAACAATTAAAGGTTCTACTACTGCCTCCCAATTACACCACCCTTGGTGGGGGGGACAAGGCTTACTACATGGACATGTGGGGACACTTAAGGTGCAAACTATACCAGAACCTGAGCTAGGAAAGAGGGTAGTCAAAACAGGAGGTAGATGATGGAAAGCAGAAACATTCTAGGGTCCTTCTATAGACCGTAAATAGTTGGAGTGAGGGACAGCAGAACAAATGAGCTTTAAATTTTTTTGTTTCTATTTAAAAAGGTGATAGGCTAGGAGTAGATTGCTTAAAAATCACAATTTAGGAAGTGTAAGATTACTGGTAATGATAACTATCAAGTGCAGCTAAGGGGTGGACAGTTGAGGTGAGTTAAAGAAAAGATTGTTGAAGTGAAGATTTCAAGGAAGTAAGAGAGCAAGGCATTGAGTGGGTTGTTTATGTAGAAGTTACCAAGAATGATGATGGAGTGGCGATAGAAAGATGGCAAGTAGGGGCTGAAATCTTTACCAAGAAAAGGATGAGTGGTCAGGAAGTTGGTAAACGACTATGATGATAAGTGATAAATGATTAGACTTTTTGTTGCTGTGACAAATACCTGAGGAAAACAGCTTGAGGGGCTCACAGTTTCAGAGGTTTTCAGGCCATTATCCTTGGCTGCATTGCTTCTGGGCCCCTGGTGAGGCAGAAATTATGGCGCCAGGAGCACATGGCAGAGGTTCCTCACCTCACGGTGGACAAGAAGCATAGCAAGAGAGAGGAAGGACCTTAGGACAAGATACAGCCTTTAAACACATGCCCCTAGTGACCTGTTCCTACACCAGGCATCACCTCTGATGTTTCCATCACATCTCAGTAATGCTGTCAAATAATAAATCTATCAATGGACTAATCCATTCATGAAATCTGAGCCCATATGATCTAATCATTTCCCAAAAGCCCATCAGCTGGCAACCAAGCCCCCAAAACGTGAGCTTGTGGGAGACATATCTCTTTTTTCCTTTTTCTTTTCCAGTCCTGAGTGCCTTGAGCATGCTAGGTGAGTGCTCTACCACTGAGTTGCACTCCCACCCCTTTATTTTATTTTATTTTTTAAATTTTGAGACAAAGTCTCACTAAGTTGCATGGGCTGCCTCTGGCCTTGAACTCAGAGATCCTCTTGCCTCAGCCTCCTAAGTCTCTAGGATTACAGATGTGCACAACAGCACCTGGCTTGGGGCGGGGAATATTTCATATTCAAACCACAGCAGACAGTATGAAATAGTCTGATGCCATGTGCTTCAGATGGGCCTTGGTCAGAAAGTCACAGTGACAAGAGAAGATGAAAGACTTAGACTAGGAATACATTGTGAGTGCAGCTATCTGTTAAGCCCTAGGCTCAGGACCAATGTGGACTCTACCCCCATGAGGTAGGTAATTCAGCAGACAGAGGGATGAATAAATAATTACAGAACTATAAATAATAGTAAGTTCTATGAAGGAAAGGAAATGGGCCATAAGGAAATATTAATGGTATGAGGGAATACATTCATATGTTTGTGGTGAGGACCAAGTTGTGCGATTAAGTTATACTGAACTGAGACCTGAGGGATGAATGGGAGTTTGGTAAACAGAGGGCTAGGAGATCCATGAGAAGTTGGTCCCCACTGGATTCCAGGAACCTACCCAGCAGAAGCTTCTGAGGAGGGGAAGAAGACTAGAGTGTAAGACAGTATTGGGATACAGAGCAAAGAGGGAAGGGCTGGACAGAAGAGGTGGCATATTCAAGCCAGTTTGGCTAAAACAAGAATTTGGTCATGGAGAACATAGAGTTAAGGAGCTGTCAGCCATATTTCCTATGCAACAAACTATGAGAGTTTAGTGTTGAAGTGTAAACACGCAGCCAAGTTAATCTGATATATCATTTGTTTGAATTACCACTGTGATATTCATAGTGATGAGAGCACATTGTTAAACATTCTACATGCCTTTTCATGGTTAAATTGAGCATTTTGGGAATTGGGTAAACTGAGAAGACAGAGCCAAATAAAACATGATATGACTCTGAGAAGCTCTGACATGCCAGAAATCCATGGAGGATTAGATGGGAACAGACATATATTTGTGGTCAGACCTTTTCTCCCTCAAACTCCTCAACTGCCAGAAGAAAGAATTAGAGGAGCAATTCTCTATCCCTGTGTCTATACCTGAGACCAGGGTAACGTGAGTTGACCCTCAGAGTTAAATGGTAGCAGGAACTATCCTGCAGTAGACAAAAGCCAACCTGGCTCATCAGTTCCGGTGGTCACACTTAGGGTCAGGTATACTAGATATCCAGTTCCGTCATTCTTTCATCTGAAAAAGAGAGGGGTTCTGAACTTCCAGTTCTCCTAGATGACAGATCTGGCAGATGTGCAATGGACTTTAGGGGAGCTTCCATCTCTCCTCTGCCCTTCCCTTCCCTTTCTTTCAGATCCTTGGCTAGGAAAAAGCCATAAGACCATGTGCTAGGAGGTGTCATTAAATCAAATTACAAAATTGGAGGAGAGGAGTTCATAGGTATCTGCTAATAAAATGGAAAAGGATTTTGTAGTAAATTGGTGACTAATGATTTATTAATTTTTTAGATTTCTTCCAGAAGTCCAGACTCCAGGAACAAGAGATCCAGAGGAGACCAACTTCTTTCTACACTCGCATGTGCAACCCCTGGGTCTCCCTATTAGGAGTGAGTAACTTCATCTTGATCTCAGCTGACCTTGAGAAATAATTCAGGAAGAGGTATGTGAGATTTGGGAGAGGAGAAGGCTTACTTAGGAGCAATGTGACTAAATTGCCTGCTATATTAGAATTTAAATGAGAGGCAGGATTTATATTTAATGAACCACTTATTTTAATCAATTACTTACTTTTAAGATAAATTCTATCTGATAACCTTTGGGTTACTAAATTTCATTTTAATTTGTTGCTGGTAGGGAGGAGTAGAATAAGGACCAAGGATAAAACAAAAGGTATCTTTCCACATACCTGTTTCAGTGAGGTTTTTGAATTATAACTAAATTCCATTTACTTAGACAATTTCAGAAATCAGAAGTTGATGAGACTATTGTTTCCTGAGTCCCCAGCCTTATGGTTTGGTTATCCTATGCAAAACATAAGGTGACTTGCCTTTCCTATTCCATTTACACAGGCTGTCGGGTCCCTTCTCATCATGTTTGTGATCCAGTGGGTCTACACCCTGGTTAACATGGGTATTGCTGTCATTGTGTATTTCTACATTGGCCGGGCCAGTCCAGGGCTTCATCTTGGTAAGTGGCTGAGCCATTTTGCCACTATTTCCCTTATTCTCTCTGGCTGTCATTGAAAAAATATGTTTTGAACACCCATAAATGCCAACATTGACTCAGACGTGAATCCCATTTTCATGAAGCATATACTCTAGGAGGATAAATATGGCATAACATAAATGATAATAAGTGAAAAATAATAACAACTATGAGGTTTTTGGGCTGGATTTAGCTCAGTTGGTAGAGCGCTGCTCTGCAGTCTCTGAAGTCCCAGGTTCGATTCCCAGCACTGCAAAAACGGGAGAAGGACCTGGCAATCCACTCCCAAGGCAATCCCGAAACAATCAGCCATTGAAAACCCTGTGAGGGTCACTATGAGTCCAATACCGACTCGACAGCACCTAACAACAACAACAACAACAACAATGAGGTTTATGGGACTGAGGTTTAGCTCAGTTGGTAGAGTGCTGGTCTGCACTCTCTGAGGACCCAGGTTCAATCCCCAGCACTGCAAATATAGCAGAAGTATGTGACAATCTACCCCCAAAGCAATCCCGAAACAATTAGTGATTAAAAACCTTATGAGGGTGGTTATGAGTCAGACTGACTTGACAGCACCCAACAACAACAGCAATGAGGTTTATAAGACATGTAGCAGTAAAGTAGATGACAACAATAGCACAAGAGCCAGGAGGGATGAAATACATCATTAAAATGAAGTGTACTAGTGAAGCACACTGTTGTAAGCTTCCGGTATCATGAGTGAAGTACTATACTATCACTTGAAGGTAGATCATGGTAAGTTAAGAAGTACACTGTAAACCTTAAAGCAACCACTAAATAACATAATAAAGAGTTGTAGCTAATGAGCCAATAAAGGAAATAAAATTTAATGAAAAATACATAAAAAAAAGCTAAAAACAAAAACCTAATAGTTGGCTTATATAAACCTAGCTATTTCAATTGTCACATTAAATATAGATGGTCTTATCACCCTCATCAAAGATTATTAGCTAAATGAAACAGTATGACCCAGATATATAGTGCCTATCGGGAACCTCTTTTGTTTTATTTATTTACGTACTTACTTATGTAGTGCTGGTAATTGAACCCAGGACCTTGTGCATACTAGGTTAGCTCTCTACCACTGAGCTATATCCCAAGCTCAAGAAATCTTTTAAACACAAACACATGGATAGATTAAAAATAAAAAGATGTGAAAAGATATACCAGACTAACATTAATCAAAATAAAGTTGTAGTGGCTATATTAAGATCAGATAAATTTCAAAGAGAAGAATATTACCAAGAATAAAGAGGTTCATAAGATTAAGGGAAAATTCATTGAGAGGACATAATAAGCCTTAACATTTACACACATAAAAACAGGGTTTTGAAATACATGAAGTAGAATTACATTCTTTTCAATTACACAGGAACCATTTACCAGGATAGACCATGTTCTAAGACATAAAAAGTATTTCAATAAATCCAAAAGTATTCAAGTCAATTGAAGAACAAAATAGTTCTCTGACCAAAAGGGAAAATAAATAGAAGTGAATAACAAAATTACTGGGAAATCTCTAGATATTTAAAAACCAAAGAACACTAAGTAAGCAAGAACACTGAAGAAACTACAGAAACTATATAACCTACCTTTCAAAGAAGGAAGCAGAAATGAAATTTCAAGGTCTTTTTAACTACATGAAAATGCACCATAGCAAAATTGTGAAATGTGTCTAACTCAGTGTATAAGGGAAATTCATAACATCAAAGAAGAAAGGTCTCAAATCAATGACCCCAGCTTCCAACTTAAGAATCTAATAAAAGAAAAACAAATTAAATCCAAAGAAGAAAAAATGAAACAATAAAGATCAGAACAGAAATCAATAAATATAAAACAAAAAAGCAAACACCAATGAAACAAAACAAAATCTAATTAGATCAGAGGATAATGTTCTAACCAGACTGACCAGAATAAAATGAGAGAATGCACAAATTACTAATACCAAGAATGAAGGAAATGACATCACTTTGTGGATCATAGTAAATTATGGATAACATTGAGAAGAATGGGAATTCCAGAGCCCTTAATTGTACTCACAAGGAATCTGTACAAGGACCAGGAGGTAGTTGTTTGAATAGAACAAGGAAACACTGCCTGGTTTAAAGTCAAGAAAGGTGTGTGTCAGGGATGTGTTCTTTCACCATACCTCTTCAATCTCTATGCTGAGCAAATAATCTGAGAAGGTGGACTTTATGAAGAAGAACGCAGCACCAGGAGTGGAGGAAGACTCATGAACAACCTGTTATACAGATGACACAACTCTGCTTGATGAAAGTAAAGAGGATTTGAAACATTTACTGATGAAGATAAAAGAACACAGCCTTCAGTATATACTGCACCTCAACATCAACGAAACAAAAATCCTTACAACTAGATTAATAAGCAACTTCATCATAAATGGAGAAAAGATAGAGGTTGTCCAATATTTGCTGTACTTGATTCTACAATCAATACCCATGGATGCAGCAGTCCAGAAATATAAAGATGCATTGCATTGGGAAAAGTTGTTGCAAAAGACCTTTTTAAAGTGCTGAAAAGTAAAGATATCACATTGAAGATGAAGGTATATCTGACTCCTCCCATGGTAATTTCAGTCACATCATATGGTTGTGAAAGCTGGATATTGAATAGAGTAGACAGTAGAAGTTAATGTTTTTCAATTATTGTGCTGGAGATGAATATTGAATATACCATGGTTTGCCAAAAAGAACCAACACATCTATCCTAGAAGTGCAACCTAAGTGCTCCTTGGAAGCATGGATGGCCAGATGGCGCCTAACATATTTTGGACATGCTGTCAGGAGGGACCAATCCCTGGAAAAGCACATCATGTTTAGGAGAGTGGCAGGTCAATGAGAAAAAGAAAGACCATCAACTAGATGGATGATACAGTGGCTGCAACAATGGGTTTAATCATAAAAAAGATCATATGCCTGGCACAGAGTTGGGGGATGTTTCATTTTGTTGTACATAGGTTCACTGAGTTGGACCCAACCTGACGACACCTAACAACAAGAGATTCTATATATGTTAAAAAGAAAATAAGAGAATATTATAAATAGCTTTATACCAATAAATTTGAATACTTAGAATGAATTGGACAAATTCTTTGAAAGATACAAACTATCAAACTACCAAAGCTCACACAAGAAGAAATAAATATAGGACTATTCTGGTCATCTAGTAAAGAAATTAAATTGATCATTAAAAACCTTCCATAAAGAAAACTCTAGATGCTAGGAATTGTGGCATATGCCTGTAATCCCAGTGACTCAGGAGGCTAAGGTGGGAGGATTGAGTATCTGAGGCCAGAGGCAGCCTATGCAACTTAGTGAGACTCTGTCTCAAAATAAAAAATAAAAAGGGATTGAGGGTGTAGCTCAATGGAAGAGCACTAGCTTATCATGCCTGAGGCCCTAAGTTCAATGCCCCCTACTACAAAAAAAAAAAAAAAAAAGGGAGGAAGGAAGGAAAGATGAAAGAAAGAAAATTCTAGGTCCAAAAGAAAACTTGATAGATAGATAAATTAACACAGACCAAAAATTGTGCACTTTCAATACATGTAGTTTGAAAATGTACCAGAACTTGAGTCAATAAATTGTACCTGGGATTTGATTTAATAAGAGATAGTAAGGCATACAGATGGAAATGACTGTCACATAGGAAAAAAAAAAAGTCCATACCCACAGATCTCTAGAAACAGGAGGCATGATGAACTCTATTTAAACCAGTACATCTGATATCAGGATTATTTGGCCAGTATCAACAACAACCTCACTTCAGACTTCAGCTCTAACATTATTACATGTTCAACTATTTGATTCACTTAATACCTGTTGAAAATGTCTTAAGCGCCAGATCCTTACAAGGATGAAAAGGACACATTACCTGCTCTCAAAAAGTGTGTAATCTAGCAGAGGTATTTCATAGCATGTACTCAACCCTTATCAGTGTCAGTCTAAGAATAAATATTACCCCCAAATTTTGAATTTCCAGATGGAAGATAGTAAGCACCCTGCTCTTTTCTTTATAGCATTTTATCCAGTCTCTTTCCTGGGATTTTTGGAGTTTAGAAATAAGTTTTTGGAAACTATACATGGGTACAATGTCCTTAGTAGATTGCTCATGGGGAATATTATAATGAATGTTGTTTAGCTGGGCACAGTGGCACACACCTATAATCCCAGCACCTTGGGAGGCTGAGGCAGGAGGATTGTGAGTTTGAGGCCAGAGGCAGCTTGTGCAACTTAGTGAGGTCCTGTCTCAAATTTTTCAAAAATAAAAAAGGGGTGGGAACACAGCTCAATGATAGAGCACTTGCCTAGCATGCGTGTCAACCCGCTAGAACGAAAAAAAAAAAAAAAGCAACAAACAAATGAAACAAACAAAAAACTAAAAAAGAGAAAGAAAAAACAATGAATAGTGGTTTGGTTAGACTGAAAAGAGGAAACCTTTGTGCTTGTTCTTTCTGTGTGTGTGTGTGTGTGTGTGTGTGTGTGTGTGTCTGTGTGTGTGTGTTGGGGGTATACATTCCCCCTATTGAAGCTGGGATTTTCCATGTTGTCTCTGCAGGATCAGCTGCCAACTTCAGCTTTTTCCAATGGGTGAAGACTCTTCTGATCCCTTCCTGCAGGTCTGTGCCAATTCGGGATGGTTGAGCATCCTGGCATCCTCAGAGTTGCCAAGGGGGTCCCATTCTTGGCTGGGCTTGGGCCTGCACCATAGTGGGGGAGCCTATCCCCAGGGAACCCCACGAGGCTCACCTTTTGCTCCTCACTTGCCTCCACCATACCTCAGGCCCAGCCTTAGCTGGGAAGCTTCCTCTCACTCATGTCCTCTTTCCTTCTGTCCTCCACCAACATGAGCAAAGGCTTTGTCTAGAATCTTATCACTGGGGATACAGGTCAAGAGAGCAACTCTCAGGCAATCCAGCATCTAAAACACACTAGCATCAATACCTAATCATATGTGAGATTCAACCCCAAACAAATATGAACCCAGGTCTCACATTTCTCTCTCAAGTCAGAGATGGTTGGCATCACTATATGGGCAACAGTGCAGGGGCCAAGTATGGAAACAAAGCAGAGATGCTGGGGGATTGTGATGGGATCTCCATGTTCAGATGCACAGGAAAGGAAAGGCCTCACAGAGAAGGGCATGTTTCGTGTGGCCCTAATCCCTCTCCTTCTCCACTCTTGTGAGCACCAATGCTTCCTCACCTTTCAAGGCCTCAGGATTCTGGGGAATTAATCCCATCCTTCTGTCCCCTTTCAGTATCAGTGAGGAGCAAAAACTGCAGGCTGGGCAAATCCAGACAGAATCTAACCCAGGGTTTATTTGGTTTTATTTTGTTGTCTTGTTTTTGAAACTCTAGCTGTCTGATTTACATTTGCCGATATTTTCACCTCCCATCCCCAGACATTGCCAATGAATTATGTGACCCTTTCCCATTGATCCTAGATGTATTTAGAATCCTTTTCCCCCTATCATGTTTCTTTTTTATTGTGGTACAATGCGCATAATGTAATATTAACCATCTTAACTACTTTAAGTGTACGTTCAATGGTATGAAGTACAATCACATTGTCCTACAACCATCATCACCACCCATCTCCACAACCTTTTCATCTTCCCAAAGTGAAACTCCGTATACATTAATCAATAACTCCCCATTCCCCAGAATCCTTTTTAGGAAGGCTCTTCATAAGCACTGCCGACCTGCTCAAGTTGGCACAAGAAATGAAAGCTTGGTGCTAGAGCTTGGGATCATGAGGAAAAAGGAGCGGGGCTGTAGAAGCAAGCAGGGAGCCAGCTGGCTGGTAGCATGTCCTCCATGGAGCTGCAGGAAGGGTGGGTGGACTGGCTGCCTCTCATTCCATCTGAGGCATACAGCGGGACAACTCCAGTCGCAACATACCCTCACTGATGTCTTTCCCCCTGCAACCTAGGCCTGAAGGAAAGTAGAGATTAAGTGGGAATAGATTCTGTGTAGAAGCTGCCTACAAATTGTGGCTTAAGCCACAAATGGTGTATTTGTGAGAATGCTTGACGTAGTCTGATCTGTAAGAATATATTTAGTCATTCCTGGTTTTAAAGCCTAAAAATGACCATGGGTGTTCACTGCTTCTTGGGCTGTGTTCTGAATTCCTTAGACTCCACCTCTGAGGTCACTGGAGTGCTATGTAGGAAGAATGTATTAGAAGGAGAATATTCCTAGGAAAAAACGGTCATTCGCTTAGAACAGAAGTTCCACATAATTCACACCACAGTGTCAGGCTCTGAGCTAGTGAAGTGGGTGACGGAGCCTCAGCTAAGTCAGGATCAAGCTGGCTAGTTTGTTAGCAGTATTTCATGATGGTTATTCAGGAGAGGGAAAGGACCAAGAAATGGTGGCTCATTTAAAAGTGGAAATTGGAGCTCGGTGTGGTGGTGCACACGTCTGTAATCCCAGCACTGAGGAGGCTGAGACAGGAGGATTGATGCAAATTTGAGGCCAGCCTGAGCTACATATCAAGTTCCAGGACAGCCTGAACTGCACTGAGACCTTGTCTCAAACAAACAAAAAATAAAATAAAATAAAAATAAAAACAGAAATCGGTAGCTATGTTTCCTGTTTTGTAGTTTTGAGTGTTTTCCCCCAACTAGAGTCCCAAATAGCCTTCAAAACCAAAGGAGGATAGTAACACAGGAAAGTGCATTTGGGCAGAAGGATTTGTTATGTCCTCTGTCCCATCCACAACTCCCAGTTACTCTATGAAGTTAATTCTGACTTGGGAAGGCTTTCTTTCCTGATGCCCTAACAACTGCCTGGATAAAGATTTTAAAGCCATTCTAGAACATGAAGTACTGTGTATCATTTCCCCAAACTTAGGAGGATATATGGTTTCGACTATTTAAAAAAAAAATTAAGAAAGGAAGAAGAAAAGCATCGGCAAAAACACATATGCTATTTGACTGGTATAGCATTTTGATCAGTTCTTAACCTTACTTTTTAAGAAGTTAATCCTTACAAAAGTTAATTTAGTTTTCAGAAACTCTCAGCCTAAGTAATTTAGATATGGTTTCTGCCTGAGGTCTGCAGACTTACGACATTAGATTTCTACCTCTTTACAATTTTTCCTGATTTGAATAATTAAACCTCACAGGTCAATGAGAAAAAAAGGAAGACCCTCAACTAGATGGATTGACACAGAGGTGACAACAATGGCCTTAAACATAAAAAAGATCATGTGCATGGCACAGTGTCGGGGAGTGTTTTGTTCTGTTGTACATAGGATCGCTATGAGTCAGACCCGACTCAACAGCACCTAACAACAGCAAGTAAGGTAGCTGATTCTTTTAGAGTGAAGATGTTAAGAGGAAATCCATGCCTCAGCAAGGACTCAACGGTCTGACCTAGGCTGTGGACCTTGAAGGGACCAAGAAAAGTGAGAAAATGGAGGCACAAGGAGGCAAAGAGGCTTCTTGAGGCCACTAAAATGATTAGGGACAAAGCTGGACCATGGATCTGCTTTCTCTAGCTGCCCTGGCTGGCAGTCTCAGCTTCCCTTCCTCCATTCTGCCTCTAGCACCCTCCTTGTATATCCCTCACGATTTTCTTTACCAGTATATTCCAACTGTGTATGCAGACTATAGTGACAATAGAATCTATATTGGAACTTGCTGTTTGTCTTGAGGCTACTTTAACATCAAAAGCTTTTGGATGGTAACTCGTTGTTGTTGTTGTTGTTGTTGTTGCTGTTGTTGTTAGGTGCTATCAAGTCCAATCCAACTCACAGCAACCCTATATACAGCAGATTGAAACACTTCCTGATTCTGTGCCAGGCACACGATCTAATTTATGTTTAAATCCCTTGTTGCAGACACTGTGTCAATCCATCTGGTAGAGGGTTTTCCTTTTTTTGTTGTTGACCTGCCACTCTCCCAAACATGATGTCTTTCTCTAGGGATTGGTCTCTCCTGACTTCATGTCTGAAATATGTAAGACACAGTCTGGCCATCCTTGCTTCCAAGGAGCACTCTGGTTGCACTTCTTCTAGGACAGATCTATTGGTTCTTTTGGCAGTCCATGGTATATTCAATAGACGTCTCCAGCACCATAATTCAAAAGCATCAATTCTTTTCCTGTCTCCCTTGTTCATTGTCCAGCTTTCACAACCATGTGATGCAACTGAAAATACCATGGCATGAGTATTATTAGTTCTCTGAAATCATTATTAGTTCTGTGGAAATCATTCCTCATTCAACTTTCCTTCCAAAGGAATCAGAAAATATTTCTTTCTATATACTTCTTCATTCTGTTATTTCATTTGGAAAAGAAAGAGAGGGGAAGGAAGAAAGGAAGGAAGGAAGGAGGGAGGGAGGGGAAACAGAGAGAAAGAAAGAAAAAAGAAAGAAAGCTAGAGAAAACCATTTATAAGGTAAAAGATCTCTTTGTACCAGGAATATATAGTTTATACTTTTCTATTTAAGAAGAGTAAATAGCACCTTCTCTTCTTACTTTATTTGACACTCTATATTTCTCATACTTTGAACTCAGAAACTGCTGTACAAATAGCTCTCAACAATTAAACCTGGGCCTCAAAGCCATGAAAAATTGGGTTCAGGTTGAATACGTTAAAATTTAGAGAGTTCAAGTTTGGATTTAAATCCTATGTGTAAATAGTAGGGCTTCAAACCAAACCCGAACCATGAACCCATTCTGGTTCAAGCATCTTTAAAATTATTTCTGAATCCAAACCTGCACCTGCACCTGAACATAGTGAAAGATTGGGTTCGGGTTCAGCTTTTAATGGGCTTTTTTTTTTTTTTTGGTATCATTAGCTATTTAAAAATTGAAAAAAAATTAAAAATTTTATTTGTCTATCTACACATATGATTTTTTTTCCAGTAGTGGGGGATTGAACCTCATGCTTGCTTTGCAAGTGCTCTATCACTGAGTTGCACCTCCAAATCATACTCTTACCCTCTAAATTTTAATATATTGAACCTACACCCAAATCTGAACTCAATTTTTTTGCATGTTTGAAGCCTTGATTTAAATACATGCTAAGCCAGGTGCAATTGCATATGCCTGTAATCCCAGTGGCTTGCGAGGCTGAGGCAGGAGGATTGCAAGTTCAAGGCCAGAGGCAGCCTGCATAATTTAGCAAGATCCTGTCTCAAAATAAAAAAATTAAAAAGGGGCTGAGAGTGCAGCTCAGAGGTGGAACTCTGAGACTTAGCATGTGTGAATCCCTGGGTTCAACCCTGAATTCTACAATCAATCAATCAATCAATGTTAAACATTAATACAACCAGCATTTTTGCAAACAATTTATCTGTCCAGAGCAGACCTGTTTCCAGTGTTCCATCTCCGCTTGCTCCCTCCTTCTCACCATCCTGTGTCTCTCTCACTGAAGGAGCCTGCGGTCCCCCCAGGAGCAGATCATTTTGGCACCGTCCCTGGCCAGGGTTGACATGGCAATGACTCAGGTCACCCAGGAGAACACAGACTTCGCCACTCGGGATCGCTACCACCACTCATCCCTTGTGAGTCGGGAGCAGCTGACGCCTCCATATTAGAAGCTGCTTGTGCGCCTCCTTTCTTAGAACTGCCCTAGACAAAGGAACCCCAATCTCAGAACATTTGTGGAGTTGCTTCTCATTGATAGGAAACTCCAAGGCCCATCCTCCTGCTGTGGCTTTGGAAAACGGGTATCTGAATACTGCTCTGGAGCACCACAAAGAACCCAGGGGAACATCAGGGATGGCAGTGGCTTCTGCAACATGGCAGCCAGCCTGAGGAGCTCTACCTGGAACACCAGGACTATGTGGTGACACCAAGTGGTCAGGAATAGAGAACCAGAACCAGATTGCTTGTTCTAAGGGCTACAATAAACACTTTTAATTTTGTTGCATTTCTTATTTGTTTTATAGAGTATTCTAACATGGTAACTAAGTCGCAAAGTATAATCAAATGGGGAGGGAAAAGTCTCCCTCCCATAGTTGCTTCCCATCTGCCCAGTGCCCAGCCCCCGGCACAGGGTCCACCACCGCTCTTATACATACTTCTTCCAGCTTTTCTTTATGAGCATACAAGCAAATAGAAATATCAATTCTGTGGTTGGGTATTTAGCTCAGTGGTAGAGCATTTGCCTTGCAAGTGCAAGGCCCTAGGTTTGGTCCTCAGCACCAAGGAAAAAAAGGAATGTCAATTCTTTTCACTCCCTTTTTATAAACAAAAACAGCATATTATACACATCTTTTGCACCTTGTTCTTTTCCTCAACAGTCTATCTTAGAGACATATCCATCACAATAGATGCACATATTCCTCATTATTTTTCATTGTTTTGATGTGCCATAATTTATTTCACCAGTTCCACAATGATAGGCATTTTCATTCTTTCCGATCTTTTGATATTACAGTCAGGTCTGCAATGAACAACCTTGTACATGTATAAAATCATAAAGTTCATCTATAGGATAAATTCTCCACAATAGAATCATAGGATCAAAGAGTACATGCATTTGTAAGCAATTCTTATTGGTAAAGGTCTTTTTTTAATTAAAAAATTTAATTACTAGCAGGGCATGGTGACACACAGCTATAATCCCACCTATTGGGAAGCTGAGATAGGAGGATCATACGTTCGAGGCCAGCCTGGGCTATCTAGCAAAACCTTGTCTAAAAAAAAATGTCACTACGAATTGTCTAATGGCAACTCATGTTCTCAAAAGTATTGGTAGTCCCTGACTCCCTGAACGCCTTTGCAGCTGTTTGTGACATGAATGACATGCAGGGACAGGACTCTTTTGGTTCCTCTGTGAGCTCAGCATCCAGGACTGGGGGCTGGGCAATGGCTTCCCCTAGGAAGTTCAGCTCCTGGGCCCCAGTCAGTGGTTTTGTCACTGAGCAATGGAGGGAAAGACTCTCAGGTCCCTTCTTACTCTTTCTTCTATTGCAGAGCTTCTCATAAGGTAGTGTGCTAGCGACACCTGGGATACATGTCTATATCTCACTCTGGAGTGTTTAAAGTTTTGGGTGGAGTTGTGGGCTTTACATCTCTAGCAAGTGCCACAGGTGATTTAATGCTGGTGGTCCTTGGGAAAACACTGACTCTTTTGAAAAAACACTGATGTGTTGAATGCAAGGGCTTAGAGTTGGTGAGGGGTGGAAAGGTCATGGAGAAGCGTCAGCTGGGTTTTAACATTCTTTTCTGGAAAACAAGGCCTTGTGTGGGATCACTGTTCACAAAATCAGTCTTTACCTAAATGACAGATTTCTGAGTATCACTAGATACAATGTGAAGAATTCAGACTTTGAGTTGGCAACTGGCATGTGGGAAATGAAAACACCATAAAAAGACAGACTGAGCTAGGAGTGATGGCACAGGCCTGTAATCCTAGCTGTCAGGAGGCTGAGGCAGGAGGATTGTGAGTTAGAGATAGGCCTGGGCTACATACCTGAAGAAAGAAAGAAAAAGAAGGAAGGAAGGAAGGGAGGGAGAGGGGGAGGGAAAGAAAAAGAAAGAAAGAAAGAAAGAAAGAAAGAAAGAAAGAAAGAAAGAAAGAAAGAGGAAGGAAGGGAAAGAGGAAGGAAGGAAGGAAAAGAAAGGGAAGGAGGGAGAGAGGGAGGAAGGAAGAGAAGGAAGAAAGAGAGAGAGAGAGAGAAAGAAAGAAAGGAGGGAAGGAAGGAAGGAAGGAAGGAAGGAAGGAAGGAAGGAAGGACGGACGGACGGACTGTATGCATGAAGGGCCAAGGCCAGTGGTCTCCGAGGGATGTTTTGTTCTGTTTTTGAGACAGGGTCCTGCTCAGTAGCCCAGGCTGGCCTGGAACTCACTGTGAAAACCAGACTAGCTTTGAACTCTCTATCTTCCTGCCTCAACCTGCCGATCTGAGAGCCCTTTTTAAGTTGTACTAGTTTCTTTTTTTCTTTTTTTAGTTTCAGAAATGTGTGAAAATGGATGCCATGTTCATTCTTCTAGCCCACAGAGCATCCAGCCAGCTGCCTTTGCAAAGGGTTAGCAACATGCCTGTTGTAGTAGTTTCTGTGGCCACTGTAAAAAAAAAAATTACACAGGTGAGGTGCTGAAAAACAACAGAAATTGATCCTCTCACAGCCCTGGAGTCCAAAAGTCTGCAGTCTCCTTGAATCAACATCAAAGTGTCAGCTGGGCTGAGTTCCCTCCAGGGAATTTGGGGGTATTTGCTCCTTTCTCTTCCGGTTTCTTCAGGCTGCCAGCATTTCTGGATTTGTGGTCCAATCACTCCAGTGTTCAAGGTCAACATCTTCAAGTCTTTCTCTGCACCGCTGTGGTGTTGCCTTCTCTGTGCATGCGAAGTCCGCCTCTGTCTCTGCCCTAAAGGATGCACAGGATTGCATTAAGGGGCCACCTGGATGATCCAGGCCAATCCCCATCTGAAGATCCTTAATTTAATCACAACTGCAAAGGCAGTGCAAATGAGGAAACAGTCACAGGGTCCAGGGAATAGACACAGGACTATTTTCAGACCAACAGGAAACTTCATTGAATCCATCTTTTGCTTTTTTTAAATCTGTATAAGCAGCTAAAAATAAAACGACTCTGGAAAAGATGGTACTGAGTTTGAGCACCAGCAGAATTTGAAAAACATGGTCCCAAGGCTGAAAATGACACATAGCAGAAGACTATAGAAGAGTACCTTCCCACTGTGATTAATCTTATGAAAAAAGAATTTAAAAAATGGATCATGATAAAAAAAAATTCAAACCTTTTGCTGGATGTTGAGGATACCAAAATGAATAGCTCACAGTCTAGTGTTGGGGCTGAGGCACATGCTGAATTGGCTGAAACTCAGATCTAAAAATCTCATACTTAACCCCAACTAGATTGCTGGAGGCTTGGGAGAAGGACCTGGCAACCCCCTCCCAAAAGTCAATCTGCCATTGAAAACCCTATGAACAGCAGAGAAGCACTGACAATAGTGTTTCCCCTGTTGTACAGAGGGTCGCTATGAGTCGGATACTGACTCGACAGCACCTAACAACAACAACAGATTGGGCTGAGGTTTAGCTTAGTTGGTAGAGTGCTGTCCTGTGCTCTCTGAGACCCTGGGTTCAATCCCCAACACCACAAAAATGGGAAAAGGACATGGCAATCCACTCCCATAAGTAACTCTGAAACAATAAGCCATTAAAAACCCTATGAATAGCAGAGAAGCACTGACATAGTGCCGGGCATGGCACCATATTGAGGAGTGTTTCATTCTGTTGTACACAGGGTCGCTGTGAGTTGGACCTGACTCAACAGCACATAACAACAACAATAACAATAACGAAAACAACAACAGATTGTGTAAATGTAAGATTAATCAGGCCATAGCCTGGGTTCCCTGGAACCCAGGAACCCAGATATTTACAAGCTACCACTTTCATGGTGGTGAGAGTGAGAGAGGAGATGAATAGGGCAGGGAGGGAGGGTTAGCAATCGTGCAGGATCATGTGCAGCACAAGGCTTTCTTTTTTTTTTTTTTTCTTCATCCTAGGGCATTGAACCCAGGGCCTCACACATGCTCTGCTAGCACTCTACCACTGAACTGCACCCTTAGCCCATTTTTTACTTCTTATCTTGAGACAGGGTCTCACTGTTATGCAGGCTGCCTCTGGCCTCAAACTTGTGATCCTCCTGCCTCTGCCTCCCGAGTCACTGGGATTTCAGGTGTGCACCACCATGCTCAGCTCCAAGGCTTACTCTTGAAGGGGTAAGCAGGAACACCTGTCTCAAGACCTTCTTTCAGCGGTAGGAGGGAGTCATAACTTATCTCCTAGTTCCTGTTTCCCACAATCAAATGTTAGCATTAACCACTCCTTCACTTGTGCTTCACACATGTGAGGGCCTAGCAGTCCTGCATCAAGCAGAAATGGGCTAGAATTCACTCAGAATGTATTGTCACAGTGGCAGCTAAGATGGAACCAGTGGTCTCAGACCCAGAGATTGGGGGTGGAGGGCAGACAGGACCTGAGGTGGGACATTGTTGTTGTTGTTAGGTGCTGTCGAGCTGGTGTTCGACTTATAGCGACCCTACGTACAACAGGCAAAACAGTATTGTCAGTGCTTCCCTGCTACTCATAGGGTTTCAGTAGCTGATTGTTTTTTGAGAGTGGGCTTCTAGGTCCTTCTCCCAAGCCTTCAGCACCTGGTGTTCCCAGACGGTCTCCCATCCAACTAGGCCTGACCCTGCTTAGCTTCCAACACCACAGTGGTATGCCTGCAGGCTGAGGTGGGACATTAAGAGGCGTCATATACAACTTTAACAAAGGTCATACTAAGTGCAAGTCATCAGAAAGACAAAACATGTATGTCACCGGATCATTCAGGCAGGGTTTATTTATCTAAAGGACGCCCCCAGAATGTCAGTCCAGTCAGTCTGTATGTTAGTGAGGCCAGCAGCACCTCCTAAGTTAGAGGGCTGGTTCTTGGCTAGCAGTTTCACCACAAAGTCCACAGCTGTAGGTGAGATCTGAATGGATGAGGGTTGTGGTAGAGCTTTTGGAACCAATCTCCTTTCCAGCCAAGCCATCTATTGATTGATCAGCCCAGTAATCCACCCATCTATATCTATGCACGTACCCATTGATCCACCCATTTACTCACCCATCTGTTCACCCATTGACCTACTCATGCATCCACCCATCTGTCTGTCAGTTCATCCATCCATCTGTCCATCGCTAGAGCAACCATATACATAACTTCATAGACAGGTGCCTCAGACCATCTCACCTGAGCCAGGTACATCTCACCAATTTCAGAGCTTTATAGTGTAAAAGTACAATCACAGACCATTTAGGTATAAATGAACTACCCCGCCACCACCCTAGACACCAGACAGGTTGAGTTCAGCCCAATCCCAGGAATTTTTTTTTTTTTTTTTTGAGGTACTAGGAGTTGAACCCGGGGCCTCGCCCTGCATGCTTTGCAAGTGCTGAATCACTGAGCTGCACCCCCAGCCTATTTTTTTACTTTTTGAGACAGGGTCTCATTAAATTATGCCTCTGGTCTTGAACTTGCAATCTTCCTGCCTCTGCCTCCTGAGTTGCTGGGATTACAGGCATGCACCACTACGCCTGGCCCCAGGACATTCTTGAACTCAAGACTGGGAACTAGAACACCGGTCATTTTCTCAGATGTCTCTGGGAGTTGTACTAGGAAGTCCTCTGACCTGTGCAATCAAGGGCATCCTGCCCAAACCATTGGAAATGGATGTAAAGCCTGAGGTTCAAGATTCCATCATTCCTCTCTCTCTGGGTTTCTGACTAAGGCAGTACGGGTAAGGAGGGGACATAAGGTGCCAGTTTATGTATGACTACCAGGAAGGGGCACAAAGCTTTCATTAAGAGACATAGAGAATGCAGCTGAGGTCAACAGGATGAAGCAAGTCCCCCAGTGCTAACAACCTTCCTCTTAAGTCTAAGAAGCCACTTCCCCCAAAGACCCTTAGATAAAGAGCTGGAACCGAGAGAGAAAATGACTCCCCCACCACACACACTTCCTTGTCACCCAGTAGAACATGAGCAGAGTTCATATGGCAACTACATTACCTTTCAACTCAGTACCTCCAATAAACTAGCCCCAAGTTCTGGCTAAACAGGTAGGTCTCCTCCCTTTAAAAAAATAAAACCTCACGACCCAGGCTCAGGAAAAATCTAGCCTTGGATGCATGTGTGGCTGTTTCTGTTCTCCTTGCCACGCTGGAGGGGGTAGAATGTGGGCCAAGTGGTGCTTCCCATTGCTGAGATGGGACAAGTAGGGGAGCGGCTGAGGAGCCAGCCCAGACCTCTGGAGGGGCAGGGCCAGTCATTTGAGGTTCTCAGAGCCCCATTGTCTGCCAAGCACCAACTGTACCAGTAGCTTGTGGGAGGGGGTTATGGGGGCCAGTGTGGAGATAGGAAGGAACACCGAGGAACGTCCAGTCCTAATATGTTACTACCCTAGTGCTATTGTAACAAACAACCACAAATTCAGGGGCTTTGACCCACACATGTATTTTCTCACACTTGTAAAGGTCAAAAGTCCAACGTGGGTTCACCCAGCCAAAATCAAGGCATCAGCTGGGCCGTGCTCTTCCAGGGAGCTCTGGAGGAGGATCACTCCTTGCTTTTTCCAGCTGCTAGAAGCTGCCTGTGTTCCATGGTCATGTGCCTTCTATCTTCAAATCCAGTGACCAGCAAGCACACTCACTCTGGCCTCTGTTTCTCCTGCCTCCCTCTCCTGCTTTTTGCTGTCCTTGTGATTAGACAGGGCCCACATGGTAACTCAGCATTATCTCCCCACCTGAAAGTCATTAACTTAATCTCATCTGCACAGCCCCTTTTGCTATGGGAGTCACTCATAGGTGCTGGGGATGGGGGCCCAGCCATCTTTGGGGGGCATCATCTGCCTGCTATGCCTGACTCGTGGGCCAAGTGCAGAGGAGAGAGGGGAGCTGTACACGGGAAACAGCAGGAGCAGGAGTTGAAGGCACTCAGCAGACAACCAGACCCCGTGCTGCAAGAAGACCCAGGAGTGCTGAGGAGGCGCTGGGCGGGAATCCAGGAGACTCTCTGAGGAAGCAGTTTGCAACCAGGTTGGTTAGAGGATAGAGAAAGGCTTCTGAACCAAGGGAAGGGGAAACAGAGACAGACAAGGCAGCAGGACCTGAGCCAGAGAAAGCAGCCTTACCTTCAGCCCACCAACCTTTCTTCCTACCTCTTCCTTGGAGGTGAGCTCATTGGGACACGGTAGGGGGGATCCATGGGATTTGGGCAGATAACCTGTTTGAACCCTGGCTGTTCCACTTACTAGCTGTGTGACCTTGGGCAGGCTTCTTAATGTGAGAGCCTTGAGTTCCTTCTGTGTGAAATGGGAATTAAAATTCCTACCTGCCAGCATGTGGACCTACAAATACAAAAAAAAAAAAAAAGACTTGCATGTTTTTTTAGGAAGAGATAGGAGGGGGCTGTGGGTGGTGCTATAAAGGCCACCTCTGTAAATTCCCTGTCACTTACTGTGGGCAATGCAGAAAGAAAAAATAACAATAAAAATCACGAGACATGCAGTGCTTCTTGGCACCTGCTAGCATGAAATTGCAGAGCAGAGCAGGGTCCTGCTGCTTCAAGAGGCCACATGGCATCTTGTGAGCCACAGCCGGAGTGGGACACTTTCACCAGCCCACAGCAGATCTAGAGGTGTGTCCAAATCAGAGCCAGAAGAACCACAGAGCTCTGCCCCCACCCTGCCTCCACCCAGGTCTTTGGCCTATCAAATCCATCTGGCCTCTTCCTTATGCCACCCACACCTCCCTTAGCCTTCTACTTGCCCTGCCCAGACAGAGCCTTGGGATTTTTTCCTGAGCAAAAAATAAATAAATAAATAAATAAATCCCATTCTCTAGTTCTTTTGAACCAAGGCTGACTATAGAGCAAACAACCACTCCTTGCATGCCACATCCCCTCACCTCCTCCTGGCCTGAGCCCCTCGGGTCCACATAAGCACCCAAGAGGATTGGCTGTGGTGGTTGCTCACACTGGGTTTTTCTTTCCTGTTTGCACTTCTCTGTAGGCAGGAGAATTGCAGAATTCCACTCACTAAATGCTGCTCAGCACCTCTGCTTCTTGGAGATGTAACTGAGCACCTCTGGAGAGACTAAATAGCAGAAACAGACATCAGTTTGTTAGCTTAAGGCAGGAAATAGAAGCTTAAGCCCTGATCCTTAAACAAGTACTCTTTTTAGGAAAAGGTCCTAATCAGGTAAATGGCCAGGCAGATGGCAAGAAAGACCCACCAGCATCAGGGGTCCCCAACTGGCTGTGCTCCCGGGAATGTTGCCCATTGCACAGCATCAAGGCTGGTGTCCTCTCCCTGTTCCCCAGCTCTGATGGGCTAGGCTGAGTGGAGGATGGTGGATACTCCTGTCATTCATTGAGGTGTGGGGGGCATAGACACCCCTTCTAAAAGAAGCAGAGTGGTTCTCTAAATGGGGTCTAAAATGATGGCCAGCATGTTTCTTTCTGTTTTATTTTGTTAAAAAAGTATGTTTGTGTATGTATGTATGTGTGTGTGTACTTTCCTGGTTGTTTCTATTAGAAAAGGCATTATAATAGTAAAAAAGCTGGACTCACCAAATGTGGAGCCTGCCATAAAATATGGGCCATGTGGTATATATCAGATTCACTTTGGGAAGCCCTGAAGTGGGTGGCCTTTCAATGGATTAGCACTCATCCCCCAGAAGCCAGCAGGAGGGCTCAGTGAGTGCTGATCACTGAGATATGACATGCACCATATGTGTTAAGAGGCCAAAGATGGAGGAAACAACATTGGTTTCAAATATGACTGTCAATCGGTAAAGTTACAGAGACAGGTTCTCCAAATGGCAGTGTCAGCTTCTAATGGAGCTACTTCTGGCATGGGAGACTATGTAACTCTGTGGTTCTGTATCAATTAAATTAGACTTGCTGCTGTAACAAACATCCCCAAATCTCAGAGACTTGACACTACAAATCTATTTCTATCTCATGTTATAGTCTGATACAAGTCAAAAGGCAGTGAGAAAATCTGCTTTGCACTGTCAGGGACATAAGCTCCTTTAGTTTAGTAGTTGGAATATGTTCTCTGCCCTCAGAGTGTTTCTCTGAATTGTTAGCATCCAGCTGGTAGAAGAAGAGAGATGCACCTGGAGGGTCCCATGGAGGTTTAGGGCTGAGGGTCTAAAGGGATAATTTCATGTCCTCCTGCATTCAATTGGCCAGAACTAGACACATAGTCTGTCTACAACCATACCACTCTGGGGTCCCATCTTGTCAGATCTCGGAAGCTAAGCAGCGTCAGGCCTGGTTAGTACTTGGATGGGAGACTGCCTGGGAATACCAGGTGTTGTATGGGAGAAGGACCTGGCAGCCCACCCCAAAATAATTAGCAATTGAAAACCCTATAAATAGCAGAGAAGCACTGACATAGTGCTGGGCATGGCAGTGTTGGGGAGTGTTTCATTCTATTGTACATAGAGTCCCTATGAGCTAGACCCAACTCCATAGCACCTAACAACAGACATATAGTCTAGCTGACTGAAAGACACTCTGGGAAATACCAGCCAACCAGACACTGAGGAGAGGGAGGAACTGGGTTTGTTGTGCTGCTAGCTTGTCCTGCTGCTAAGCTGTGAGATGAGAAGAGATGGATCCAGTTCTTTACTGAGGGCAAATGAGTCTCCTGAAATGCCCTAAGTAGGCTTGTGCCTTCGAGGCTCTGTCTCCTGTGGCAAGTCACACATTCAATCCAACAATGCTGCCATCTTCACAGCACACTTAGAATTCCATTTTTCAGGACTCTGTGTGGGCTCTAAACCAGAAGTTCCCACCCCCTGTTTTAGGAAGGGGGCCACACAGCAGGAGGTGAATGGTGGGCAAGTGAGAGATGCTTCATCTGTGTTTACAGCCACTCCCCAAGCCTCATATCCCAAACTACCCACTACCTCTGACCTGTTCATGGAAAAATTGTCTTCACAAAACATGTCCCTAGTGCCAAAAAATTTGGGGACTTCTGCTTTAAAGCCCGGCATGGTGCCACCTGCCTTTAGCCCCAGCTACTTGAGAGGCTGAGGCAGGAGGATCACTTAAATCCGTAAGCTAGAAACCAGTCTGGACTACATAGCCAGATCCCTCTAGTCCAACATCCCAGGCTGCTAGTACTCCACCCCCTGCCTGGGCTCCCTGGTCATGGCTTCCATCTGCAACTGAGGTCCTAGAATTCATGGCCAATCCTTAAAAATTAAATAAGAACATCTTTGTTGAGACAGGCTAGACACTTATAGTCACTGTCTCATTTGATCCTCAGAGCAACTCAATGAGACAGATACTATTTCCCTCACCTTATAGATGATGAAACTGAGGCTCAGGAAGGCTAAATATAGTTGTGCCTCAGGATTCCCCCAGGATACCAAAGCCTAAGGATGCTCAAGTCCTTTATATAAAATGGCATATTTGCATATAACTTGTGCACATTCTCCTGTATACTTGAAATCATCCCTAGATTACTTATACTTAATACAAGGTAAATGCTAGGTGAGTATTTGTTATATTATACTGTTTAGAAAATAATGACAAGAAAAAAGATCTGTACACCGTCAATATAGTTTTCTTTGAATATTTTTGATCTGTGGTTGGTTGAATCCACTCTGAATCTGCAAAACAGAGGAATAACAAAAATTTATTCAAGGTCCCATAGCTAGTTAAGTGGCAGAACAGATTTGAACTTAGAAGGTCACTGCTCAAGGTCCCCATGGAAGCCAGCCCAGACCTTATCCTCTCTAGGTTCCCAGCTTCCACTTCTTCTCCTACCCACCCTTCCCACCTTCTACTCTCTAGAGCAGCTGTTAGCAAACTACAGGCCTGCGGGCCAAATCAAATGCACAGCCTGTGTTTGTTTTTGTTTTGGTCTTAATCAAGGTGAAATTTACATAACATAAAATGAATCATTTTAACCACTGCCTGTTTTTGAAAATACAATTTTAATGGAACACAACACACCCATTCATTCATGTATTGTTTGCTGTTTTCATGCTACCATGGCATAGTTCAGTAGCTGGTGGTACAGAGAGCACGTGGCCCACAAAACCTAAAACATTCACTCTCTGGCCCTTTACAGGAAAAGTTCTATGAGCTTTACTTTACAGGATTTTGGTGTGTGCTATTTTGAAATGATCCAGGACCTTGGGAATGAGTTTTCTCAGGCATCTATCTCTCCATTCAGAAACACCTGTTCTCTCCAAAGACACACTCTTCCTCTCATCAGACCCAGGCTTTTGCTCCTCAGCAACCCTGGAGCCCCCTTCTTTCTCCTGTCTCATCCTACACACAGATCAGTCCTGACAAACACACACCTGTATGTGATCTGCCAGGCATCAGGCCAGTTGTCTTCCTTCCCCAGCCAACTGTGGATGTATAGGATTCATACCTGAGTGTTCCCCTCTCTCTCTTTGTAATTTCCCATCTCACCCGCCACAATCCAACCTGGGCCCTCCAGCCAGCCCTGGGAAACATCTCCACTTGGATGTCTTGGTGTTTCCTGAGATTTAAGGAACTTACCCAGCATCTCTATCTTGGCTGGTACCGTGTTATCCTGTTGTCCTCCCGTTTCAGATTAGTTACTCTGGGCCATCCTTGCCCTCCCCTATCAAATTCCATCACTGACTGGAAAGAACCTCTCAGGCTGCTCCCTCCCTTATTCCCACTGTCAGTTCCTTGGTCCCAGCCTGAGCCTTCCGAGCCTTGTCTCGCTTCACCTCTGAATCACTACCATCACTCTTTCCTGGTCTCCCTACCTTCCTCTCTTTTCTAATCTGCCTCCTCTGCCGCATTTCCAAACACTGAGAGGTCAATGGAGACACCCTTGGCGTTTGCCCTTGCCATTTTTTTCCCCAGTACTGGAGTTTGAGCCCAAGGACTTGCTCTTGCTAGGCAAATGCTCTACCACTGAGCTTTACCCCCAGCTCCTTTTTTCTTTTTTTCTTGAGACAGGGCTCGCTAAATTGCCTCTATCCTTGAATTTACGATCTTCTTGCCTCAGTCACTGGGTTTACAGTCATGTGCCGCAGAGCCCAACCTTTTCGTTTGTTTGTTTGTTTTGAGAGACAGCCTTACTATGTAGCACAGTCTGGCCTTGAACTCATGATCCTCCTGCCTCAGCCTCCTGAGTGCTAAGATTCCAGATGTGAGCCACCATGCTAAGCCACCATAGCCATTCTTCACAGCCTCTTCTCCCAACACTCTGTGTTATGCTGAACACAGACTTACCAAGGTTACCTGATTGGCTCACAGTTGTGGAATTAGAGAAAAGGGAGAATGAGGGCCCATGTGTTACGGCTCCTACTCCACAACCCTTTTTGGAAAACATCCTGCTTGGCTACTTCTATCTTTCCAAATGGAAATAGTTTTCCTCTTAAATTTTCCTGATTATAACATTGATACATGCCATGGAAAGACATATACATCAATGTTGATAATTGCACAATTTGTAATAGCTGCAGATGGAAACCACTCTGGTGCCTGTTAATAATAGAAGGAAAATAAATTGTGGTTGGTCCCACAGTCACTACTATCTAGCAAGGAGGATGAAAGGCCTATCACTACACTACCTGCAACAGGGTGAGGGAAGCTCACTGGCAGAATGGTGAGCAATAGAAGGTAGACACAAAAGAGGTTATAGTATGTTGTTGTTGTTAGGTGCCAGAGTTGGGTCTAACTCATAGTGACCCTATGTACTACAGAATGAAACACTCCCCAACTCTGTGCCAGGCACATATTTTTTATGTTTAAGTCCATTGCTGCAACCGCTATGTCAATCCATCTACTTGAGGGTCTTCCTTTTTTCCACTGACCTGCCACTCTCCCAAACATTATGTCCTTCTCCAGGGATTGATTCCTCCTGACTACATGTCCAAAATATGTAAGATGCAGTCTAGCCATCCTTGCTTCCAGGGAGCACTTTGGTTGCACTTCTTCTAGGACAGATCTGTTGGTTCTTTTGGCAGTCCATTCAATATTCATCTCCAGCACCATAATTCTAAAGCTTCCATTCAATATTCCAGCACTATTCCATACCTCTAGCACCATAATTCTAAAACATCAATTCTTCTGTCTCCCTTATTCAATATCCAGCTTTCATAAGCAACTGGAAATACCATGGCATGAGTCAGGTGCACCTTCATCTTCAACGTGACATCTTTACTTTCTTACACTTTAAAGAGGTCTTTTGCAGCAGCTTTTCCTAATGCAGTGTGCTTTTGACTTCCTGACTGCTGCTTCCACGGGTGTTGATTATAGAACCAAGTAAAGGAAAATCTTGGGCAACCTCAATCTTTTCTCCGCTTATCATGAAATTGTGTACTGACTCAGTTGTAAGGATATTTTTTGTTGCTGTTGATGTTGACACGCAATCCATACTGAAAGCTGTGTTCTTTGATCATCAATAAATGTTTCAAATCCTCTTGCATAAAATACAAACCCAGGTATGCCATACTGAAAGAAGTCAGGGTAGTTGTAACTAGTATGAGGGAGACCAACTGGAAGAGAACTTGAGCATCTTTTACGCTGAGCCATGGCTACACTCTGTGCTCAGGGAGTGAAATTCACGGAGCTCTGCACAGTGTGCTTATGGCATGCTACGTGTGCACTTTTCCCCAAGAACTTCATATTTTAATGCAAAGTTCCAAGCAGTTGCACATGCTCTTGTAAGCAAGTCAGAAAACACTGAAAAGTATAAGTCTTCAGCTAATTAAAAAAAAACAAAAACAAACCACAGACTGTGAAAACATAGTCCACAAACCTAAGAAAAAATGAATGTAGGTCTGTGTCAACAGTCAGTTAAAGGGAAGAAACAGAAAAGTGAAGGAGTAAAAAAATGGGAGATGAATTGATTGGAAGAAAGGCATAAAATGGAGAGAAGAGACTGAAGGAGAAGTGAGAGGATGGGCCAAGAGACACTCACGAAGAAAAGGACACACTGAGGTGCCCAGAAATGGCCCAAGGAAGACACACCTGTGAACAGAAAGTGACATGTGGAAAAGCCACCAGAATGGGGCCCCGTGGGATGCTGGGAGGATGAAAATCTTCAGGCTCACAGTACAGATAGGGTGGATAGGAGTGGCAAGGGAGAGGGAAAGGCGCCGGGTGAGAGGAAGGTGAGCATGTTGATTGACGATTAACCTGCACTGGATGAGCAGAGGAAGGTGTCACTGGTTCTTGAAAATCAGGAGAGCTTTGCAGTCACATTCCTATTGACTTGATCAAGGCCTGGCTCTTGGGAAGTGCTCAACAATTATTTGTTGATGGCTGAACATTATAATCACTCTGCCCACAATAGCAACTTTACCTCTGGGGTCTCTTCTCCTTCCCTGAGGCCTCAGCCACTTTGCCCTGTGTCAAGGCATCCCAAGAATTTCCCTGGCTGCTCTAGGGAGGATGTTTCATTCTGGAAGGTTTTGCAAAATAAGCCAGCTTTATCAGAATCCTGTTGCACTAGAGAATGTTCCTGGCTCCTTGACGTTTACAGTGTGTAACCGATTTTATCGGGAGGAATGTTGTTTGGAATGTAATGGTCCTCTCTGATGGGCAGACAAGAAACGGAAGGTCATTTGAGGACCCACCCCAAGCTGTGTAAGTTGGAGCTCAGGCTTGCTGTACATGAGGCTTGGGAGCCTGGCCAAGCCATGAGCAACCCTTCCTCCCTGGAGGAGGCCCCAGCCAGTTTCCAGAGGGACTGGCTGTTTACATTCTCACTTTGGTCCAGCAGGGCAAACACTCTGGAGCCCCCGAACCTGTCTGCAGAAAAACAGAAAGAAAGGCTCCCTGGGTGGGGGTCCAGCAAGAAGCCCAATTTCACTTGGACCAAAGGAGATCATTCCTGATATTCCAGAAAGGGGATAATATGGCTTCTCCTGGGAAGAGGGGTATTAAAAGTAGAGAGATGGGTTTATTTCTTAGTTCTTTGGTCAAAATCCCAAGGCCTTCTGCTTCCGGGAGCTCTGAGCAGAACAGATGTAGCCCTGCAGCTGGGCTGCAGTGGTTCTTCACATATCTCTGGGCAGAGAATGGTGCTGAATGGGATGAGCAGACCTAGCCTGAGATGGGAAGGGAGGAGGAGACAAAAAGGCCAGAAGTCTCTGTTCCTGGTGGGAGGGTGTGGGGCATCACCCTGCCGCTGGACTCCTCCAGCCATGAGCGGGAACCAGCCGCCAAAGACCCATCGTCCGGTGAGGGGGAGCCGAGCACCCAAGAGCCACAATGCCTGGAAAGGAGGCTTATGCCCACAGCTGCTCTGAGAAGCCTTGAGAAAGGCAGGCTCAGAGGCTTATGCCCACAGTGACACCTTGCTTCTTTCTTCCCAGTGAAGACGTTGACTCCAAGTGCTCTACTCCAACAGCTCTTTATTGCTTCATCTGTCCCGGTCAATGGAATGGACCCAGACTGCTCCATGTACCGCCCTTATATACTCTCCAGGGGCTAGCCAGGGACCAATCAGAGGTGGTCACCCCATATGGGTTTCCAGCCAATCAGGGGGGATATGAAAATTTGGTTTTGTAAAAGTAGCCAATCAGGGATGGTTCCAGAACGGTCCAATCAGGAGCCATTCGGTGGTTTGGAAACAGCCAATTGGTATCGAGGGGTCTGAGGCGAGGGATTGGATGCCAGCACCATCTTTGGGAGCTTGACGACCCTGAGTTCCTGGATGTAGAGCAAAGGGGATTGCCTGGGGAACATGCCTCAGACCTCCAAAGGGGCAAACAGCCTCTCTAGGCAGTGCCCTACAGGAGGGAAATCTCCCCCTGGTGCAGAGGGCTGCACTTCCCAGCTCTGGCTGCTGGTCAGCAGACAAGCCAGTTGGGGAACCACTAAGGTTTCTGGGCACCCTCCTCCACTGGTTCCTTCTTGCCAGTCTCAGGGGGCTCATGGCAGGGTCTAGGTGATGTCCTTATCACTACTTCTAAACTTCATTGTAGTGGGTAGAATTGGATCTCCCCAAATGATATGTTCCAGTTCTAACCCCCTGGTATCTGTGAATGTGATCTTACTTGAAAATACAATCTTTGCCGGTGGCATCAAGTAAAAATGAGACCATACTGGATTACAGTGGGTCCTAAACCCACTGGCTGGGTCTTTATAAGAAGACCACGTGAAGACACGGACACACAAAGAGGGAAGCAGCCATGCCATGATGGAGGCAGACTGCAAGCTAAGGGACACAAAGGATGGTGGACTACCACCAGAAGTTAAGAGGAAACAAGGAAGAATTCTCTCCAAAGCCTTCAGAGAGGGCATGGCTCTGCCACCCTTTTGATAGCAGACTTTTAGCCTCCAGAGCTGTGAAAGGATAAATTTCTATGGTAAGCCACCAAGCTTGTGTTACCTTGTTATAGCTTCCCTAGGAAATTAACACATAACACATTCATGTTCCTTGAAATTTCACACCCTTCAGGCCCTGCTTCTTCAGTCCCTTCAGGTTCAGCAAATGGTCTCAACGGCTTTATAAAGAAAACTGAGGTCCTCCACTGAAATCCAGACCCTTCCCTGCATCACACTCTCCTCTTTCCATTCTCCTAAGGCGGGTCCCCACACCCGGCCTGCAGATTGCATCCCCTCCAGCCTCTTGGGAAGCTTGCTCTCTCACTATCTTTTCACTCTCTCAGTCCTTTGACTTTCTTCTAGGCAAGAAGACCCTTTCATGTCTAAATTCTCCACTAAAAACAAACAAAACTCCCCTATTCCTATATTTACTGGGCTAACTCACTCTGGCCTCTAAGACCTAACTCTCTTGAAAATTCTCATGACCAGCCTGGCTTCTTCACCTCTCCCTCCTCCCTATGTTCCCCACGTGGCTTCTGCTCCATGCACTTTACTGAAACCGCTCTTGTTAGGGTCATTGATCACTAACGTTGCCAAACCGATGGATATTTCCAGTCCTCGCCTAACCTGACCTTCAGCAGTGATAGACCCTGTGGCCCATGCCCTCCGTCTCTTTGCTCTGGTGAGGTGATCTCCCCTGGCTCTCCTCCTCCCTCGCATGGCTTCTTTCCAGGTTCCTTTCTAGCTTGGCCTCCTCTCCCCAGCACATCACATTGGCATCTCCAGGGCTCATTTTCAGGCCTCTTCTCTGCCTACAGTACTCTCTTCTTGGGTGCTCTCATCCCCTTGTACTTGCCTCTAGACCTTAAACTTGGACCTCTCCTCTCCACTCCAAGGCTATAGAATCAAATGCGCACTAGACATTGCCACTTGGATGTCTCAGAGTTACCCTGAGCCCATGTCCAAAACCAAATCAATGATCTTGACTTCCAAGACCTAGTTTTCATGCACTGTTCCCTCTCCTGGTGTGATATCTGTATCCATCCAATCATACAAGCCAGAAACTCGTGAAGTCTTCACCCCTTTATCCCCCTCATCCTCCGTACCCACTAACATATCTTGTGGGTTTTATCCTTACAATCTCTCAAACCCATAGTCTCCTCTGAAGTCCCTGCTATCTTTTTTGTCTAAAAACTATCATTTCTCACTGGGACTCCAAGAGCCACAGCATTGGCCCTGTTTCTTTCTGAATCATTCTTCTCATCACAGCCAGAACAATGATTTCCAATTGGGCATCATGTCACTCCTCACCCTTATTCTTCTTCCTCTCCATTCCCACTGTACTCTACCTCCATGACTTAAAACATTATCATGGCTCCCCTAAACTCTTAAAGCAAGCATCCTTAGAATGGGCCACTAGGGTTGGCCTGGCCTGGGCACCTTCTCCGGCTCTTCCCTCCCCGCTTTTCCTTGTACTCTGTGGTCCAGCCACATTGGCTTTCTTCTGGCCCTTTACATTTGTCCCAGGCCCGCCTGCCTCCAGGCCTCTGCACATACTCTCTCCACCCTTCTTGGCCTGGTTAACAGCCTACACCGTTTTCAGATCTTGGCTGAATCCCACACCTCCTGAGTGTTCTCCTTCAGAGCCCTTTTGTAGAGGGGAGTTCACATTGATGATCTTTGGATGATCTTCTGTCTCTTCTAAACCCTTTAGCTGTGTGTGGTCAGAGACCCTTCCCATGCCCAGCACAGTGCCAGGCACAGAGTAGTCACAGAGGAAATATTTACTGAAGGATTAAATAAAAAGAAAAAAGGTACTATGTTGGGTTCTGGAGATACAAAGATGAGTAAGGTACAGAGCCTCCCAGAAAGCCGCTCACAGATTGAGAGTGGGAGGAGACCAGCAGCTGAGGAGATGAGTAAACAGACCCAGCATGTACCGAGAGAGGAGATGAGCTCATGATGGAGAAGCTGGCCAGGTTCCGCAGAGGAGATGGCAGTGCCTGAGCCCAGTTCATCCACCCCAGGTGACATTCAATGCAGGTGTCTGTTGACTGATCGGCCAGCCCCCTGGCACCCTGAGTCACCAGATCCTGAGGGTCCCTGGGATTCCCTGCCATGCAGTTACCTCTGTATCCCAGCTATGGCAATGCTGCCTTGCAATGTCACACATTCTTGGGAACAAAATGGGCCAACTTTGGGGCCAGGCAGAATGCAGTGTTATAAAAGGCTCCGGTTGCAAAAAGAGCATTACACAGAGCACTTCAGTAGGAAGGGCTCCTGGTGCCTTCCGGACCGTGATCTCATCATATCCTCAGACCAACTCTGGGGAGGCAGTGAAGGGTAATGGTGTTTTCCACACTGGACAATTGGGGAGATGGAGGTCAAGAGAGATCACTTGACTTGGCTGAGGAATGAGAACAGCTTAGGGATAGAACTTGGAGAAAACCCAAGGTCCTCTCTATTGGATCCAGCAAGCAGAGGGCTCCTCAAGCAGAGGCCATGCTGCAGCAGGAGCCTGCACTGCTTGGTCATGATGGTGCATGAGGATATCTTAGTGCCTCTTCCAAACACAGAGTACTAAAGTACAGTACCCTGAGGGATCCTCTGATTCAACACCCTTGTTGTAGAAAAAGGAAGCTGAGGCCAGAGAGATGAATATCCTTTAGTCCCCTTTCCCTTTTTCGGTGTACACCTACTCTCAAGTGGTAGAGTAGAGGTTGCTAGCTGTCTACCCAAACTTCCTCACCCCATTTTTGCCCATGTACCTAGACTACATATCCCAGCCTCCTTTGCAGTTTGGTGGACTGTAGCACCATGTTCTATCCAGTGGAATGTAAGAGGAAGTGAGGCATGCCGCTTCCAGTCCTGGCCCATCAGAGCCTCCTCTACTTATATCTCTTTTCACCTCTGGCTGATGAGAATGCGAATTCCCAGGGCAATGTTGGAAGCCATATGTCATAGAATGGCAGAGCCACCACGCTGTACATCCCTAAAAGACCCTGAGGAGAAGGACTACCTTGCTGGCAGAACATCAATGTGTAAGGGTGCTAAGTGAAAGAAACATCATGATGCTAAGCTGATGCATTTCGGGGGTCCTATTTGTTACTGTAGCCTAGCCTAAGTCTGATCTAACTAACACAAACAGAGGCAGGAAATCACCTGCCAAAGCTCTGACTCCATGCAGTAGGTGGCAGTAGAGACACTGGACTCCTGCTGTTTTCACTGTCAAACACTTTAGAATACCATACCCCCCCCACCCCCCCCACCCCAACAGAAGTTAGGAATGCCCAACTCCTAATGCACTCAGCCCTAGAATTTGGTCTGAGTTGCCTTCCTTCCTGTTTCATTCTAGATCAACAGACTCCCAGGGCTGGAATGGATCCAATAGGTCATCTGATTCATTCCCCTGGCTCCAGAGAGGACCTCTTTGAAGCCATCTAAGATAATGAGGAATCTTGTCTGGATTTTCACATCCCTGTGAAGGAAACACTTCAAATGTCCTTAGACACCTGATTCATATCTCTTTGCTCTTGTGCCTGAATATCTTTGTTTTGTTTTGTTTTGTTTGCGATAGAGCTTGCTATATACACCAGGCTGACCTCGAACTCACTCTGATCCTCCTGCCTCAGCCTCCCAAAAGCTGGGATTACAGGCGTGCGCCACCATGCCCGGCTTGTGCCCGAATATCTTTATGAAACTATAAAACATCAGAGCTAGAGCACTCCTTAACAATCATCTAAAGCAATCTTCGTCTTACAGAAGAGGAAATTGAGGCCCAGATCGTGATGAAACAGTGATAAAGTCAGAGAAAGGAAGCAAAGTCTCCATGACCAAGCTGACTGCTCTTTCCAAGGTTCTCTCTTGCCTCCAACTCCCTTACTGCTTGCTCAGGTTCTGTCCTAGGAGGAGATGAAAAAGTGCTGGGACCCATCTACATTGTGACCAATCTTTGCAGGTTCCCCCAGTGTCTCTCCCTCCTAATCCACTGGTTAAACCCTATCCAGCTGGCAGTTACTCTGACTGTGCTCATTTGACTTAGAAACCAGCAGAGAGATGATTAGAGAGAGATAAACCTGTGGTATATAAAGGGGAGGGGCAGGTGGCAGCTGCATGTTTGCCCCTTGGGCCTTGGCAGGAAAGGCAAGATTCTCTAGTAGGAACTCTGAATCCACATGAGAAGCCTGGAAAGGCCACTAAACACTTAAAACCTTCCTAGATGCCTGGGAGGGTGACTAGCACTACATGAAATTATGTCTGTGGAAGGAACAGAGCAGCAGCGACCAGAACCTCTGAGTGTATAGTCCTGGCTTGTTGGAGCTCGTCTGGCTAGGTCTGAGCAGCTGTGCGGTCCTACCTGTTAATAGGAGAGCAGTGTCTGGAGAAGTTAGCTGGAGACACAAAAGCAAACCAAGTTACTTACAGGAGGATTATTGTCTGGTACTTTCTTGGAGGGACCTGAAAATTCCATGTGAGGCCTGAAAAGTTGGGTTTATTTTGCAGTTCTTCAAAAACAAAATAAAACCAAATGAAACCAAATCTTCACTGCTTACTCCCTCATTTAAGGGGAGTAAGCATTATACACAGCATCCTATATGGTTTTTGCCAATTGACTCACTTGTACTGAGTCACCAGAAAGTAGGCCTAGGCCCACCTGCAGCTGCCTTGGACCCCATGATCTGCTCACTCCCCCAGCAGAAGGTCACAGAGGTCTGCACTCAGAGAGACAGAGAGGAGCAGGTAAGTGGGAAGGAGAGACAGGCTAGAACAGGGACAAGGCAGTCCATACACAGGGTTCCATGAGCATTGGTAGTCAGACTAGGGACCCCAACACATCCAATAAGATCTCCAACAATCTATAGCATTCGTTGCAGTTGAGACATTGTCTGAATTATTGCAAATTTGGAAATAGGAGACGAGAATGAATGATGTCACATGTTATTCATAGATTAAATCACTTAATTTGGGGGTCTAGTTTTGGGATCTTGAGCAAGATATTTCCCCATTTTCAGCCCCTTTTTCCTTACTTACAAATGAAAAGGTTGCCATCCTAAAATTTAGACATTTTATTATCTTTTTACTGGGAGGGGAGGGGATATGGACACACATGGAACTTTATTTATCAAGAAAATGTGTTTACACTAGATCTTTGAACCTCTCCCCTGAAGATTTATTTAAAATTCAATGATGTCCATGCTTCATTTTGCTTAATTTGCACATCTGCAGCCCTTTTCCTGATTATCAGTTTGCCCCAGTGGAGCCTGAATTCACAGTTTTCTTTTCCCTGCGGCCTGTTTGGGTGTCCTGGCCGTGACATCCCTGCAGAACACTGGTGTGAGCCAAAGGCAGTGGTCAGATGGGAACAGAATCCAGGCGGGGAGGGTGTAGGGCAATATGCGGTCCTGCCTTGGTCGGTCGGAGGGTGAGGTGTTAGACTTGGCAAAACAAAGCTCAGCACCAGGGCTGGGGACCTGGAGAATGGGCAGTGGTGGTTTTGAGGGTCTCTTTAAATCAGTAAGGGCAGTGCCCACGCAGGCTGCAGAGCAGGACCCAACCTGCACTTCTCTCTCAAATCAAAGCACTCCGTATAATCTACTTAGTGCCAATAATAAAACAGGCCCTGCTTTTGACAGACCTACTGGGCGTCTAAGTAGCTGGGAGAAAGGCCCTTGATTCTGAAGGTTCATTTTTTTTCTAACTTTTCTCCAAAAGCCACAGAGATGCTCCGGACCTTGTGCGTGTGACTAAACTTGCGCGTTGGCTCGGTTGACCTCATCCCGCGGAGCCAGGCGGGGCGGCTCTCTGGGGCCGCCCCCGCCCCCAGGCCGGCCGCTCGAGCCCGGTGATGTCAACCGAGGAGGAGCCGCCCGCCCCGCGACCCGCCTGGGCTAATTAGCATGTGGCGGCGCCGGGGGCCGCCTCCGCCGCGCCCGCCCGGCCCCCGGCCGCCCTCCTGTGGCTCCCACAACTTTTGAGGCGGGGAGCGCGCTCGCAGCCTCACTTCGCTCACTCTCCCGGCCCCGCGCGGCACCCGGCACCCGCCACTCGCTTCCCTCGCACCCGCGCCGCCCCGCGCGCCGGGCATGTGAGCGCGGGCGGGCGCCGCCACCATGGCCTCGCCGCGCGCCTCGCGGTGGCCACCGCCGCTCCTCCTGCTGCTGCTGCTGCTGCTGCCGCTGCTGCCACCGCCGCCCGGGGCCCTCGGGACGCGGGGCCAGCCACCCTCCCCCGCCCGCCGCGCGCTCCTTTCCAGCGCGGGGCTGGCGCGGCCGCCGGAGCGAGAGCCGCCGACCTCGCCGCCCCGGGAGAGCCGTGGGCCCGCGCCCCGCGGTCCCAGCCACATGGCCCCCGGGTCGGGCGCTGCTCCACGGCAGGGACGCTCCGGCAGGGTCCCGCGAGGCAAGAGCGCGGGTGAGTGAAAGCCGGGCGCCAGCACCCAGCGAGCCGAGGGCTGGGGGCGTGGACGCGCCCGGGGCTGCATCCCAAGCTCCAGGCCCCTCGGTGCTGCTCGACCCCCGCCGGGGACTCCGCCTACCTGGCGCGCGTGGGGCCCTAACCGTGGGCTGGGAGGGAGGGGCGCTCTCCCCGGACTGGGAGATATAACCATCCGTTCTCCCCCCAGCTTTGGAAGAAAACTTGTTTCACCCATGAGGTACCTCATATCCCGCCTCTCCTCTTTAAAAAAAAAGAAAGAAAGAAAGATAAGGACCTCCCAAAGCGCCTGTCCCACCTCGGGGGTGGGGGGGGTGATAACTTCCGGCTGCGCTTCCCTCATTCCATTCTTTTCCCCCTCCAGATGTAGAACTGGTATCTCCAGGCACAAAGCCTGACTTTCCAGTATAAATAACGGATTTGAAAAGGGTCTAGCAGTTAGGGTGTTATAAAGGACAAAGGATGTAGTTTGAAACAGAACGATCTACTGGTGCAGTTCTAAAAGCAGAGGAACTTGGGGTGATGAGGCTGCAAGGTTGAACTCCTGCAAGGCAAAAGCTGACCCTGGACGGTCCCTGAGTCTTTTCTCTCTCTTTTGCTTTCCCAATGCGTTGCCTGTCCCGGCGGGAGAGAGGGAAGTGGCATCCTCTCCCTGCTGCCTTTGTGTCTGGATCCTGTTTCTGATCCGAAAGAAAATGCCAAGGACTGGGTGGAATTCTGGAGTAATACCATTATGACCTTGGGGATGTTTTCTCTTGTGATCTCAATTTCTACATCTGTACAATGGAAGTAATGATCCCCGTTCCTCCTAGTGATGATGTGACAAAATGAAAGTAAAAATCATGGAAAGTGCTTTGAACAAAGTCAGCAACATGGTGAAGCCTTTGCCTTCTTGTGAGTGACAAAGGGCACTCATTCTCAGGGTGTCTTGAAGAGGCTTGGTTGT
Source organism: Pedetes capensis (assembly GCA_007922755.1). NCBI lineage: Eukaryota > Metazoa > Chordata > Mammalia > Rodentia > Pedetidae > Pedetes > Pedetes capensis. The sequence goes on from VMDO01001294.1 coordinate 125,880, forward strand.
TGCTACAGTGGATGTTGATTTGGAGTTTGGGTGAAGTTGGTAAGATTTCATCTGCCTAATTTTCAATTTCCTTATGTTTCTTCTGTCTCACAAACTTTTCCAACCTAGGGATCTTTCCTAGAATTAAATAAAAGGTTTTTTTTGTTTGGTTGGTTTGGTTTGGTTTTTTTAACTGGTAAGACCTCAACAGCTCCATATTGAACAGTACTCCCATCATTGTGAACTGCCTTATCCTGGTGAATGTCTAAGTCACTGGCCTTGAGATAGAGAAACTGAGGAACAGTAAGAAAAGGGGAAGAGAAAAGCTTCAAAGGCCCTCCAAAGACACATGCCAGGTGACCCTGAGTTTACATTCCTTACAGCCTTGCTTTGTTGTGCTCCAGGGGAAGGAATCAACTTAAAAGAGAACATTTCTTGACTCTCAAAGTAAAAAAGTAACCGGGAAACACTGTAGGACGTATTTTGAGTTTTTCTAGGTAGACATTGGTGTGCCAGAAGTTGAGGACTTTACAAGGGGGACACGTGGGAATGGAAGGCAAGTGTCTCTGGCTGGTGCTCAGGCCTTCTTAGCTGAGGGGCTGATCCTGTTAGGGGGTAGGTGGGAGAGGTGCTGACTTGCGGAGGCCCTGGCCAAGTAAGGCTGGCACAGGAGGATTCTTCCTCCTAGGGCAGGGAGTCCCCACACATCAGGGATGTAGATATTGCAGGGGGGGATCATGGGGACACCTTGGGAACAGATGGTAAGAATCAAGGCCCTAAGTAACCCATACTGTCTTTGCCGTTGTGACCAGTAACACTGCTGGTCTTGGCTTTGCAGCCTTCCTGATTTGATTCATTGGGGAAGGTGAGCATGATGGAGTCTTCAGGTATGTGAGAGTCCCAGAAAGTAGTTTGGGAGGAGCCGGAATAGTCCAAACTTTCTCTTACCTAAGGTGATCTCTTCAGCCTCCTTGCAAGACAGCAAGGAGTGCCTGCCTTTCACCATCTAGGGCGGAGTTGGTTCAAATGTGAGATTAGAGGAGATGAGATTGATTACCTGTTGAAAACTGCTAGAAGCTACTGATATGGCTGAAGATCTGGGCATCACCTATGCTTGTTTTTTGGTAGTGGCTCAGTGTCACTTAGGGGAAGAAAATAAAACAACAAACAAGAAACCCAATGTTAGGTGATTTCAGTGAGTTTGAGTTTCTAATAACCTCTGAGGATTCCCTTGGTTGGTTTTGCTTGGCCACCGTGTATCACTAGGTGTTACCACTTATTTCACAAAGCAGCAAATTCTCAAGCCGACAGCCTCCAGAGGTCCTGTAGCATATGCTTTAAGTTGTGTGGACATCTGCCCTCTCCGGCACCCCGACAGATGGTTATCCGGGCTGTGCGTCCTCGTTTTTGTGTTTGAGGAGGTGGGTATTCTTGCTGATAACAAGCCTTGAGTCTTGGAAATAATGTACTGTACTTCATCTGCTAGTTGGGGAAACTCCCTATAGCCCCTTGCTGTGGTGGTGCTGGTGGTCAGTACTTGGCCCTTGTGGCAGCAGGGACCTGAGATGTCTCCCCCCGACCATTTCTAGAAGAATCCTCCTGGCAGAGTTCAGGTTCTTGCTGTCGGGTAACTGTGTTTGCATTCTGTGTGTGGTTTGTTTGTCTGTGGTACACTGTGGGTCCCAAGAGAGCAGCCCCCTGTTTGTGTAGCCATTGTTTGGCTGTTGTGCCCACCTGTCACCCTGCTGGCTATTCAGCTGCCATTTATTGCTAGAGTTTCAGCTGGTGGTGAGAGGAGGCTGAACCTGAGCGGTTTCCTCTTTCTGCAGGCTTTCCTACCCCTCAGGGTTACTGAGCCCCAGTTGTAAGCTGAGTACTAAGTTTGTTCACCTTGATTTTTAGATCCCTAAGCCATGCTTTAATTCTGAGATCTGCAGATGGGGGTGGGTGGGAAAAAAGCTGAAATCATAGTGAAAATCAATGCAGAAGAAAAGAACTTTCCCACCCAGAGGGGAAATGACGCTGAGTAGCTGAGCAGCCAGCCCAAGGAATAATAATCTTAGAAAAATGCAGCTCCCAAGGGTAAAGGAAACACTTTGAGCCCAGCCCCTTCTGAGCTGTTAAATAGCTGTCGCCTGAATTGCTCTAACTTTGTGGGCCAACTTCGTCATTTAGCTTGGCTGCTGCAAGCATCATTACAAGGTGCAGCAAAAGCTGGGCTGGGTAAGAGGCAGCTCCTCAGGGAAGAGAGAGTGGCTTTGCCCCAGGAATGTGGCCCCTCCTGGCCAAGGCTAGGGGCTGAGGGGTTGCCCTGGAAGTCTGCTTGCTTTGTCAAAGGAAGCCCAAGTGACAGGAGGGCTAGGATGACTCTCCGTGAGGCGTTTGTGTTTAAAAGCCACATCCTTCACCCTTGCAAGAACCCATTTATTGCTTCCCTTGGTGTGTGTGCAAATGCTGAGCTGATGTTTCCCGCCCAGGAGCTCACTGGTGTGGGCAGAGGGAGACTGGCTGGTGCTTGCTGCCAGCCAGGCAGTCACTGCCTCCTAGTCCTGGAGACCCAGGGCAGGAACCTCTGTCCTCTGTGTGATCCTTCTGCTCTCCAGCTGCCCTGCCCAGCTGGCTGAGAAAGTGGACTGGAGCTAACTTGTCCTTGTTCAGAGACTCAGCAAGAAAGCAAAGAACAGATGGCACTTGCCATTTCCTTAGCTGCTCTGCCTTCTTCAGTGGCTTTCCTCGTTGCTGGTGAATTTGTATGAATGGGAGGTTTAAACTATAGTAAACGTCCCTTTCTTTGAAAAATCCTAGGGAGGCAACGAGAGAGTGAGACTCGTTTTGGTCCCTCCTTTGACTCCCTGGCCTTTGGGCATCTATGTGTGGTTGGTGCTTTTGCATCCCCTGTCCCATTTCGCCCTCAAAACAATCCTGCCAAATGTATTGTTTCCTTTTTACAGTCATGGAAAATTAAGCAGGAGGCAGGATTTAAACAGATTTTGACAAACCCATCCACAATATTACAAAGTCTCAGTTTTCTCATCTGTAAAATGGGGTGACCGTTCTAGTTCTCTAGGTCCTGTCCACCTCATCATTATTCTTCCTCAGATCTGCTGTCCTTTGCTCTTGCCTTTTGTAGAGATTTAGAGATGACAGTTGGGAGGTGGCTGTGGTATACAGATAACATGCAGAGGAGAGATTACAAAATTTTTGTTGTTTTGGAAACTGCTCAAGAAAAGACCTCAATCCTTTTTACATGTATAAAATGGCATTTTATGTAGAGATGCCACTTATATCCTACTTATATGCCAATCCATAGGTTGTTGATGGCAGAGGTAGCTACATTAATTATCACACAAACTGAAGTGAATTGTTGACTTTCATAACAGAGTCTCTGTCCTGGGAATGTGGGGTGATGGCAGACATTATGAAGCAGTCATTAGTTGTTATGAATATCTGTTCTGTGAAAGGAGTGGCTAATTCAGATACTGTAAAATCACATTGCTTTTAGTGTCTATGCCCTCTTCTGCCCACTCACCATTCATCTTGCAAAAGCAGAAACAAAGCTGTTTCTATCCTGTCTTTTCCCTCTTTTGTTGGATCGTGGCAGAGGTCTCCATCTGCGTCCCATTTGACTGATTCATAACTCAGGAAATATTTACTGAGGCCTTACCACGTGTGAAGAGCTGTGCCAGGTGACAGGGAGGTTGTAGGCATGAAGCCCCCCAGGGAACATCTTGTTGGAGCACAAATGTCACTGACCAAAGGAATGGGGTGGGTCGAGGTGGCTGCAGCATGTGGAGGTAGAGGCCACGGCAGGCTGGAGAGTCCAGGGAGACCTCATGTGGTGATTTAGCTTGCGAAAGTTGACAAGGATGTGGATACAGAGTTGGGGAGGTTATTGGCATCAGCAGAATCCCAAATGTTGAAAAGCTTAAGACTTTGCGTGGACGTGATCAACACCAGGAAGGCTCAAGGAGGCGACTTGGGGAGCTGAGCTGGGCTCTAGAATAGCTGGAGCTATTGAAGACTAGAGGACTAGGGCTGGGTATGGAGGGCCTATTGAAGGTGTTTGTCTTACCACGTCCACGTTAAGGAGCCCTGGGCCCCTGATGGCCTTGGAGGAGGAACAGTGTAGTTTGCATGTTCGTGTTTATTTGTGCTTGGTGCTGGGTCCTCACAGATGAACTACAAAACGTTCTGCTTACTCCAGCCCAGTAGTATTCCGGAGCTGGTGGAATACCGGTGGGCATCGTATCCACGCATCAGGAGGAGAAGACTGGGAACAATGCATGCACTGGAATAAGGATGGTAGAAATTGAGAGCTCAGGATGCAAGGGCAGCTGGAGAGTCAGGCAGGCAGGAAGACCTGGGACTGCTGGCTGTGAGGCTGCGGGCGGAGGGGGTGGACAGGAGTTGCCCTGTCCCGCAGGAGGTTCCTTCTGCTTTAGCTTTCTATTACAAAGACTGCAGCAGGGCCCGGTGGGGAATTCTGCAGACCACGGGGAGTGTGGCAGTGACCTAGAGAGAAGCCAGGTCCAGGTTCAGCCTGGAGGGGCAGTTGTTGAAGCCACAAGGCAAGAGGAAACTGGCTCTGCCTGGGTGGAGAACATACAGGGTAGACGACGGGAGAAGGAGGTGCCAGCTGGCGTGAAGGCACAGTGGGCGATGGGGCAGTTTGGAGGCTGGCTGTGGATTGGCAGAGCATTTGAACACAATATACAATTTACGCATGAAATCCAGTGGCCTGGTAAGTTACTTGTGAAAATAAGTTAACACGTGTCTGTCTGGACTTGTCTTTCCCTCCTGGTGCCATTCAAGTTAAAAGGGGAGAATGAGGCCTGAGGAAAAGCCATTGGATTTGCTTCCCAGCTGTCTGGTGGGGGCTGGTGAGAGAGCAGGACGCAGCCTGTCTGCAGTATGGTGAGCACGGATGGCAGCACATGTTGGTCTCCCTGTGGCAAAGTTTGACAGTGAAATGGAAAAAGAAAACTGGAGAGAACCAGAGGACTTGATTCTTATCACCCAACCTGTTGTGGCTTCCTGACGGTTCCCATGTCAGGAATTGGCAATGCCATTTGCCTTCTTACTTAAACGGGGAGCCTAGAAGTCACCCTCCGTTCCTCTCCTTTCCTTACTTTCTCCATCTTTTTGGGTGGCTGGGGAGGAACTCTGGCTTGATTCTGTTTCCAAAATATATCACGAATCTGCCCTCTTCATCTCCACTGCTTTTTTGAGTTCTCCCTCCTCCACTCTTGCTCTCTCTCTAAGCAGTGCTCATAGAAGCTGGAGTGATCTTCTTACGATGTAATTCAGGTCATTTCATTCTGCAGATTAAAGCACTCCAAGAGCTTTGCATTGTACTTGGAATAAAATCTAAACTCTCTCCTTGGAGTACAAGGTCTGCAAGGTCTGATCCTGCCACCTCTAGACTCTTGCCGTGTTCCCCATTTCTACTCACACCACACAGTTTTTTGTTTTGTTTTGTAACAGGGTCCCACCTGTTAAGTATAGCCCACACTGGCCTTGAACTCGCAATCCTGCCTCCACCTCCCATGTGCTGGGATTACAGGCATGTGCCACCATGCCCAGCAGACAGGCTTTTGTACATGCCAAACTCATTCCTGTTTTGGAGACTTGGCACAAAGTGCCCCTGCCTATAGCAGGAAGAGCCTTCTAGGCAGAGAGAACAGCCAGAGAAATTGCCGTAATTCAGGACTGAGCTTGCCTTGTCTCAAGATTGGAAGACAGGCAGGTAGGCCCTGGAGGCTTGATCATGAAGGATCATGACAACTGCAGGAAGGAGGTCATATTTTCTCCTAAGTACCCTACAGCACAAGTCCCCAACCCTGGTACCTGTCTGTGACCTGTTAGGGACTGGGCCACACAGGAGGAGGTGAGGAGCAGGTAAGCAAAAGCTTCATCCGTATTCATAGTCGCTCCCCATCACTTGCAACATCCAGAAGCCACCTCACCATCAACTCCCCCGGCCTCCATGGAAAAATTGTCTTCCACAAAAATGGTCCCTGGTGCAAAAAAGGTTGGGGACCAGTGGTTCTACAGTAAAGCCTGTGCCACCATGTGTTGTAGGGCTCTGGTTAAGAAACTGGAAGACCATCTGCTAAGCCTGCAGAGGCTGCTGAAAATGGACATATTCTTTTTTTTTTTTTTTTTTTTTTCAGTACTGGAGGTTGAACCCAGAGCCTCGTGCCTGCATGCTCTGCAAGTGCTAGACCACTGAGCTGCACCCCCAGCCCATTTCTTTTTTTAATTTTTGAGACAGGGTCTCGCTAAGTTAGGCAGACTGCCTCTGGCCTCGAACTTGCGATCCTCCCGCCTCCCGAGCCGCTGGGATTACGTGCACCACCGTGCCCAGCTCTGGACATATTCTTTTTGCCTTATATTTTAGCTCTGGGATACTTGAACTTCATAGTACTCTACTGACTTTCCTGTCATGTAAAAATTTTTAAGGAAAGCCTATGGGTCATATTGCATGACAGATAGGCAAGACTCTGTTCCAAACTCCTAGGCTTGTTAAGGGGGATCTTGGGAAGGGCTTTGACCTCTCTGGAGACCCCAAATAACAGAAACCTCCATCTCTCTAAGGAAGGAGCTGGGCTGCTGGAGGCAAAGAAAGAGGTGGATTTGATAAGCTGACAAGTTTCCCCTCAGTGTCTCTGATAAGTTGGGAGATGAAGGCCAAGGAGGAAGATGGGTAAAGAAGAGGTCAAGGTCACGCTGAAGCAGTTAGCTTGGTGGAAGGAGTGGCAAGAGGGCAGGAGACATGCCTGATTGTCATCTGAAGGGTGTTCCTTGTGCAAGACTGTGGTTAGTGATTGTCATGTTAAGCCAGTTGAAAACTACTTCATTTTCCTTCCCTGGCTGGTAGGAAGAGATGGAAACAGTTTTGATTTGGAGATGAGTTTTACTTTTACTGCTGCTGGGGCCACCATAACATTATTGCCATATGGTCAGATTTTGGGGAGGATCATCTTTTGCCTGGGTGTGGATGAGAGCCCCCCCCCCGGCTTTGCAGTCATCGATTCCAGCTTGGGGTGCCAAGATGGCCTCAGTTCAAACCCCAAAACTGCCATTTCTCAGCTGCGGGACTTTGGTGGGTATTTAGCGTCTCTGTGCCCTTGCTTTCTCAGCTGCCAAATGGGCTACTAATAGAAACAACCATCCTGAGGGAATGTAAGTGCCACCTATCCTGCAAAGCAGACTGCTTGCTGCCTGGGCAGGGGAGCTCTATGCATACTAGTGATGCCACCATGGCTGAAACCAGTGCCTGTTTACACTTGCCACTGTATTGAGGACACCCCTCAACCCCTTGCCCTCAGGCAAGTTCTGAAAGCAAAGGGCTCCAGTCCATGTTCCCAGGACCTCTGTTACCTGGTCCTCTTCCATCCCAGAGCCTACCATCCTTATCCCTCAGTATCCCTAGGACTCTTCATCCTTAACTTTAAATACAGAAGGAAACAAGCTAGATTTGAAGTCAGAAAAACCAAGTGCAACAGCCCTTGCCTATGATTATCTGACACCAGAGGAATATCTATTGGAAGCAGTATGGATTGAATAAAAACAGTATATGAAGGGAGGTGTGGCTACAAAATAATAACGCCTTTGAAAATCAGATTTGGATCTCTGTGCTCAATGAGTATTCTCTTTTAGATCAGAACTTTTGAGGGGTCTCTGCACACCCTTCAGAAGTGTTTGAGAGGCCATTTGGGGGCTCCCTAAGCCTCTCACTCGTGTGGCTTTCCAGTGAGACCTCTCCTGGATCCAAAATGGATCATCTATTTGTATTTCCTGCATCATTCATTAGATTGGGCTTTGAATTTTTGTCTGTTTCCAAAATAAGCCAAATCCATTATCAAGGGACGAAGATTTGTGATTATTCAGGAAACTCAAGATAATATATTGTAGATTCTCTTGAAACTTAGCAAATTTTAGAAAATTGTTTGAGCAATAAAAGTATTATTATAATAAATATTACCCTGATAGGACCTCTTTGAAGAAGACCACACTCACTTGGGCAGGTGAATTATAGTGGTTTGTTAGGAATTATTTATAGAATAGTCAGGCTTTGTGGTAATGGAGTGCTGCTGTCTGTAGCTGCTGCAGAATTAGGGCAGAGAGAGGCCATTGGTGGCTCTGGAGTTCTGATGAGAGTCAGGACTTTTGGTGTTAACCCTTTCTACTTTCTAGCTATTGGTGTGGAATAGCTGCCTAGTATCTCTAGGTCTTAATTTCTTCATCCTAAAAACAGGAATAGCAACGTCTGTCCTACTCCAGAACAAGGCTGTTAAGGAGCAGCAGATATGACTATGAAAGCTACTATAGACATAGCCTGTGATTTTAGTCATACCATAGTTAATTAGGGCTGGGATTTAGCTCAGTTGGTAGAGTGCTGCTCTGCAGTCTCTGAGGTCCCGAGTTTGATTCCCAGCACCACAAAAATGGGAGAAGGACGTGGCAACACACTCCCGAGGCAATCCCGAAACAATCAGCCATTGAAAACCCTATGAAGGGTCGCTATGAGTTGGACACAACTCGACACGACTCGATGGCAACAACAACAATAGTTAATTAACTCTGACCTTGGGCAAGTCCTTTGCTCAGCAGTAGCTTCTATTATCTGTAAAATGGAGACCACAGAACTGGTGCTGTTTACTTCACAGTGTTGTTGTAAGGGTGAATGAATTAATCCACACGGACACACTTTGTAAACATGCACGGGCTGTGTTCCTGTTAGTCTTTAATGCTCCCTGGGAGCACATGAGGCATTATTATTACTCTCAGTGAGGTAGGGCTTCATGAAGAAGATAGACATGAAAGGATGTGTAGAAAGTTGGAGAGGTGGTAGAGAAAAAGAGGACAATTATAGGAAATCTGAGTGGCCTTTTTCAGTCCTCTGTCTCTTTGTCCTCTCACCTGTCTCTGGTTGCGGGGACTAACTCTTTCCTATCTCTTCTGTCCTTCCAAGTGAGATGTTCTTCACAGTTCTGCCCTTGACCTTCTAGCTCCATCTCAATTCAGTGATCATTTGTACAGCACATCCTGGGAGCCACAGTCTCTCCTAAAAGGCACAGGAATGTGATCAAATAAGTGAGAGTTGTCTAACAAGATAAAATAGAATGCCGGGTGTGGTGATGCATGCCTGTAATCACGTGGGCTCGAAGGCTAAGGCAGGAGGATCATGATTTCAAGGCCAGAGGTAGCCTGTGTGACTTAGTGAGACCCTGTCTCCAAATAAAAAAAATAAAAAGTGGGATTTGGGTGCGGCTCTGTGATAGAGCATCTGCAAAGTATGTGTGAGGCCTTGGATTCAACCCTCAAGTACTGCCAAAAAAAAAAAAAAAAAAAGATAAAACTGCAGGAGGAGTCCTAAGGGAGACTGTTTTCTCTGGAGAAGGCTTCTTGGAGGTGGTGGTCCCTGCGTGGGTTCCAAGAAATGAATCAGATTTTGCCAGAAGGCGAAGGGAGAGGGAACAGGACATTCTAGGCAGAGAGGACTGCAGAAGGCGGGTGGCGGAAACAGCATGGCTTCACCTGTTTCCTCTGAGTGGGTGATTCCCAGAATTACTTTCCTCCCCTTCAGCAGTCAGTTCTGTTCCTTCAGCCAGATGTTCATACATGCTCATGGCGCTTCACTTGAAGCTCACAGATCGCAGTTATACATACAAACATGTCACCCATTTCTCCCCCCAAACCTGTCCAACCTTTGCTTGCTCATGAGTCCATTAGTCTCTTATTCGCCACTTATATGTCTGTCATCGTCTCTTGCCTTCTCTTCCACATACCCCAGTCACTACTGACTCTTCCTCCAACCTTCCTCCTGCCCTCTCTTCCTCCTTTCCTTCTAAAGCCCATTAGAACATTGAGTTCCACTGGGCCATAGGCTTTGTAGGGTATCAAGAGGCAGCATCCCCCTTGTGCAGTGAAACCCGTTTGGATCCTAGTGGCCTTAGTGAGGTGCCCTCCTAGCCTACCTGGGGGAGGCTGGCTGTGGCCTTTCTAGCTTTCACTTCCAGTACAAATTACTGTCCTGTAGCTTTCTGGCTTAGCTTTACTCTTTCTTTCTTATCTTTCATTCTTTCTCTATTTGTTTGTTTGTTTCTTGTTTTGTTTGTGGTGCTGGGGATTGAACCTAGGCTTTATGCACGCTAAGCAAGTGCTCAATCAGTGAGCTACATTCCTGGCCTTGATTTCTATATTTTTTTAAATCAGATTTTCTTTGGAATGAGACAGACCTGGGTTGGGTCCAATTTTATTATTTGCTGTATATCCTTGAGCAAATTACTTAATCTCACTAGACCTCAGTTTCCTTATCAGAAAAACAGGGATAATAATGAGACTACTTCATAGGGTTGTCATGAAGATGAACTGAGACAATCTGTTTGAGGTGGTGGCATGCCTGGCATAGAGCAAATGCTACCTAGATTATTATATATAATAATATTATTATTATATTACTATTAGTACCCAGCTTTGGCACATCTAAAAAACTTCCTTCAATTTATTTCTTCCTTCCTCTGTAAGTTTCTCTTTTATTTCTCTTTTCAGCCTCCTTCCATTCTTCTGCTATTTTATCTTTTCTTAATGGGCTTTGGTATACAACTGATTTTTTAAACTACTGGTTATACTGTATTTGAATGGAGTGTCAGGTTTCCTAATATGCATTTTAAGAAAGCATCTTGGCAGACCTTTCATTTCTCTCTTTCACTAGACTTTACTTTTGCCCCCTGACTCCCCTGAGGCCCGTGCTCCCCACCCTCCCAGCCCAGGCCCCAGAGCCCTTTGTGAGGAAGCCTCATTCTGCTGCATCCAGTTTTGAACCTTCGTAAACTTTCCAGACAAATTACGTTTCTATGATTTCCTTTGAGTCCTGGGCCACTTCACAGAGGTCTGTAGAATAAATTAAGTGCAGAACTTGTGAGAGTCAGCCGCCCGCCCTGTGTAGATGTTTGAAGCCCTGGCCCCCTAGGGCGGGCGGCTCCCACTCGCTTCCTCCTGCCTGCCGGCCCTGGCGCTGCTCTCCCCTCTTCCTCCTCGGAACCAGGATGTTTTTCCTTGCCTCTTTATTGTTTCGCTAACCTGGCAGGTCTCCTTTGGTGGAGCCCTGCCCCTGGCTTCCTTTCTGGGTGTGAGAGAGCCGCCGGTGACAGCACCCGGGAGGCCTGCCCCCTCGGCCTCACCCTCCTCGGCCTCCTTGCACCTTGGTGGAGGCTGCCAGGCTCAGCTTCTTTCAGAAAGCCACCCCTTTGTCAAGGCGCGTCCTCTTCAGCCCCTCTGTTGACTGTTTATTTTTCAAAGGATGAAGGGGGCAAAGAAATGGAGTTAACAAGGTAGGTGGCCCCTAGAAATAAGGTTGACCACCCCACTGCAGAAAGCCTTTGTGTTCACTTATTTAACTGAATAGGAATCTTCTGAATTTTGGCCCTGAGACTGTTTCTCAAGGCCTTGAAAACAAACAAAAGCTCTGTGGAGTTATTTTTAAAGCAAAGAGCATGAAGTCCCTTCAAGGTCCTTCGTCTTTCCCTCCTGCCTGGATTGGCTGCATCCCTCCATTGTGCCCCCCAGGACCCCTCAGAGCCAGTTCTATTTCCGCCCTGCTGACCACTGACTCAGGGCCCCAGGCCAGCCCCTGCCCTGGGTCTCATTGGGCTCGGTCTGCAGATCTGTTTCTCCCTGAGAGCAGAGGAGAGGGTGCTCTGTGAAACAAAAGCCAATGCCTTCCAGGGAGAGGGCGGGGTGCCTGTCAGCTTCACACTGTTCATCTCTAGAGGCCCTCCCAGGGGATGCTTTGTAAAAATCTGATCCTCGGACTTCCAGTCCAAACACTTCACGATGTGAATGGTTCTTTTAGAGCTGCTCCTTTTTGGGTAAGAACTAGGAAGGAAGCGAAACTCCCCGAGATCCCAGGACTGTCCAGATCCAGGGCTGAGTCTTTTGTTCACACAAACTCATTTGGCTCCTAAACGTCCTCCACCCAAAATCATTACATCCGCAGCCGGGTTTCAAAACACAGCCCAGAGTAGGCGGCTGCCTTTCTGGGGAGATTACAACTACCTTTCACCCACGCCCCTAAGGTTCCTGCCTGCCCAAGAATATCCCACCACTGGCCATCCGGCCTGAAATCCCCCTCGTTTGGAGGGTCACACCGGGGGCAGTTTGCAGGGCCCCTGCTGGGGAAGGGCCCCCTACTGTCTGAAGGGAGGCCAGGCAGCTCAGGGAGGGAGGGTGGGTTTCCAGTCCTGCCTCATACCTGGCAAACCCCCAGGGCACAGTCAGCCTCTCTGGGCTACTTCTCACACCTCAGCAGCATCAGGGGGATTTCCTCATACGCTTTAGCTCCTTGGGAAGCAGAAGGCATCTTGAGGCAGGTTCCATATCTGAGTCATCCTTGTGGCCCTCACAGTATCTTGCCTGTGACTAGCGCTTAGTAAGTACATGTACTTTCTATTGTAGATAGTTAATTATACACGACAATTTTGTTTTTACCATTTTAACCATTTCTATGTGTATAATTCCATGGCATCGAGTACAATTACAATGTTGTTACCACCATCACCACAATTCACTCTTAGAAACTCTTCATCACCCCAAATAGAAACTCTTCAAGTAATAAGTTCCTATTCCTCCCTGTCCCCACCCCCTGGAACCTTTGTTCTACTTTCTGTCTCTGAATTTCTTGTTCTATGTATTTCATACAATATTTGTCCTTCTGTGTCTGGCTCATTTCACTTATGTTACCAGGGTGCTGCCATGTAGGTAGCCAGTGTTAGAATTTCACTCATTTCTGAAACTATATAATATCCTATTGTATATATGCACCACATTTTGTTAATCCATTCATTTACCAATGGATACTTGGATTGTTTCCATCTTTTGGTTACTGTGAATAGTGCTGCTGTGAATGTGGATGTGCAAGTACCTATTTGGTCTCTGCTTTTGGTTCTTTTGGATATATACCCATGAGCGGGATTGCTGGATCATATGGTGACTGTATGTTTAAGGTTTTGACAGACTACCATACTGTTTTCTGTGGTGACTGCACCATTTCCCATTCCTACCAGCAATGGGTGAAGGCTCCGGTTTCTCTAGATTCTTACCAACCTTTTGTGTTTTCTTTTTTGATAATAGCCATCTTAAAGTGTATGAAAGTAAATATTTTTTAATTCACTACTGCCACTCATTGGCTGTCTTGTGGATTTGGAGTTGTTAACCCTTTGCCTTGGGCCTCAGTTCAGTCAGGTGAGGGTCAAACTAGTTAGATGGTATGGGCCCTAAAGATGGGGGTCATCTTGGAAGAGAGGTAGGGGCTCACCAAAGACAACCCAGCCAGTGTTGGCCAGAATGAATGGTGCCAGGCACTTAGCTAGTAAAGCATGCCACATGCCATGATTTCGTTGAAGAAGAGCTGGCTGAGCTTCTCTGTTCTCAAACCTGACTGGGTTTCCTCTGAGTGTGGTTGATTGGGAAAGACACTGGAAGCAAGAGGTGGGCTCTAATCTGTGCTTTGCCACTGATTTTCTGGGTTAACTTGGGCAGCAACTTCAATGCTGAGCATCAGGTAAAAGAGGGCAAGAATTACCACTGTGCTTACCACTCAGAAAGTCAGGATCTACAAGGATACTGTAATTTAGGTCCCCTAAATTAGCCTGTAGGGCTGGGATTTAGCTCAGTTGGTAGAGCACTGCTCTGCAGTCTTTGAGGTCCCGAGTTCAATTCCCAGCACCGCAAAATGGGAGAAGGACGTGGCAACCCACTCGCAAGGCAATCCTGAAACAGTCATTGAAAACCCTATGAGGGTCGCTATGAGTCGGACTCGACTTGATGGGACCTAACAACAACACAACACAAATTAGCCTGTAAAAAGTACTTTGCAGTTGGAAAATGTGTGGGATTTCTTAGTTGGATCTCTGAAAATAGAAGCATAATGTCATTCTCCTGGAAAGTCATTGTGCTCCTTTCCAGGCTACAGCTGTCTGTCATACTGAAAAGGAACCCAGAAGAGAAAGGGTTAAAAGTAGCTCCCCCCCCACACACACACCTTTAAGACTTTTTTCCCCTTGTTTGAGCAATTGAATTTTAGGAAAACCTTTAAAAGTTACGAAGAAAAACAGCTGGGCACCCTGGTGCATACCCATAATGCCAGCGACTTGGGAGGCTGAGGCAGGAGGATCTCGAATTTGAGACCAGAGGCAGCCTGTGTAACTTAGTGAGACCCTATCTCACAATAAAAAATAAAAAGGAGGTTGGGAGTGCAGTTCAGTGGTAGAGCATGTGCAAAGCCCTGAGCTCAATCCCCCAGTACTGAAAGAAAAAAATTACAAAGAAACACATGCATAGGTATAAGAACCCATTACTGAAGTCTCTAACAATGTAGGTGCAAGGCACCAATCCCTTGCTCTAAAAGGGCTTTTCAAGATCAGGATCCCAGGAAATCTCTAAGGGGATGCAAAGCTGGGGAATTCCACAGCTGGGGATCAGTGTCAGACTGTTCCAAACCTCTCCTCATGAGTCTTAACCCTAGCAGTGTGACTTTCATCCTTCATCTACCAAACAACACCGTGGAGAGGCTAAGGACTTCCCTGACTCACACATGGCCTTTCTGCAGGCCTGGCATCCATTGCCTCCTCCCTTGTCCTTTGGTATTTATCACCTTCCTCTTTGCTGGCCCCTACTTTTAATTTCATCCTGTCCCTCTCTTGTCATCTATGTGTCTGTCACTGGCTCTGCCTCTCCCTCCAGATTCAAATTTTCTCTTACATCAGTCCTTAAGGCTCAGTTTTGCCTTCCTATGCCATCTCCCGTCCTTCCTCCTAATCAAGAGTCCTGAATCTTTATCTGCCTACCAGACAATTTCCCATGGAAGTTAGAACATCACCGGAACTTCACATTTTGTAAACAGACTTTTCTTGTTTCCCTCAAACTCATTCTTCATTCTGGCCCTACTATCTCTTTATTACCATTCTTTTCAGAGTGCATAAAAATCATCTCTGCATTAGAAGCTGACTTAGAAATCCTCTTGCTCAGTCTTCCAGCTAATAATGTGCAGCTGTTGCCAAACCAAGTCTTTCTGATTCCAAAGCCCATGTGATAGGCGCCATTTCATTCCTCTGAGGGAGAAACAAGGTCAGTGCAGTTGTGTTTGAGGCTGAAGTTTGAAGGCCAACGGGACTTTTTGGCTCTGCTCTGTTGGCCAGCACCTTGAAACCTCATGGAATAAGCTGGAAAGTGATAGAATAAGACCTAGGTTCAGGTCGCATCTGCCACTGGTGAGTGTGTGTGACCTGGAACAGTCACTTCATCTTTCTGCCCTTCATTTTCCCCATGTGCCATGTGAGGATAATAATACCTACCTGTCAGGGCTGTCCTGAGCAATAAATGAGATAATGCGTGTGAAATCATTTAACATGTGGTAAGCACTGGATAGATATTAGTGAAATCTGAATCTAAATGGAGGGACATGAAAATAAAGGGCCCATTCTTCAACTCTCTGCCCCAGAAACACAAGCTGATAGTTGGCAGCACTTGACACTTGGCCCTCTGCAGGGCTTGATAGATCGGGTGGGGTTGGGTTGGGCCCTGTGGGAGGAAATTGCCTCTTCGCATGACACAGCACACTCCCCATACACTCTCTATCCACTTCTTTGAACAATGTAGGCTGAAAACCCCAAATCACTGGGGTGGGCTGGTGATGGGAGGGGGTGAGGCGTTGTTGCTGTAGCAGCTGCTAATTAGGAAATCCTATTCCGGGGCTGTGCCAGCAGCCCTGATGATGCTGGTTCACAAACAGATGTTTTGGAACATTAAGACACCACAGAAGTGGAAGTTGTCAACTTAAGGGGGGAAAAAAAAAGAACAAACAAAAAACAGCCAAAGCAATAAAACTCTCTTGTTAATTTAGTCTCCATTCTTGGTACAAGGGAAAGTTATGGCTTGACACAAGGGGCTGAGTACAGAGAGAACAATGGCATTTCCTGCTCAGAAGATACCTGCCATTAAGGACTGACATCCTCTAACTGTGGTGGTGCTATTTGTGGAGCCTGTGGAACTTTGGAAGGTGGGGATCTGTCTTTGCAGAAGCAGGTCAGTAGGGGCAGGCCTTTGGAGTTTACCCCAGACCTCCAGTTCCAGTCGTGCTCTCTGCTCCTGATATGCCGTGATGTCAGGTTGTCAGCTGGTATCAGGCAGCTGCCCGATACCAGCTGCTCTGCCATGCCTCCTGCTATTATGGACTAACATCCTCTAACTGTGAGCCCCAATAAATCATTCCTCCCATTAAAAAAGTAATAATAAAGATATCTGAGAAATAGGACATGCAAGCTCCAATGTGTGGCTAGTTGGCGTGGTGTGGTGGCCCACGGTTTGGCACTCAGTGAGGTGAGCAGCATCAGCCTCTGCTGAGTTTCCAGGATGCCAACTCCCCAGAAGTGTCTGGTGGGGCACAGCCTCTTCCAGTCACCATCCTCCACCCCGGCTGGTCCAGACTCTGAAACTTAAGGTATCCCCTCTCCTTTCTATGTCTCCAAGGCCATCTCTCCTCTCTACCTGGAGAAAGAGCAGGTTCCCGGTACCTCCCGTAGCTGTGCTAGGTCCCTCTAGGTTCCTGTCTACTTTATCCTGAGTTACTGTCCTACTTAGGGTCCACACAGATGCTGAAGAGGAGCCATGCCACAAACAACTCATTCACAGAGCCCGGAATAACCCAGGGCTTAGAAAGGATTGGTCCTTGGACCTTAGTAAGTATTTTAGCATTAGACCCATGGTTCTTCCTGAGATACAAGATGAAAGCATGTAAAGCACTTGGATGTTCACAAACAACTCTTTGTAAGTCAATAAAAGAAATCAGGGGCATTCAGAGTTAAACGGGGTGCTGTGGGATACTTTTCTTTGAAACTTTGGGACAGGGACATGCTGGAGGTGGCCTCATCTTACCCTGTGCCGCTGAAGCTCTCCCTGTACCTCCTAGGAGAGGGGTCATGGAACGGGACCCAGCAAGGCACAGCGGCTCCAGCATCTACTCAGCCAACTTCATTCCTTTAGTGAATGTGGACTCCTAGTTCCCAAGAGGGGGCTTTCAGCTCTGGTACCAGCTCTGATCAGCTCCTGGAGAGGATGGAGATGAGCCATGACTGGTTAGCAGTGCTTGCCAAGGTTATCCCCAAATGTATTTGTTAAATTTGATAACCTGAAATCCATTTAATAGCTATAACATATGTAGTGTTCACTGTGTACCACATTATCAGTCTAAGCTCCTACGTGAATATACTCTATTAATCTCTACAACAGCCCAGTGAGGTAGCTACCATTATTATCCCCATCCTATAGAGGGGAAGCCAAGGCACAGGGAAATTATGTTTCTCACCTAAGAGCATAGGACACGTAAGTGGTGAAGCCTTAGAAGTCTAACCCAGACAGTCTAATTTTAATGACAGTCTGCATATTACCCATTGCCTCTTTTATTGAGAACTGAATTTCTAGATCTAGGCCAAGAGCTGGAAGCAGGTTCCTTTCCTTTAGTCAGAGAACACAGATTCCCGAGGTATGGATAAAACATGCAAATTTTTAACATTGCCTCCTCTCTTCCTGGGAAGAGTAAAGACTAGATCCCCAAGTACAGAGGGCCCCTAAGCCTAACAGTATCTCACCAATGCAGGCAGCTATGGTACCTGCTAACTAAGGGGAAGACGATAGAGTGCAACCACAAGCCAGCAGGTCTCTGAAGTCAGCAGGGTCCAGTAGTGGCATTGGTGACTTAAAGGTATATCTTGTCTCTAGCGTCTCTGGAGAGATGGTCATTGGCCTCCTATCTTCTATCAGGCCATTATTTGTGGCAAGACTGGTCCTGACAGAGTCTTAAGACCAGGAACAAGTAAGCTCATCATTCCTTCAGCTAGGGAATCAAAAGCCACTCACATGCTTATGCTTCAGAAATGTCACTGGAGCCCCAACCCACACATATCATTGAGTAATGAGTTTCATGAGCCAACTTTATATTTAAGTTCTACAGACTACATCTCCTTATGGGGCAGTTTGGGGTCCAATGAAAACCCATTATGAAGCAACTTCTATAGGTCCCCAAACTCAATCCTTTAACCAAGATACCCGCCATTTTCCTTTTCTTAAGAGACACATTTTTAAGTATACATTTTACAACATGAGATCATATGATATATACCTTTTTGTAATGTGTGTTTGAACTTAACAGTATAGGGTGAGCACAATATGTAACTAAAATTATATCAACAACATATTTTGGTCAGTTGTTTGAAAATTCCTTATTTCTTAAGTTACCAACTCCCCATTACAGAAATTTAGGTTGTTTCCAATTTTCACTATTATAAACAAGGCTGTGATAAACTTCCTTATACCTATCACTTTGTGTACTTCCATGATAATTACCATAGAAATAGTTTCCGTAAATGGGATTCCTGAATCAAAATCTATGCCTGTTTTTAAGACTTTTGGAATAGATTGCTAAACTTCTCACCAGAAAGGCTGTACCAAATACATTCCCACCAACATTGTAGGAAAGTATCCATTTTCTGTATCTGTAATGATAGTAGATATTATTTTTATATCTTTGCCAATGTGATAGACAAAAATAAATTTTAAAATTATAAAGGTCTTTTTTAGTTTGGGTTTATGTTTCTTTGCTTTCCAGCAATATTTCCATGCATCTGTTCTTCACTTTATGTATTTCCTTCTGTGAATTGTACATTCATGTCCTTTGTATATGTGATGTACATACTTTGTTGTTGTTGTTGTTGTTGTTGTTGTTGTTAGGTGCTGTCGAGTCGGTATCCGACTCATAGCGACCCTCATAGGGTTTTCGATGGCTGAGTGCTTCGGGATTGCCTTGGGAGTGGATTGCCAGGTCCTTCTCCCATTTTTGTGGTGCTGGGAATTGAACTCAGGACCTCAGAGACTGCAGTGCAGCACTCTACCCACTGAGCTAAATCCCAGCAATGTACATACTAGGGATTTTATACTAGGGATTTTATTTATTTATTTATTTATTTTTGAGAAAGGGTCTAGGTGTGTAGCCCAGACTAGCCTGGAACTTGCTATATAGTCCACACTGCCCTCGGACTCATGTTGATCTTCCTGCCTCAGCCTCCTGAGTGGTAGGATTATAGGCATGTACCACCACACTTTTTTTTTTTTATGTTAAGATAGAGATTTGAAAAAGTTTTTCATATTAAAGATGTTAAACTTTTATCATGCACTACAGACATTACCCTGGTATGTTATTCAACTTTAAGATATTTAAATTTTTATTTTTGTCAAACTTACACATAAAGATTAAATAGATTTTACAAGGCTATTATTAAAACCCTGAGCACCAACCATCATAATTTTCCACTCCCCAGAATCAACCACTTTTAGCCTCTGTAAATGATTCGTTTAGTAATTTTGTCTATATCTCTAAGTAATATGGTTTTATTACTATTTTATTTTGATTTTGAGCAATAAATATTCATTGATTTTTCTTTGTGGAAATGCAATGTCATTCTAAGCTCTATCAATTTGGAAATTATACACTTTCTCATTAGGGTCAGCTTGAGGTGCATTAAATGCATTTTTTATACAACTCAGTTATTCTCCTATACCACATGATTCTGATCATCCTCTTGCAGCCTCTTGTTACCTAGGATTTGTTCCATCTTGTTTTATTAATTCCACTAACAAGAAATTGTTGTTTTTACACAAATTCGATGTCTCTTTAGATTTATGCACATATTTGCCACTTTCTTTGCTCTTGTGTCTCTTGTTTCTGGTATCTGTCACCTGAGATTGTTTTTCTTCTGCTTGAAATCAATCCCCTATAACTGCCTTTCACAGAGGTGGTTGATAAACTCAGTTTTGACTGCAAATGGTTTTACTTGATAGTCTCAAGAAATTTTGAAAGATAATTCTGTTGAATACACAATTCCAGTTTTTTATTTCTCAGAAAATGGAAAATACCCACTATCCTTTGAATTTCATTGTTACTGTTTAAAAACCAGCTGTTAGCCTAATTACCTCGTCAGTATATAATCTACCATGTTTTTCCTCTGGCTGCTTTTAATAGTTTTATTCTATGGTTTTCTACATTTTCAGCATGTTATGAGTATATATTTCTTTTTTATTTAGCCTCATTGGATTTTGTTGGACTTCTGTAGTTTGAGAATATATGCTTTTTATCAGTTCTGAAACATTCTCAGCCATTATCTTTTGGAATGTTGCTATTTCTCTTTTCCTTTTCTCCTCCCGGAACTCTAGCTCATGCTTGGCATCCTCTTTTCTATCTTCTAGTTCTTAATTCTCTCTTCAGCCATATCTAATATGGTATTGAATTTCATAATTTCAATTGTTATATTTTTCTCTCCTCTCTAATTTCCATTGAGGTTTATTTCAAAGGTTTTTGGCATTTTTATAGTCTTTTTCTCTTATTTCTTCTAATGTAGTTTTACATGCATATATTACTTGATGATTCTAGTATTTAAAGACTTTAGCTTAACTAATTTGCTGACTTTTGTCCACAGATGCCCTGTTTCCTCGTATATATTGTGATTTTTAAAAACTGTAACCTCTTATTCATTAGAATTTTATTAGTAAATGATAGTAATTGGTTTGAGAATGTAATTATTGAAAGAGCATTTGCATTAGCTTCTGCAAGGTACCTGTAGGCACCATCAGGTACCCCACCTCATTATTCATAGTATATATGGGCATGTGTGTGTATTTGGGATATAATTTATATGCCCTTTAAAATCACCCCTTTCAAGAGTATAATTCAGCCATTTTCAGAATATTCATAAGATTTAAGACCACTTTTAACCACATCCTCAATCTGAGGTTCAGACCATACAGGCTCTATGAATTTGTGCTGCACACCCATGTAAGGCTTGGCTTTATGGTTGTGAATTTTTGAGTGAGATTCAGTTTTGCTTTCACCCAAATCCAAAACTGAAGGCCTAGGTTTTCTTGCTGTCCCTTATGCAGAGCAGGTTCGACTCTATTTGCTTTTTAACCAAGATATAGTCCTTTAGTGGGTCAAAACTCTTTACACTGGTGTTGTCAGGTGCTGTCAAGTCAGGTCATAGAGACTATATGTGCAACAGAAGGAAACACTCCCCAATTCTGTGCAGGCATACGATCATTACAGCTTTACATAGTGGTTTCCTTTTAGACCCCTTTCTTGAGGGTACTGCATCCCTTCGGCCACTGGAACAGAAATTCATGGTCACAAATGTTGAGCAGGTCCCAGCTTCAGTCTTCTCTCATCTTTCTGTATTCCTACACTTGGTTCATTTCTGGCCTCAAGACAATTTGATTGTTTACTTACTGGCCAACTCAGCAATGTATTCAGAAATATTTTTAAAAACTATTTTATTCAGCATTTTTAGTTGTTGATAGTAGCAGGATTATTGAGGACACTGTAAGACTATTGTCAGCCTTTTAGTTTTGTTTGCAGTATACATTTTTCTTTCTTACATCTTTAGTCTACCCTCAGGGGAGAGCCTAGTTCAGTGTGAGCCATGTCCTGCCTGCATGTGGCCATTCTTTTCCTTCAGTGGAACTCCTTGAGCTGGCTGGGGTCGTCTGGGATTTCCACTCCTGTTCCCTGAAGACAGGGGCATCAATGCTTCCTCCAAGGCCAGGCACATTCCCTAATGGCCAGGTCTCACATTTGTCTTCAGGTTATAATAGACCTAGGTTCATTACTTTCCCTTTGTTTAGGGCTGGCCACCTTGGCATGAGTCTGAGTCTCTTCTGACTCCCCACAATCACTTTTTCTGCCTTCCTTTGAAAATAATTTTTCTTATTGTGCCCAGCTAACCAGGAGAGCAGAAGAAGCATCCTTAAGCCCTTTCACCTCTTCCGGGGAGGCCTGCTTACCTTTGCATCCCAGACTGGAAAAACAAAAGGAGCACATTCTGTGGGTCACTGCTGTCGATAACTCCAGGGTCTCTAGTTCACTTTAGGACTTGTGGCTGCCCCTGGAAACAACAACAACAACAACCTGGAAACACCTCTCCACAGCCCATTTCTAGCCAGATGTGGGCCTTGCCTGTCTGGGGCTATGCCCTAAAGTTGCTCAGAGGCCTGGGCAACTTCCCTCCCCCTCCAGGAAGCCTCTGCTAATTATCACCTCCAGGAAACAGAATAGGAGACATAAAAACAGTAGTTCTCAAGGGATTTGAGGAGGAAATGATTCCCTTAGGAAAGTTTGTCAGAATCTCTTAGGGAAGTTTTTATAGTTACTACCCAATCCATCTCAAATAAGTGAGCCACTGCTTCCCGTACTACTGATCTAGAATCGCCCTGGTTAGTAAGATAGCTACTGGCCAGCCACATGGTTGTTGAACTCTTGAAATATGGCTGGTAAAATACTCACTGGATCTTATTTTATTTTATTTTTAATCTTAAGACAAGGTCTCGTTAACTTACGCGGGATACCTCTGATCTCCAACTTGGGATCCTCCTGCCTCTGCCTCCTGAGTTACTGGGATTACACACATGTACCACTGTGGCCAGCACTCACTAGATTTTAGAGGTTTGATGCCAAAATAACATAAAATTTTGTATTTCCTATACCAAGTACATACTAAAATAATGTTTTGGGTAGTTGAATGGGCTAAAATATTAATTTTACCATTATTTTTATTTTCTGTGGTGCTAGGCATCCAACCTAGGGCCTTGTACATGCTAGGCAAGCATTCTACCACTGGTCTACATCTCTAGTCTTTTTTTTTTTTTTTTTTAAGACAGGTTTTCATGAAGCCTAGGCTAGCATGAAACTCTCAAGCCTCCTGCCTTAACCTCCTAAATGGTGAGATTGTACAGGTTTGGTACCACCATGCCCCACAAGACTCTTAATCCTTATTTATTTATGTATTTATTTATTCTTCCACAGTACTGGGATGTTGATCCCAGGATCTCAAGCATGCTAGGCAAGTGCTCTATCACTGAGCTATACCCCCCAACCCCCTTTTTTCTGTTTTTTGAGACAGGATCTTGCTAAATTGCGCAAGCTGCTTCTGGTCTTGAACACACGATCCTCTTCCCTCAGCCTCCTGAGGCACTGGCACTACAGGCGAGTGCCACAGTGCCTTAATTTCACCTTTTTATTATTTTTAGAAAGGTGGCTACTAAAGTCACTGATGTGGATTGTGTTTGTTGCTCACTTTATGTTTTGGGCAGCACTAAACTACCTAGTTCCTTTCTCATGTGTTTCTGCATACTCTTGCACACGCATGATATTTAACTACAAACTATAGCTCTGCTTGCCTGCAATCTGCTTGTCAGATGTTCAGACATTTTTTCCTCACTCACTAAAGATAGAAGTGACTTCATTCATCCCCACGGAGGTTTTTCCACAGTGCTCACA
Organism: Pedetes capensis; assembly: GCA_007922755.1. Lineage (NCBI taxonomy): Eukaryota > Metazoa > Chordata > Mammalia > Rodentia > Pedetidae > Pedetes > Pedetes capensis. The sequence goes on from VMDO01001294.1 coordinate 149,239, forward strand.
GCCCCAATCTTAAGCTGAAAGATAAATATTTCCAAATGGGGAAAATAAAAATGAAAATTTTCAAGGAGCCATGTAGTCAGCAGTAACTTCAATTGGTCTGTTCATGATGGTGAAATGGTCTTTTCTGAAGGTTTACTTTACAGAAACCAGCATGTTCTCACTGATGCATTTTTTGTTTCAGCCACTGTAAGGAACCATTGGCCAGAAACTAACAACACTGAACGACACATAGAAAACATCACCTTTTATCAGAATCAAGAGGACCTTTCAACAGTGATCTCCAAAGAGGGTGTGATGGTTCAGCCCTCCAGACTGAACCACATGGCTTCAGAAGCTCCGAAAAACCTCACTCTCCTAACTGAAACAGCAAGTGCTGAGGGAAAGAACAAGACTTCGAGTAGAACAAGTGTCACCATTTCGCCTGCTAGGCATGTGCCCGACATCGCAACAGTTCTGACTTCCCAGGGCGGCACCTTGTGTGAGTTTGTGTGATGATGCTCATTTCATTCATGCTATGCTCAAGAAGGGCTGGGATTTAGCTCAGTTGGTAGAGCGCTGCGCTGCAGTCTCTGAGGTCCCGACTTCAATTCCCAGCACCGCAAAAATGGGAAAAGGACCTGGCAATCCACTCCCAAGGCAATCCCGAAACAGTCAGCCATTGAAAACCCTATGAGGGTCGCTATGAGTCAGGTACCGACTTGATGGCACCTAACAACAACAACAACGCTCAAGAAAACAAAATTTTTGCCAAACCCCTGTCTCTGCATCCAGAGAAACTGGGCTCATCTAGGGATTCTGGGCTAGTATGGATCAGAACTGCAATTGAGGCCCCCATCTGTGGCATGTTTGTGAAGTCAGACTAGAGAAGGATACAGATTTACTGAGAGTCTTGGTTGGTGCCATGGCATCTATGTTCCGTGGCCAGTCTGAATCTAACCTCATCCCTCCTTCAGGGATCCTGGTACACACTCCACTCTCAGAGGCACAGGTCCGGTGGGATGTGTGGCTGAGAAAGATGGCTAGGCTGTCTTCATTTGTTTGTGTTGATAGGGCTCAAGTGGTTATTCTTGCTGTGGTCTACACAGCTTGGCCATTTGCTACCTTTAGCAAAGAATTTCAAGAAGGGACTAGGGCTCCATGGGAAGACTTGATTTGAGGAAAAGAAGACAAAGAAAACTAGTGATAACTAGGTACCAACTATTCTGTTCTCTCAATCCTCACAGCAAGCTGATGAGGTCATATTCTCATTTTAGGAGTTTGGAAACTGAAGCTCAGAGATGTTTGCTAACCCAATGTGTGGAGGACAAACAGCAGGTTTCAAAGCTGTGATGTCGGCCTAAGTCTGTGTATACAAGAGAGGTGGGTGGTGGGGGCTGAGGCAGAGGATGTCCAATGTTAGGACAGGTACAAAGGAGGGAAAGACAAGTGTGACCTCTTTGTAGGGCAGCAGGGCCAGCATCCTCCCTTGGGGAGAGTGTAGGATGTACACAGAGCAGCAAGTAGACAGTTGTATGGATTTAATAGGGACAATTTTGGAGGACTTTGCAAATGAGGCAGTTTATACTTGGTATGGTAGGAGGGGTTTTGGACAATGGAGTGATAATGTTAAAGCAAATTTGAGGAGGACTCATTTGCAAAATGTCTGCCAGTTTACAAAATGTCTGAAAAGGGGGTAGGAAGAGGGAGCTCACCTAGAGAGAGGTGATCCACGTAAGTAGACAAAGACATCCAGGCACCAGGTGCTGATCTGGTGACCAGGTGATGAAAAGGAAGGGCTTGGGAAAGACTCTTAATAAAGGAAAGTTGATGGTTGGTGAAGACCTGAAAGTAGAGGCGGAAAGCTATCAAAGGTGACTCCATGGTTACACACCCTAGTGACAGTCTGACTGGGGGCATTCAGTTATGTAAAGGAAATATGTGAAGGTGTTTTGTGTTCCATCTATGAATGGTGGCTACAGAGCATAGAAATTTTGCACGTGATACTGCCTGGTTTTCTTGGTCATCCAGATATTGGGAATTCTGTTTATGTTGAATTCCAGTAAATTGTGGGACTTGGATTATAAGTGGTAAGTCACAGTGATCTGACACTGATCTCTAATTCCATATAAACTGATACTTAGCCTCAATCTGCTCCGTAGTGGATAATTTTATCCCCCAAAGCATACTCTGTGAGGTCAAATAAAAACAGTCTTTGTCTTGGTTCGTGGTCTCTTTCAGGAGTTCATTTTTTATAGAATGAATAATTGCTCCTAATTTGTTCTGAAGTGTATATATTTTATAGAAGTTGAGCCCGTTAAAAATTATTAAGACATTTGGAAGTCTCTTGGCAGAATTTTAATTGTTGCTGTCTACTTTCAGCCTTGGAAAGGCTTCACCTGCTATCCAGCAGTTCAGGGTCAGAAGGAATTACCTCTTCTCAGACAGAGAGCGGAACATCCCCAGGCTCCCAGCAGAGGGGCTGGAGGCTCTCAGAAGAAGAGACTGTGCACATTCAAGTGGCTGGTACCTCAGTTTCCATCCAGTCCTCCCTTCCTGCTTTGGAACCCAGAGAATTGACCACACTCTCCAGGAAGAGCAATTCCTCAGGACTGGAGCTCTCTTTGCTGCATTTCTCCAGGACCCCAGCTTATTCTCCCTTAGACCATTCTGCATGTAAGTACTTCTGTCCCTAGCTCACCTCTCCACAGTCATTTAAAATGTCCATAAACAGATGTATATAGCTACTTGGTTAAGTACCTTTAACAGGGCTTAAGAGGAGAAGACAATAACAACAACAACAACAAAAAGCCATTCCTCTAATGTCAAGTATTTGGAGCAGAAGTACAACCTATACAGTTATCACAGTACTGGAGTTCATGTGTTTTAACTGTGTTGTGAGGAAGAAAATGATAGTTGGTGTGGTGGGTGCTCTAGGCCTTCTGTTCACCGTCTTTTGCTTCCCGCTCTCCTTTTCTCCCCCGCCCACACACATACAATAAAGACTAAGTGTTTCTGATATGTATTCTTACACAAGAGACTACATGCTGGGATGCTTGAATGAAATGGTGAGCACTGTACCATTTGATCAGGACTTAAGAGTTTTATTTCTTCATTATTGCAGACACATTTACTTCAATGGCAAAAAAAAAAAAGGCATACATTTTCCTAGGCATCATTTTGAAAAAAATACCCTAGGCAATGCAGGTGTTTGCCAGGCGTGATGTTAGTTACAGTGGCTGTGGAGTGCTCTCCTCTCTGCCATTCCACTGCCTCCTAGTCAGGCTCAGCCCGGGTATTCCATTTCCATGAACATTTCCTCATTCTTTTGGTCCTCTGTGCTGTACACCTTGTCATACCAGGTCATCCAACGGCAGCTGCTCAGAGACGTAATCCTCTTGAGGACACAGGCTATGCTTATTACTTCTCCTGGGTTCCCCACCCCCTAGAACAAGGTGCAGCTAATAAGACATGGGGATTCATGTGGCCCAATCCCCTCAGGCAGCACATACTGCCATGGGCCAAAGAAGATGCTAGAAATTGATCCTTTTTCTCTTCTTACGTATAACTCAGAGTCTTTGTGTACTGCTTATGTTTTCATCCTCAGGCCACAGGGAATAGGACAGAGAGGGAAATTGAGGTTGGGTTGCCTCAGAAAATGCCACTTCAAAATTCTTACAAGTTAGAAGTTTGTAAAAGTAATTTGCAAGATTTGGAGTTTGGGTTTATGTCATCCAAGCAAAAACTGAACCCAGAGGTCCTTTCTGTAATGCCCACTTAAAGCAGCTGGTTCCTCTTCCATATACTTTGCATACAGTTTCTTGCTGACTGGGTATGGATATAATTTATGATTCACATTTTTAGGAGATTGCTTTTTAAGATTATTCATAAACGTTGGTTGGATTGAATAAAAGCTATGATCCTTTGCAGCTCTAAGTTCTGTGGTTCAGTGATTTATAACCAATTTTACTAAATGGTGGAAAGGAAGCATTTTCTAGGAAGCTCCACTTTGATTTTGGTCAGAGTCATTTAATATTTGTAATTTAAATTCAACCCAGTACTGTGGTATATTTGAAAATCAGTCCACATTTCTAACTTTATTGGACTCGACTCTATTCACCTGTATTTTCAACACTATAAAGATAATTGGCCCTCATATTCTTTGCACATTTGTTCCTTCTAGAACCTTATATTTCTAATTTTCAGAGAGTTTCACTGTAGCTTTCATTTTCCTTGAATCTTTTGCAGAGGATTTCTCTTCTGTAGTGAACTAGGTGTTCTGCTCTAGGCCAAGTCAGACCACTCTCTTAAACATTAGAGAATGCTTTGGAGCAGAGGACACATGCACCAAGACCTGAAGGCAAAGAGGAAACAAAGTTCTACCTTATATTTAAAGACAGTCTTGCACCTGCTGTTATGATTTGAATCACCCCCAAACGTCATGTGTTTGAACATTGGGTCCCCAGGTAGTGGCACTGTCCTGAGAGGTTATGGAATTTTAGGGGATGAGTTCTACTTAGTGAAAGCAAGTCACTGGGAGCAGACCTTTGGAGGTTTTTTACCCAGACCTCTGGTTTCAGTTGCTGTCTGCTGTCTGCTTCCTAATTGTGAAGATGTAAGTTTCTGTGCCACTGGCCCTATCACTGCCATGCCTGTCTTGCTGCCATTATAAACTGATCCTCTAATTGTGAGCCCCCAATAAATATTTCTTCTCATAAGTTTGTTTCAGTTGGTTTCTCTGTCACAGCAGCATAGCAGCTAATACTAAAAATTGGTTCTCAGGTCAGGCGTAGTGGCATGTGCCTATAATCCCAGCAACTCAGGAGGCTGAGGCAAGAGGATTGTGAGTTTGAGGCAAGAGGCAACCTGCATAAATTAGCAGGACTGTGGACTCAAAATAAAAATTAAAAAGAGGAGCTGGGGATGCAGCCCAGTGGAAGAGCACTTGAAAAGTATGTGCAAGGCCCTAGGTTTAACCCCCAAGTACAAAAAATAAATAAATAAAAAAGGAAAGCAAGCAAGCAAGCTTAGGCCATTGGAACTTGTTGGTGAGGAGTCTAGAAGAGTTTGGAGATGTGGGCAAGAGAAGCCCTTGAATGCTGTAAGTAGAGCTTGAGGGATAGTTCTCATGGGAATAAGGAAGATCAGAAAACCATGGTCAATAGAAATGCAGATGGGGCTCACCAGGTTTCAGAGGAAAATGAGGACTCTATTGGGAATTGTTACATTATTGCAAAGAGCTTATCTGTAGTTTGCACATGTCCTAAAAATTTGAGGGAGGCTGAATGTAAAGTAAGGGACTAATTAACTTGGAATAGGAAATAACATGGACAGCATAACTTTGGGGCTGTATTTTGGTTATTGGTTGCTTTTAGCCAGATTTATAATAAAAAATGGCAGAGAAGAAAGATCTGAAAAATGTGCACTTTAAAGAGGAAAAAAGCTTTGGCTTATCTAAGGTTACAGTGGACAGAGCTAGTTTGGGCGAGAAGGATGTGATTGTTGAAGAGGTAGGTGCTATTAAAGAGAAAAATAGTCCAGGCTCAGTGGTGCATACCTGTAATCCCAGTGACTCAGGAGGCACAGGCAGGAGGATCATGAGTTTGAGGCCAGAGGCAGCCTGTGTAATTTAGCAAGACCCTGTCTCGAGATAAGAAAAATTAAAAATTAGCTGAGGGTGCATCTCAGTGGTAATCACTTGTAGGGTTTGTCCGAGGCCCTGGGCTGGAACTCCAAATATAAGAAGGAAAGAGAGAGAGAGAGAGAGTGAGAGAGAGAGAGAGAGAGAGAGAGAGAGAGAGAGAGAGAGAGAAATATACACTTGGGGCAGAGAAGGAGTTGGCCAGGCCCCTCCCGTCTAAGACTCCAGAATGTGAAAATAAAAACTCTTTGAAGAAAGAGTGGCTGAAAGGCGAGTGCCTCTGGGACACCCTGTTGTAAAGGGGTACACACAGACTACTTACTGTAGCCATGGTCCATAAGGTCCCAGGTACCACTTAAGCTGCCTGTACACCTTGGTGATGCCTAAGTGGTGCTGGGTTTGCAGGCATGAAGAATGCAAGAGTTATGGAGCTATGGAGGTTGCTCTCAAGGTTCTGGAATATAGTCTGTGAGACCAGACAGCATGTATAGCAAGGTTGGATGCCCTGTGGAGAGCCCTTGAAGGGCTGATGCTTGAAGATTTGAGGGTGAAGCCTAAGCAGCAATAGAGACCCAAGGATGTTGGATATGCCAGCAATATGAAACATCTGCCCAGGAAAGCTACTGGCAGAAGAAAGCTACAGGCAGTGAGTGGAGCCAGCTCCCGAGAGGGACATGGGGCCAGAGCTATACAAGCCTGAACAAGTCCAAATGGTGCCAGATGGAAGATGATGTTGTGTGTACCAGATGCCAGACATGGAGCCACAGGATTTGTTTGTTGAGCGATACTGGTCTTGCTATGGACCAATCTTTCCTTTCTGTGCCCTCTTTCTTCTCTTTTGGAATAAGAATGCTTACTCTGTACCATTGTACGTTAGAAGTATATCTTTTGTTCTGCAGATGCACACAGACAAGTTTGCCTTGAATCTCAATGGAGACTTTGGATTTATACTTTTGAACACAGTTGAGGCTGTTAAAGACTGGGAATTCTTGAAGTTGGACTGAATGCATTTTGTGTTATGAGCTGGCCATGACCTTTAGGGGCTGGGGGCAGAGTGTTGTCATTTTAATCTTAAATGTCCCCCAAAGGCCATGTGTTTAAATATTTGTTCCCCAGCTGGTGGCACTGTCCTAGGATGTTACAGAACTTTGGGAGGCAGGTTCTACCTTAATGAAACAAGTTACTGGGGAGGGTGTTACTTGAACCCACAGTTCTGGTTGTTCTCTCTGCTCTCTACTTCCTGATCTTGAAGATGTGAGGTTCTCTGCCATGGGCCTGTCTCACCACCATTATAGTCTGTCCTCTAACTGTGAGCACCCCCCCCCCCCCGCAAATATTTCCTCCCATCAGTTTGTTTTGGTTGATTTCTCTGTCAAAGCAACATACCAGATGAGTAATATACCTGCCAACTCACTAAACAGAGCTCTGTATACCTCCTATCTCGTATATCTCCTACCTCCCTGGAATGGAAATCTTGAGATTCTACCATCCCTTTTTGACATGACACAAGAGCTGCAGGCACATGAGCAAGAATGCTGAGAGCGAGCTGGAAGGACCTGCTAAGACAGACCTAGAGTCCACCTGGCCTGGCTGGCCAGCTCTGTAGAAAAAGAGAAGTGAAGATGCAGTCTGACAGAGGCTTGTGCCTTTTGACACTTGGCCACTCCATTGTTTAAGTGCGACCCAGGGAAAATCCCAGCACTTAGACCAGACAGATTAGTGATACTCCTCACAACATAGGCACAAAGGTGATGAGCTAGGAGCCTGGCATGGGAAGGATGGGGCTCCTTAACAGAAGGAATCAGACCACATGATCTGAAAGTTCATTTCTAGTTTTAGCACCTTGTATTCCACACACACTCAGCCTTTGTAGTCTGGGCCTCTTTGACTCCCACTCAGCTACACAGGAGCACGTGTGCAACAAAGCCTTTTCTAAGGCTGGAATAGTCAGGAATTTTCTGCTTCTGAAAAATAAATTGTTTGCTTTACAACATTAAAGCAGGCTTAGGCCCAAGTAGCAGAATCAAATTTTTCAAAAGAGATCAGAAACCATTTGAAATTATTTTCCCACTGCTTTATACCTTTCTATACTTTCCATATTTTCTGTAACAATCAAGTACTATTTGACCACTGGGAGGAAAAGTAAACAAAGCAACATCCAGGGGGAAAAAAGCTGTCTTTTGAAGGCGGAAAGAGATATGTGTATGTTGAATTGTGTGAGAGTGGCCACAATTGAGCACTAAATTTAGTATAAGCTTCCTGGAAACCAGGGCACAAAGGCAAGATGGGTGGGGCATGAGATTGTTGTCAGATAATGTAAGCATACAATTTAGTCCATAGACATAAATGTTTAGGGGGCAGTAAATTCTAAGAATATTTATATAAGGGATATTGAAGATCATAATAGAAAATGCCTTCATCAAATGCTGTTCTGTGGAAACTGCTAATGTTCTCTATAAGGTGATATTTTATATAGATTCTCAATAGAAGCTGAGGGTATAATAATGAATCTCAACTTATGAAAGTGTTTCTGTGGGTAGCTGAGCTAATGTGGTTTAGGTAAATTGGTTTGTGGTAATTTCATTTTGTAAAAGAAACAGCATAAATAACTCAGAAGATTTTGTATTTAGCCTGTCTTTCTCAAATATCAGCTGCTTCAGCTATACTTTTGGCGAGTTCTGGATAGTAGTCAAGGTTGAGCATTCAGATGCATGCCTGAAGCTGCAGTGTTTTGTGCTGTGATATGCTTATACTAGATGAGTGGGCATTCTTTCTACCTCCTGCTATAAAGACTAGGGACTTGGATCATGTCTACCTTCAGTGGATGGTCTTTCCACTTTTGAATGACTGGTTCAGGGATAGAAGTGAGAAAGGAAGGGCAATTGTTAAATAATCAATAATGCTGGCCTACTGATTAGAAATGTAGTAAATTTTCCCTTAGACTTATTTAGTAGGTGCTCATTTAGTAAAATAAGTAGTGATTGTAGATTAGTTTGACCAAATATGTCTCCTTTTACTAACTCTATAGCACTAACTCTACAGAAGTTTTCACATACATTTCATCACTTTAATGTGAAGATTAAATGAGGTTAGTATATATAGTACTTAGCATAAGGCCTGACACATTGTAATTGGTCAATAATTGTAGCTTTTTGTTTTATTTTGCTTTGTTTCGAGACAGGGTCTCATTGTGTAGCCCAAACTTGCCTTGAACTTGTGATCCTCCTGCCTCAGCCTACTGAAGTGCTGGGATTACAGGTATGCAGCAGTATGCCAGGGCTTGGTAGCTTTTTATAATTATAGTAATGATATGAAAAAAACAAAGGGTAATGGGAGAAAAAAAATCATGTATGCTATCCTTATGGCAAAATTGGGATGTACATATACATACATACATACATACATACATACATACAGATAGACAGATAGACAGACAGACAGACTGACTCACACAAAAGACATCCAAGTAGAAAGGAGACCACTGATGAGAGAGAATGTAGGAGGAAGAGTCATGAGAGGGTAAGAGGGAATTTAATGTGAGCAATATACAATGAAATGCATATATGGAAATGTCATAATGAGACTCATTAAGTTGTACATTAAAAATTACTAATAATGCCGGGTGCAGTGGCGCAAGCCTGTAATCCCAGCGACTCAGGAAGCAGAGTCAGGAGGATTGCAGGTTCAAGACCAGAGGCAATCTGCATAATTTAGTGAGACCTTGTCTCAAAAAAAGTAAAAAAAAAAAAAAAAAAAAAGGACTGAGGATGCAGCTCAACGGTCCAGCACTTGCAGAGCATGCAAGTGCGAGGCCCTGGGTTCAACCCTCAGTACCACCAAAAAAAAAAATAAATTACTAAGAAAAGAAAAAAATATTCTACAGTGTTTAAGGTCAGCAAAACTGCCACTATCTTTTTGTGACTTAGGTATCATGGTTTAAAAATAAAATGTCCCACAAACGTCATGTGTTTTGATCTTTGATCCCCAGTTGGTGGCCATGTTTATGGAGGTCATGGAACTTTGGGAGGTGGGACTCAGCTTTGCAGAAGTGGTCAGTGGGGGTGGGCCTTTGGAGGTTTTTCACCCAGACCTGTGGGTCATTTTGTTTTCATTAAGGTTCAGCAACCAGAGTGGTAGGCTATGTTCTAGATATAAGTGGGTCTCAACAACAATGGTTTTGTACAAGAGTAGAAGAAACTCTTTGTTTCCTGTGCTCTTTCTAAATCTTGTAGCGTTAGGGTTTAGCTCAGCTGGTGGAGTGCTGTTTTGTGTGCTTTGAGACCCTGGGTTCAATCCCCAGAACCTCAAAAATGGGAGCAGGACTTGGCAACACAATCCTGAACCAACCAGCCATTGAAAACCCTATGAATACCAGAGAAGCACTGACATAGGCACCTAACAACAACAATTTAAATCTTATCTGTGCTTTTGGTCACACTGCATATAAGACTGGTCTTCCAGGAACTGTTTATAATAACAACTTCCATTTTCCCTCTTTGGGGCCATAATCAATAGCTTGAAGCCTTTCTTTATATAGGTATAAAGTACTTTTTAGCTTAAAATTGTGGGGGGAACTCCTCTCCTTTCTGGCCTGCTGTGTTTCTCTCTGCTTACAAACTTTCCTGTATTTTATGCTTATTTGGAGTTGGGGGTGGGGATTAAACCCAGAGAATTAGGAATTTAATGTATCCTTCTGGAGGTCAGTTCTCCAGATATCCTTAGGAAAGTCCTGTGTGGAAAGGAGTATCAGCGAGCTACCAATAATGTGAAACAGACCATGCATTTTTGACCAAGGGTATATAATTTAATTCTTGGCATTCTTGACAATTATCCAATGATTGCCACTCATTGATTAGAAAAACTGTTCCCTTCATCTCCTAGGGGGCCCACTGTAGTAGGATGTTAGTTTGACAGTTCATCTCTAAAGCTTAATGAGATTGTTGTTGGTTGGTAGCTGCCGTCGAGTCGGTATCCGACTCATAGCGACCCTCATAGGGTTTTCAATGGCTGACTGTTTCGGGATTGCCTTGGGAGTGGATTGCCAGGTCCTTCTCCCATTTTTGTGGTGCTGGGAATTGAACTCAGGACCTCAGAGACTGCAGCGCAGCGCTCTACCAACTGAGCTAAATCCCAGCTCCCTTAATGAGATTAAGTAACTATAATAATGAAGACTTTCTACTTTTGGATGGAATTAAAATAAAATTTATGGGGCAATAATTAGTATCTCCTGCTGGTTAGAAGTTCTGTTACTTAAGAATTGTAGTTTGGTTAATAGTCTTTCAAAGCATTAGATTTATGGTGGCCATGAGTTGGAAAATAATAACGAGCCTTTGATGGTAGCAAGGCTGGGAATTATTATCTTAAGTCAATAGTATTTTGACTCTGTTCTGCAGAACTGTAGGCCTCCTCATAAGTGACTAGGGGACTGGGCAGTCTGTAATGGCCCAACTTTTATTCACTTTATGGATTGGATTTTAATCTACTATAGCATTTGAATAAAAGGGTAAAACTAAAACAAAAGGGTAAAGCTAAACAAAACAAAACAACAGAAGCTTTATCATAGCAGTCTGTCCTGTTTAACCCATAACGTGGAATTTAGAAGTTGTCATTTTCTTCTATAAAAACCAAGGCAAATAATATATTTGTTTTGCTTTCTCCTATCTTCTATTTAGCTTGCACATAATTCTTTTCATTGTGGTTGGTGGGCTAGTGAGGAGAGGGTGAAGGAGTGTGTCCTGGTTGCATATGTGTGTGCAAACATACTAATGTTTGTATCCATATTAGGTCCATGGTGTTTAGACTTATATACCAAATATAATAAAAATATTATTTGAACCTAAATACATTCCTTATTTTCTTAACCCATTGAGTAGTTTTCAAGCATGTTTTCTTTTGTTTCAGCTTCTGGAAGTATAAAGGAGCTTAATAACTCCGTTGTTCCCCAGAGCCCATCAGTCAGCCAGACAAAGAGTATGCATGTTGCCACCACATTCACTGATGGTGCCCCAAGGATACTCCGGTCTTTGACTGTCAGTATGGGACCTGTAAGCAAGACAGAGATTTTCCCTGAGGACTCCAAAATTGCCACAACTTCAGCCTCAGTCCATTCTTCACCCTCTGTGGTAGGATTGAGATCAAACAGTACAGTAACAGAGAATCCAGGAGATGGAGAATTTACTGAGCCAGCCACAGAAAATGAGCATGGACTTACATCTTTACATGGGCAAAGCAATTCCCCGAGTAAGTATTTCGTGTTTACTTCATCTGTTAGGACATTTTAAATAGTTGTATTTTCTTAGGGGATCTCTTCAAGACCATTTGCAATCTCTGAAGTGTATTCTTTGATGGTAATAGCTCCTTTATCTGGTATATCACATCATTACATTTTTATTTTTATTTTCATCCTTATGACAACATTGTAAAGTTAGTTGGACAGGTGTTATCCTTTTTTTTTTTTTTTTTCCTTTCAGTACAAGGAGTTGAAGCTAGGGCCTTGTGCGTACTAGGCAAGTGAGCTACCACTGAGCTGTACCCACTATTCCCTTTTTAATTTTATTTATCTATTTTTGTAGAACTAGGGTGTTGAACCCAGGGCCTCATGCTTATTTTGCACGCACTCTACCACTGAGCTGCACCCCTAGCCCATTTTAAAAATGTTTTATCTTGAGACAGGGTCTTGCAAAGTTACACAGGCAGCCTTTGGCCTCAAACTTGCAATCCTCCTCTCTTCACCTCTCAAGCTGCTGGGATTACAAGCATGTGCCACTGTGCCCAACTCCCTTTTTAATTTTTTTATTCTGAGACAAGGTCTAAGTTGTGTAAGTTGCCTCTTACTTTGAACTTGCACTCCTCTTGCTTCAGTCTCCTGAGTGACTGGGGTTATAGGTATGTACCCCACTCACCCTGCTTTTTATGGGTGAGAAAACTAAGGAGAGGGTTTAAATAATGCATTCATGGCCCATTAGGTAACTCAGCAGAGTTGAGACCTCAGCCTTGGGGTTAGTTCCATTTTCTTTCCATTTTTCAGCATTATCTTCAAAATAAAAGTTGGCCTGCTCTTTACAACTAGCTTCAGTGATTTTGTGTACAGAGCATCTTTACAAATAAATGTACAGATATAAATATAGTCCCTAAATTCACAGTCATGGTGGTGCACATCTGTAATCTCAGCACTGAAGAGGCTGAGGAAGGAGGATCCATGTGAGTTTGAGGCCAGCTTGGGCTACATAAGGAGTCCCAGGCCAGCCTGGACTACACAGCAAGACCCTGTCTCCAAACAAACAAACAAACAAACACCCAAGTTCCCAAACTCATGGTTTGGTTTAGTCCCAATAGTTTAGTTTATAGATTATAGTTTGGATTTTTTTAAAAAAAACTATACTTCAGGATGTTTATTAATACTGCAACTGTTTTTAGGAAAGTGCTCTATGTACTATATTTATGGACATCATATTTTTGGATATAATGACATACTCTTTTGAACTACTTTTGAAGGGAGAATGCAACACTCAAGCCTATAAATTATTTGCACATGGTGTTTAAAAGTTCCCCATTCAACTTTTATTTTTAGTGTTGCTATCTTTCTGATACCCAAGACTTCTAAAATAATTATTAAGAATGTGATAATAATGCATGTCAGGTGATGCATATAGTAAACACTATACAAGATTCCTTGGAGAAAGGAGTCTTTCCTTAGAGAGGACTCACTGCTTAGTTGTTGAGGATCTTTTTCATATCCATATAATGGCATTATTTTCTGTAATATTTTATAGCCTTTGGAGGACATGAGCTTGCCAGCACCTCTTATGCAGGAAATGGAAGTTCCATGCCTCAAACTGAGACTGTGTTTAAGTCAGTCGCCTCCATCAGAGGTGGCCAGAGCACAGCATACTGGTTCTTGACCAATAGCAAGACATCTGCAGATGGGACAGAAAGCTCTGTTTCATATCCTAAAGGTCTGGACACTTCAGCTTTGACCCAGTTCTTGGACTCTGCTGCACAGTCCAGAGGTATCCCAGTGCTGGGTGAGAAGAGTTACTCAGAGTCTTCATCTACATCTTCTTCAGAAAGCTTGGATTCCTCAGCACCACATGGAGAACATTCAAGTAAGTTTTCATTTCACAGAAGTGTACCACAGGGAGAGGAGAGAGACTAACGATCCGTATGATCTTCTGTGGCATACTGAAGCATGCATTAACAAAATAATTCCTTAGCCCCCTCTCGTTTCATAATTCCTGGGACATTTTTGTAGCTGGTTAACAGATATACCTGTAGATCCCATTTTTTTTTTTTTTCTTGTATATCCAAGAAGCTGTTGATGCCACAACAGCTCTTCTTCAGTTGATGCTCTTTTCTCACATATAACTCAGGGACTTTTGGGTCCCTGTCCTCTCATTCTCTATCACCTACTCCACAACCCCATACCTACCTCAGTCACAGAGCTTCTGAAAGGTGAAAATACTCACTCCAGGTCATTCAGGGAAATCATCAAAAAGAAATTCTCCTCTTCCTCCCCTTTTAAACAACTTTGACATATAATTCACATTCCATACAATTTGCCTACTTGAAGTATACAGATCAGTGGGTTATAGTATATTCACAAAATTGTGCAACCACCAGTACTATCTAATTCCAGAGTATTTTTACCCACTGAGAAAAAGCCATACTCATCATCAGTTACTTCTGATTCTACCCTCCTTCTAGCCCCTGGCAACCACTTAATTTACTTTCTGTTTCTGTGGGTTTGCGTATTCTAGACATTTCCTATAAATGGAATCATATGTATGGCCTTTTGTGTCTTTTACTTAATAAAATGTTCTCAAGATTCATCTACATTGTAGCATATATCACTACTTTGTTCCTTTTTATGGCTGAATAATATTCCAGTAGGGATACACTTTCATCAATTGATAGATGTTTATGTTGTTTCCATCTTTTGGCTATTATTAATAATGCTTCTGCATACATTCAGGTACAAGTTTTCACATGTACATATGTACTCCTGGAATTGCCAGGTTACATGGTAGCACCATTTTTAAGCTTTTTAGGAACTGCCAAACTGTTTTCTGAAGTGGCTATACCATTTTATATTCCTTCCAGCAATGTATAAGTATTCCAGTGTTTTCATATCTTCACCAACACTTATTATTGTCTATCTTTTTGGAATGTAGCCGTCATAGCAAGTGTGTGGTATGTCATGTGGTTTTGATTTTAATTTCCCAGCTAATGATGTCAAACATCTTTGCATGAAGTTATTGGTTGCTCATATACTTTCTTTGAAAATTCTATTTGAATTTTTTGAGTATTTTAAAATTGGGTTGTCCTTTTATTATTGAATGTAAGAGTTCTTCATATATTCTAGGTACTAGTGCCTTATCAGATGTACAATTTGCAGGCATTTTCTCCTATTCTGTGACTTGCCTTTTTACTTTTTGATGGTATCATTGTAAGTATTTTAATTTTGATGATGTCCAGTTTATCAATTTTAGAAAACTTATCTTTTGATTCCCTTTTAATAATGCTTTGGATAATTTTTTTAAAAATTTGTCAACAGTCTTATCTATGAAAAGTGCTTATTGACTAAAGCCAAATCACACTGACTTATCATTAAGCTTTAAATAGGTTTAAGTTCTTACCTCTCCACCACTAATAACAGCAGCTCCATTTCCTCCATATGAGAATCCTAACCAATGAAGAAAATGACCATTTATTATTACTTATGTGACATGGAAAAGCATATAATTGTGAAATAAAAGAGCACACTCTTTTATGTCTGTGCATGGGAAACATTCTCTCCTAAACAAAAGAAATAATTTTCCACTTCACCACTTGGGGTTCATGATTTTTACCTTCTCAAAC
Source organism: Pedetes capensis (assembly GCA_007922755.1). NCBI lineage: Eukaryota > Metazoa > Chordata > Mammalia > Rodentia > Pedetidae > Pedetes > Pedetes capensis. Next base: position 164,714 of record VMDO01001294.1, read on the forward strand.
CACAATCTTAGGTTCTGTAGCCTTTCTTTTTATATCTCTTCTCTCCCTTCCTCTCTGCGGTTAATGTTCAGTTGGTTTATTATGTGGAAAATGTGATTTCAATGTGATTAGATCTTGGAGTTCAGTTATATAAAGCTAGATAAGGAATAGCCTCATTCATGAAATGCTCTCACTGTGGTTAACCCAATGCCTTATCTCCTTTTCCTCTGAATCACCTAAAGCTGACTGATTCTGCAGTCCAGCCTTTCAGAGTTCTCACTCCATTCCTTTTTCTGGGTTCAGACTCAGCCTGTTTCAGGTCATGACCCCACACTCTGTTAAGCCTATAACCCTGATGTGGTTGTTTGCCTAAATTTCATTTAATAGAATATCTAAGATCTCCCTCGGCAAGGCCTTTTTCTCTGTGCCTACAAACATTATGCCCAGATACACTCTGCTCTCCTGGGTGTCTCTGTATCTGTCTCCCCTGAGGCAGGCTGAGGCAGTCCTTCAGCCTGCCTCAAGTCACCACTCTCTTTGGTTCCTGGTTTGCTGCTGCTCTAGCTCACTGGATTTCCTGTCCCCATCATCATTCCTCTCAATTAATTCAAATCTTTTCTGAAATGAATTTACCTAATAGTCAGCTTTACATCCATTTTCCATTTAAGCATGTCCGTGGGGTATCAAGGGCTAGTTTAGACTAGGAATGGGAATAAAAATCAGGAAGAGTGTCCCTTTTCTTATAGAGGCAGATTATGAAGAATATAGGCCAAGAATTGCACTTCACATTTATCATTTCTGAAAAGAAAGGTTTATTCAATAATCTAATATCTAAGAGAGTTTAGTTCTAAGACTCTTTTGGCTTATAGCTTAAAACATATACCCCTAAATGGAGGGGAAGGATATTTATTCATGTGTCACCTTCAGTTTTCCAGCTCCATCAATAAAAGTCAAACACACACACTCAACAGAAGCTTACCTTTAACCATGTGCTAACACTCTGTTGTTGTTAGGTGCCGTCCTCTGTAGGGCTGAGATTTAGCTCAGTTGGTAGAGCACTACTCTGTAGTCTCTGAGGTCCAGAGTTTGATTCCCAGCACCTCAAAAATGGGAGAAGGACGTGGCAATCCACTTCCAAGGCAATTCCGAAACAATCAGCCATTGAAAACCCTGTAAGGCTCGCTTTGAGTGGGATGTGACTGGATGACACCTAACAACAACAACACTCTGTAGAACAGGCCTTAAAGGGATCCTAGTGTTTCCCCCCCTTGCCCCACCCCCAGCCTTGTCCCAATGTCTAAAGCCCCACGGAGTTGTCTTTCTTCCACCAATCTCCCTGACATAAATTCTACTTATTATGTATCGCTGGGCAGAAATCCAGTAGCAATCCTGTTTGTCGGAGTGATAAACCTTCCCATCAACCCAGGACACTTGAACAGAGGTGGCAATCCGCAGCTCCTCTGGAGGTTTCATCACCCATAAAGACCCTGAGAGGGCACAGGGGAGCGGAGCCTTGGATGTGAGGTTGTCTGTGAGGGGCCCGCATTTATCAGCTACCCCATTTTCGTGCAGCCTTGGAAGACAGAGCTATGCTGCGCCACAGTTCCGACTCAGAGGAGAGCACTTCCGGGGCACGCTTCCGCGGCGTGCACACCTCTGCCACTCTCCCTGGAGGTGGGGAGCGCACGCTGCGGTCTCTCAGCTTCAGGGACACTGCGACCTCTGGAGAGGTGGAAGGTTCCCCTGGCGCCACTCAGCGTGGGAACGTGACGGATCATGGGGGCCTGCTGTCCTGGTCTCCCAACGTCGCGCCTGCCCTCGGAGGTGGTGTGTCTATTGCAGCAGTGACTTTTTCCACATTCCTTGAGCCCATCTGTCAATTTACTCACAGTCCTAGGGTGATTTATTTGGCTGGCATCCCAGAGAGCACCTTACACTTCTTTATGAAATAGAGAACTTTCTGGGTTCTCCCACCCCTTGTATCCCCCCCACCACCACTAACATTTCACACTCTTGCCAAGGCATATAGGATGATGTCTGCTTCCAGGCTTAAAATAAAGGAGAGCAGTCACTTTGTGGTTAAGGCTGATCTTCTGGGAAAGAAAAATGTCATTATACAGAGTGGAAAGTTGGGAGAGTTTTCCTTTTTCCATTTAAATATAACAATTACTCTCTGAGGTCTTGAGAGCTTTTCAGATATCTATTTGCTTTTATCAAAAAAGGCAGGTGGAAAGAATTTGGAATTATTTCCTTATTTTTATCCCTCTAGTCCCCACTTGTCTTATTACCACGTCCATTGCTGCCACCACTGCCCCTCAGAGGAGATTAATCCACTTCCAGCAGACACTGACTGTTCTAGCCTTCCCATATTGTCTTCACTCAGGCTTTTCAACATTGGAAACCACTTCTCCAAAGAAAGCATTTCACCCACTTGAGTTCAGTACGTACTAACCGAAAGTCTGTTACATACTGCATACTTAGAAGATTTCTTATTTACTTGACTTAACTTTGGCTTTTCCCTTTGCAGTCACTGGACTTAGCTATGGACAAGTGAAAGGCCTAGATGCTGAACAAAGGACTTCTAGTGACCACACAGACCATACTTATGTTTCATCTACTTTCACCAAAGGAGAACGGGCATTATTGTCCATTACAGATAATGGTTCATCATCAGACATCAGTGAGAGCTCAACCTCTTATATTAAGATCTCAAGTTCTCCATATTCAGACTATTCTTCCTCTTCTCAGACTCAAACTGAAAGAAGCAACGTCTCATCCTATGATGAGAAAAATGCTCAGCCTTCCACTGAGTCACTGGTTCTACATACATCCAACCCTCTGTCCTACACATCCACCAGTAATGTGCCAAATACTTTGGTTCTTCTGGATGCCAGTACTGGTACTGTTGGTGATTCATCTGCTTCTTCAGGGCCCCCCTTGCCTCTGCCCTCAGTGTCACAATCCCATCAGTTCTCATCACCTTTACCATCAACCAGGGCCTCTACACATCAGCTGAAGTCTACCTCTGAGGCATCCACACCTTTGTCTTCCTCACCATCACCTTTACCAGTATCCTTCATGGCATCTACCCCTGTCCCACTTTCTTCCTCACCAACAACCTTACTGCATTCATCTTCTACCCTAATCCTGCCCAAGGCAAGGGAAACGCCTCTGACTACAGTCCAGATGTCAACAGTGGCATCATTCATACCAACGCACCACAGTAGTCAAACAGCAGACCCCAAGAACCACCGCACTCCACACCAAGAGAAAATCACCACAGAAGCAAAGTCACCAAGCCTGCTGTCTCTAACCACACAGTCCACCAAAGCTGTTACAAGGAGCTCTCCTTTGGATGTCTCTTCGCCTCCAGTTTTAACAGAATTCTCCACTGAGCCAGCCCTCCCAACTACGAGCACTAGCATAGCCCAGCTGTCTCCAGCCTTGACAACCACCAGTCTCAAGACTGCTCACTCTCCTGTGACCAGTGCCAGCACTCCGTGGAGCACAGAAGCTCTAATCCATGGCCCTGTGGCTGTACACACTACGACTAGAAAACAACTCTTGCTGACTCATCCTGAAATTTTGGCTCCACAAATCTCAACAGAAGGTGCCATCACCACAGAAAGGAACCAGGTGCATATAGATGCTACCACCCTCTTAATCCCTTTGACCACTGTACCCACATCAGCAAAAGAATTGACCACAAGGTTTGGCACTACAGAAGAGGACAGCCCAGCTTCGCACTTCCTCAGAACATCTCCTCCTCAAACCACAGATGTTTCTACAGCTGAAGTGTTGACTCCTAAATCTACCACGTTCACTGCTCAGAGCACCACACACTCACCAACAACATTATCATCTCCAAGCTCAGGTAAAGTGCATCTTACAAATACACATTGACTGCTGCGCCCTGTCCAGCTCTGCAAGCCACATGGGGCTCTGGATTCATGTGGATGTGTGGAAATGGCTAGTATTTGAAATAATGTCTGTTTTGTGACCTAACATGCTTCCCTTTGCAACACAAAACATAAAATAAGGGTGTAGTAAACCTAATTTTCCCTGAGTTACATGATTCTTCCTTAAGAAATAGAAGAAGACATGTTGGTCTTGTGTGACATCATGTGTGACAGTAGATATAGTAGATGCAATTGTAGCCTTTAATTGTAGCCTGTAATTGCTGCAGTAGCTTTTCATCATGCCTTTAACTCTTCTGAGATCAGAGATGGGGGTTTGGCCTAGGGAGAAAATGAAGTAAAGAAGCTTTAGGTGGCCTGTTGGAAACAAGGAGTGAATGAGGTGCCTGCTCCCATGAGGGACCAGAGCTTCTGAGTCAGTCAACTTGCTCCCCAGTCACCAAGGAGTTTTGCAGGGCCAGAGGGCTTCTCTTGATCTAAGGAAGCTCAGGATCTTGTGTCTGTCTGAGATTATGTGGCTAGTTGATAAATAGGAGACATGTAAATAAAGATGATGACCTAACTTTTTCCCACAGTGACTATGTTACCAGGACTTCTTTACATGGTACATAAGGTTAGCTTTGCAGCCATGTTGAAGTTGCTGGCACAAGGAAAACAAAGCCATCCGAATGACTCATTTAAGTAAAGGCATAAGTAGAATGATACATCATCTGATGTCATGTTCAAAATTGCACTTGTGGTTTGTCCAGACCCAGGATAACAAAACTGCTGTCAGAGAAGGGATGAAAGAAAACTAATATCTTAAGGAAGAAGAAAAAATAGAAATCCTTTGTAGTGACTAGAGCAGAAAGCTCAGTTAGTGGTTCTATAGTTTTGTCTAGTCCATAATGATGAACCTGAGAATGCAAGGTCATAAACTGTCCCCATTTCTAGCCCCACAGTAGTACTTTGTGCCAGTGATCTGAGCACTTCTGGGAAATGAAAGGTGGGTTCTTCTCCAGGAAACTTTGGGACCCCTGCTTCAAGGCCTACAGGCTTCATTTCCAAAGGCCAAATATACCTCAATACCACAATTCACAAGATTCCTTTGAAGCAAATTATAGCCTTTACAATTGCAATATGTATTAAGAGCATATTCGCTGGATGTTAATAAATTTTTGTGCCAGTGTTCATGAATATGGATAATATGCATTTATAGGTGATTTTATGTAATATTTAAAGTAACATTTGTTTTTGTGTAATATTTAAAGTAACATTTGTTTTCAGAGTTATTCTTTTGGAGTGAGGACTCTAGACTTCTGCCTTCCTTTTCTGGTTCTCCCATTAATTTCTTCTTTGCAGATGCGGTTGTAAGTTTCAGCTTTACTAAGTGTGTCAGGAATGTTTATGAAACAGATTATATAACTGGAGTTGAGACACTGCCATTATATAGAGCAAAGCAGACTTGTGGTCCTTGCCCTTGAGGGCTATGAGTCCAAGATAACATGGAAGACTGGGTGCCATAAGAGCCTCAATGAGTTCAGGTAGCGCCTATTTTTACATTAAAGAGAGTAGGCAATAACGTGATCAGCGCTAATCACTTTCTAAACGATATGTAATATGTGGAGGCCCAGTTACATTTAAAGACTTTTGGATAAAGGTTACTATGGTTTTGATAAAGTCCAAAAGAACAGACAAGGTATGTGCATGCGCGCGCGCGCGCACACACAGACACACACACACACACACACACACACACACACACACACACACACACACTGTAAATCTTACCACAGGGAGGATAAACTGCTCAGGGATTCTTTCCCTCTCTTAATGTGTGTTTTAAATTGGCATTGGCTCAACTAGAGTTTTCTAAGTATCACAAAGGCAAATGATCATCAATCCTAAACTGAGTAACCTGTCAGCAGCATTTGATTTGAACCAGTTCAAACCATGTGTTTGATCCAACTGTCTAACACATATGAACACAAACTGGTACTGGAACCCAGTCTCACTGCCCCTGTCTTCTGCACCTCTTGGAATCCTATCCTGTTTTAGCAGTATGGTTTTTCAGGACAAGTAAACAGAAATAAGCAAGAATCAAATATTAGCTGAGAGAATTAAATATTTACCTAGAGCCTTCCTGTGTGATTAACTGTTATTCACGGGCTGTGTTTTTAGTCAACAGCTGTGCCATGAACCCTTGTCTTCATGGTGGCAAATGCATTGTGGACGTCACCAGTGGTGGCTATCGATGTGTATGCTCACCTTCCTGGCAAGGTGACAACTGCAGTGTAGGTAAGTGGCCTACAGTATTCCACTGGGTTATTCAGTAAGTTCCCTTTTCCTCCAAAATGTAGACAAATAAGATTTTTAAATTAATACCCTGCTTACTTGAGAGTAGCATGTTGTTTGCAGGATAATGTGAGCTGCCATACTATGGTGCTGACAGACTTCCTGATCTGGTTCCATTCCTCAGGCTCCTTATACTTATGCCACATTGGACCACGTACAGCTCCCTAAAGACCCCTACACTTTCTTACCCCTCGCATTTGCTGTGCTGGTGCCTTTGCTTGGAATTATTCCTCCCAAATCTGTATAATAAAGCTCTTCTAGTCTTAGGCCAGATGTTATTTTGAAACAGTCCTTAATTCTCTCCTTCCTCAAAATCTGCTACTTTCTCTATACATCCAAATCATGTCTTGTATTTTTTTTTTTTTTTTTGAGGTACTTGGTTGTTAAGCCCAGGGCCTTGCACAGACTTTGCAAGTCTACCACTGCACTGCACATTCAGTCCATTTTTCACTTTTTATTTTAAGACAGAGTGTTACTAAGTTGCACAGGTTGCCTCTGGCCTTGAACTCTGGCGATCCTCCTACCTCAGCCTCCAGAGTTGTGAGATTACAACCATGCCTGGCTCCGTGTCTTATACTTATATTTAGTTACACTGCTGCCTCTGCCCTCAATAGGTAGTCAGCCCTTGCAGGGAAGGGTGGTCTCCTGCTCATTTGGGAGGCTACACTGCAGGTACTGCTATTTGGTCCTTGTTGTTGTTGTAAGGTGCCGTTGAGTCGGTGTCCGACTCATAGCGACCCTCTGTACAACAGGGGAAACACTATTGTCAGTGCTTCTCTGCTGTTCACAGGGTTTTCAATGGTAGATTGATTTTTGGGAGTGGGTTGCCAGGTCTTTCTCCCAAGCCTACAGCTTCTGGTGTTCCCAGGCGGTCTCCCATCCAGGTACTAACCAGGCCAGCCCATGCTTAGCTTCCCAGATCAGATGGGATCGGATGCCACAGCGCTATAGCTGCAGGCATTTGGTCCTTAGTAAGTACTTACTGTACTGGATTATATTTTTATTGTCTGTTACAACTCAGTACAGTTTTATTCTTTCTCCTCTGCAGATGTGAATGAATGCCTCTCAAACCCCTGCCCACCTCTGGCCATGTGCAACAATACTCAGGGATCTTTTATCTGCAAATGCCCAGTAGGGTACCAGTTGGAAAAAGGAATATGCAGTTTGGGTAAGAGAATCTATGTTAGAATATTCTGTATCACAATATATTTTGTAAAATAACATGTACTGTTTTTATTCCTACTCAAAATCAATATTTGTCCAAGATACAAACTTAAGCAATATAGAAGGAAGAGGCAGACATTGCCACTTATTCCAACACAGAGAGATAAAACACTTTAGTATGCAATTTTTGATGTGCATGATTTTTTGCATGTTGAAATTATATACTTCTATAAACTATATCATAAAAATTTTTCTAAAATTAAAAATATTATACATATATCTTGATGAATGCCTAATATGCTATCATTTGCCTATAACATTTGCTTAACCATTCTACCCTGCAGTTAAGTGAATAAGTAGAAAGGATGCTCTGACTACATAGTTTGGAAAAAAAAATTTAGAGGGAAAAAGGAGAATAAAATCCTGATTTCTTACCGCATTCATGTATTCTTTTCATTTTTAAAAATGATCATCATGTTGTTATCCATAGGCAGATATATTTTGACAAAGCTGCTGCTGTAATTGTCAAATTTTGTTTCTAATTGATAGATAGGAAGCTCCTTGATTTCAAATATAGCCTTCATTTTATAGGTTCAAAAGCAGATGAACAAACCAAATGAAAACTTAGTCCTTCTAGGGGTGCTGAGTGGTCAAGCTTATGTAACTGGCTAATGAAAGGACTAGTTTCTAGCCTATAGTTTGTTCTTTTAAACCGTAATGTGTTAATTGTAAGAGCATTGTTGTGTACAAGCATGACCGTTGTAAGGATGCTAAGTTTAATACCTACCTTGCTAAAGAAATTATAATAGGAACTACAGAGTTTCTAATTGGATAAGGAAACTGGGAGGTAAAAAGACTGACTCATTTTTGAATCATTTTAAATTGTCCAGTGTGATACTAGCACATAAAAAGTGCTCAGTAAATGTTTTTTGAGAGAACAGATGTCTGCGTCCTTTGAAAGTGTTAGCTGCATGCATTCTTACTACCTAAATGTAGAAGGAAGAGACTATTTAAGAAAGTTGGTATCCTACTAAAATAACAGTAAAATTTTGAAAATTGTGTGAAATGCAGGAATTAAGGATTATTTTTAAAAAGAAGAATCTAGAAATGTAGACAGGGGCTGGGATTTAGCTCAGTTGGTAGAGTGCTGCGCTATAGTCTCTGAGGTCCCGAGTTCAATTCCCAGCACTGCAAAAATGGGAGAAGGACCTGGCAATCCACTCCCAAGGCAATTCCGAAACAGTCTGCCATTGAAAACCCTATGAGGGTCACTATGAGTCGGATACCGACTCGACGGCACCTAACAACAAGAAATGTAGACATCGGTCAAGATCAAGAATTCCTTTTATTCTAATAATTTATTTGTATTTGGGTAGCCTGGTCCATTTAGCCACACCCTGTAGGAAATTAGTGAATAGTTTTCAGTGTATGAACAAAGAAGATGGTTTTGTTTTAAAGCCTTGTAGAAAGTACACTTGCCCAGGACTCAAATGTCTGGCTTCTAGCTCCAGGGCCACCACTCAGGACACATGAACCTGAGCCTTGATTTTCTCATCTGTCTAATCAGATTACAGTCTGTTCTGCTTTCCACTTACAGTTATCCTGCAGGTCAAATAAAATAATGTATTTGAGCAAGCTTTGAAGACAATAAAGCTGTCCAGATGGGAGGTTATCATTTAACATTGGTCTTTAAACTTTTGGATCAGACTGAAAGCTATGAAAACAAACTACTCTGAATACAAAATAATAATTATGGATCTTTCTAGATATTATTTAGATCATATAGGGAAATCAGCAGTTAAATTGGGAGTGAAAATCTACATTAAAGCTAGGTGATGTAACTGCAGGCATGAAGGTGTAACTGTCTTCTGGAAAATCCCTGCCAGGAAAGAGGGTGGGGCTCAGGAGGAGACTGATGTTCTTCATATCCGTGCTTAAAGCAAAGGCCACGCTGGCTGTCACGATTCAGAAAACTTCTGTCTATCTAAGTTTTACATTAGATGAATTTCTATATGAAGAGTCTGGGTGTGAACCTTGGCATTGAGAGTTGAGGACGAACGAGTAATGAGTAGAATAACTGTTCTGGAAGCCTGTGTGCAGAATGTCCCACAGGTAGCACAGATTAGGAGAGCAGTTCTATTGTGTTAACAACCATCTTTCCTTTTTCAAGTCATTTAACTTCATTGTTCATAAACGTCAGAGGAACATGCAAATTAGAGCATGCTAAAATGCTTTCATTTGGCCAAGACTGTTTTCAAAGAGCTCCCTGCTGCTCAGAAAGAGTCCTAAGCAGCTGGCTTCACTGAACTGTAGAGCAAGCAAAAAGATGTTAAATAAGGATTAAGAGCTTTAGACAGTTAAGTATAAGATGTTAAATGTTTTCCCTGGCTCATTTGTGGGCCTTTTTCTTAATTCAGCATGCATGCTTTCCATGAAAGAGCAGCTTCATAGTCTTCTGTGTTTTGGGTTATTTTTCTTCCATCCAGAGGGAAAGATAAGAATTTAATATAAGAGAAGATAAGAGCCAGATATAAAGCAGGCTGTACTAATTTTTGGTTGTCTGCCCATTTTTAAGTCTCATACCCCTCAGGCCCAATCAGCACAAATTGGTGTTAACTAGAATTTTATTTTATGAGTGAAATGGGCCTTGAAAATGGGACTGCCTTTTTTTCACTTCTAAACCCAATAGTGTCTTAAAGATGGGACGTTCTCATTATGTGGCTTATAATGGTGGAGTCTGGCAGCCCCCTAAAGTATAAACCTACTACAAATGTTTCGCTTCTTTTTCTGTAATCCCTTGGTTGTCCTTAGAATATCAGATACCTTAGAGGGCAAAGTATGTAGTGGAGAAAGAACTTTAAGATGGATACACATATTTGAATGCTAATTTTGACCCTTAAGAGCTGAATGATCTTTCTTGGGAAGTTACCTGACTTCTGGAAGGTTTTTAACCAATGGTAAAATGGATGCTTCCTTTGAGCTAGAGGACTGGGAGTTAGATGAGGGTGGCTCTATCCAGAGAGAAGAGGAAACTGAACCACTTCTTTGGTGCCAAGGGTTTAACTTGGTTAAAGACCTTGGAAAGCAAGAACTTTCCTTGATCTAAAGTCTTATGAGGCCCAACAAGCAATTTCAGTGTCTGGTATCACATTTCCCTCAGTTCCTCCTAGGATTATGTTGTTTAGACCAGCTGATCTTTCTTCTTTGTCACAGCTTTAGTGAGCATCTATTGTGTGGTAGGCCATTCGAATAATGTCAAGAAGCTTCCTTCTTTGAGCAGCACATACACAAAAGCCTCCTTGGAGCCTCCCATCCAAAGGTTTACTTAGATTAAACCTTCAGTTCAGCCCCATAAGCTCTCACTTAGCTAGAGAGGAACCTAAAAGATGCAAGAACAGTCTCCTCCCTCAAGGAGAAGAAATGCACAGAGATTGTCCTGTGGAGGAAGCAAACATACAACCTTGCATATATTAGTCTGTTGTATGGCCTAATAGATAACCTTTTCATTTTCAGTTAGAACCTTCGTGACTGAGTTTAAATTAAAGAAAATTTTTATCAATGCTACTGTGGAAAGACATTCAGACCTACATGAGGTTGAAAATGAGATCACCAAAATGGTGAGTTTCCTGAAAGGCCTCTTCATGCTAATCCCTTGTTTTCCAGAATAGATTTCACTTATACTTGAGAATTGCCTAGGGGTCACCTATATCTCCTGGACTCTTCATTTCTTTTCTATTTAAAAGTGAAACTTCATGGTAAAATAAAAAGCTTCATAAAAATAGAAGAGAGGTGTTAGGAACCAGTGGTACCCAGTGAAAATGTTTCTTCAGCTGCGTCTTCACATGCAGCCTACATCTGCTGAGTGTGTCTTTTCCATGTGCAAGCTCACATTCATAGACATATAAATAACATGCACCAGTGAGGGATACGAGTACAGAGGAAAGACCTATCTCCTTTTGGCTGGTGCAGTGACTTTCTCCCTGTGTTTTGGAGCTTGGAGAGAATGATGGTCGTTCTCCTCAATGGAACACTAGAGGCCTAATGTGAATACCAACTAGCTAGGGCTTGAAAACTTGCTGTATAGAGTATGCAAGGGACTTTGACTCTGCTTCTTTCCTTCATTGTCTGCTTTTTATCAGAAAAGAAAAGTGGAGAAGAAAGAAGAGAAGAAAATGAAACTCAAATAATATATTTTGTTCTCAGCTGCTGTCCAAGTCACAGATTTGATGTTCATAAAATTGAAATTTTCCATTAAAATAAGTTAGAGATTGATTTCTAATTTCAATTTTACTTGTTCTTTCTGTGTGAGAGTTAGTATATTAGTCAATAATTATGTTTTTGTAAGAGTATAGATTTTATTTATATAAAATGCAGATTCCAATTCCATTTCTGTGCCTACTGAGCATCTACTCTGTGACAGGGACTGTGACGGAAGGCTCACTCCTGTAAAAGTAATTGGCAATACTTTGCAGATGGAAAACTGGGAGGCTCTGAAAATTAATGACATTGACTGGGCTCACACAAATCAGGTGCAAAGTTAGGGAATAGTTCACTGGGTCACCTCTACTATTAACACCAGTTGCAAGTTTAGGGATCTCTAAGATCATCCTCGCCTACAGCCGTAGCACTGTGGTGTCCGATTCCCTCAGATCTCAGAAGCTAAGCATGGTCGCACCTGGTTAGTACGTGGGTGGGAGATTGCTTGGGAACTCCAGATACTGTAGGCTTGTGGGAAGGACCCAGCAACCCACTTCCAAAAATCAATCAGCCATTGAAAACCCTATGAATAGCAGAGAAGCACTGACAACAGTTTTTCACCTGTTGTACATAGGGTAGCTATGAGTTGGACACCTACTCCACGGCATCTAATGACAACAAGATCATCCTCAGTTTCAATAATTCACTAGAAGGACCCAAAGAACTTACTGAAAGATGTTACTTTTCATGGTTGTGGTTTATTACAGTGAAAGGTTACAGGTTAAAATCAGCCAAGGGAAGAGGTGCATGGGGCAGAATCCATGAGGGTTCCCAAATGCAGAGCTTCCAGTTGTCCTCTCCCTGTGGAGTCAAAGACAGTGTTAATGCATTTGGTTATAACGTGTGACAGTGTGTAGGGAGAATTGCCAACAGTGAAGCTCACCTGAGACTTGACATGTGAAGCCTTTGGACTATGTCACATAGACATGGTTGACAGCCCTTATGGCTGGCCTCAGTCTCCAGCCCCTCTAGAGGGTGAGCTGATTCCATGTTACGCAAAGCCCCCACCATAAATCACCTCATTAGATTCTCTGGCATGGTCCAGGACTCCCAGGTAAACAAAGACATTTTTATCAGTCAGTCAGGGTACCCCAAGGGCTTAGAAATTCCCCTGCTAAGGGCAAAGGGATGACCTCTCTTTGGGCAAGGTTCAATTCTTTACTACACATCAGGGTAGTAAACCTACTAACCCTATACCTAGTATTCTTGTCACTCTACCACTATTGCCTCCTGGTTATGCTGTAGGTAGATATTTCCCTCTAAAAGTACAAGAGTCTAGAACCCTGTGTAGATGTGCAGTTCTTCATATAACAGAGAGCTCAGTGACTTGCCTGACTTGTTTTTTTCTTTTTGCCCAGTGTCACCACATAATTTATTGGTGACATGGCACACCTACCTCCAAGAAACAGTGAAAAATTAAGCAGTGACTGGAGAAGCCACTCACATGGTCTTTTCCAAGATGCTATTCTGTTCAACAATGCCTAGAAAAAAGTTAATAATAAAGCAATAATAATAAATCATTGCTGCTCAACACCATGGTGCATGCATATAATCCCAGCTACTCGAAAGGCACAGACAGGAAAATTGCAAGCTTGAGGCCAGAGGCAGCCTGTGTAACTTAGCAAGACCCTGTCTGAAGATTAAAAAAAAAAAGGTGCTGGGGGTGTAATGCGGCAATAGAGCATGCCTAATATGTGCAAGGCTCTGGCTTCAAGCTGCCAGTACTACAAAAAACAAATAAATAAACCATCACTATTAGACTATAACACAATGTCTTACAAAGACAAAAAGCATTTAATAACATTCCATGCTTGACTCCATCTTCTGAAGTGTCAGAGGGCTCTGTGACACCAGCATTGAAAACAGGTGGGTCTTCATGAGATGAGATATTGAGGCCATCTGCTCCATAAAAGGAATCTCCATCGCCTGTTACAGAGGGGAGTAAGAAAGGAGGCACAGCAGTTTATGCTGCAGAGGGATTTTGGTCTCTCGGAGGACAAAAGGCAAACATGGGAAAGTAGCTCTTAATTTGTTCTCCAAAAAAGGGCTCTTTTTGAAAAAGACCTATCTTTGAGTTAGGTCAACTCATTGTAGATGATGAGGGGTCTGTGTAGGGCCTATCAGACCTGAGGAACCTAAAAGGAGCTGAACCTTTTCAGTGAGGTCGTTCACTATGCATAGTCCAAATAAATAGTTGCGTCTGAGTTTTTTGAAACCCTGGGTCTTAGAGGAGATCTCCTTTGAAGATGTTTTGCATCCAAGGATGCTGTTCTGAACATCATTTCCTGCCAAGATTTCCCCACTGATTTACTATCTGCCCCTCTCCCTTTGTACTCAGGGAATAACAGAAAAGCATTTAAGAGGGGAACCTAAAAAAGGACACTGCTTCTATATAAAGCTGCCTGCAGATAACTTGATGGCTGGAAAATGCCTATTTTACCCTGAAAATAGGAAATTGTTTATTGATCCAAGGCTTTTGTAGAACTCACAGTTAATGACAATCTTGTTCTTTCTTGCAGTTAAATATGTGCTTTGCAGTGTTACCTGGTTATATCCGATCTGCAGTTCATGTTTCTAGGTAAGAATCAGAATTACATTTGCTTATGAACCAGTCTATGGAAAGAGGAGGCTGTTCTAACATGAGTGATAATAAAACTGGGCTCTCTATTTTGACTAAGCCACTGGGTAACCCAGGGCCGGGGTCACTGGACTTTAATGGACCTCTCCTATTCTGTCACTGGAGAATGGCAAAGACACTTATGTTCCCAAGTCCCTGGGGTCCACATGTCATTTTAGGTCAATTAAAAACTCACACACTTTGCCCACAGGGAGTCCAGCGCAGTGGTGATCTCACTACAAACTACCTTTTCCCTGGCCTCCAATGTGACGCTATTTGACCTAGCTGATGGGATCCAGAAGTGCGTCAACTCCTGCAGGTCCTCTGCTGAGGTCTGCCAGCTCTTGGGGTCTCAGAGGCGGATCTTTAGAGGTAAGAGAGGTGGAAGTCCTCTGAGAGGAGCCTGCCCACATAGCCAGACATAGACCTAGAGAGAAAAATGAGGCATTTAGGGCTCAGGTCCAAGAAACCCCTCACAGAGCCTATCTTTGGAATGAGTTAGTGCAAAGGCCTTTTGTCACACAGACACACACAGTCCCTACATGCACAAGGCTTTGAGGGCACCTAGTTGTTGCTATTCAGCTCCTTCTAGTTCTATACATTTTGGGGGTGAGAGGAAGAGGTGATAGTAACTAATGTAACAAGGAGAAACTACTCTTGTTCACTGAGGAGACAGAAACTCATACATGGGTATTACATGCTTGTCAAGGACCCAAAAACCCTCATCATGGTAGTTACAAGAAAAAGAACATGGTGCAATTATTACCTGTCTTTTTTGTTTGTTTACAAGTTATAAATACATATTATAAGCCTTGAAAAATATAGGGCAAAATGTTCCCAGTGGTGCCAATAATGTTGAAGATTTTCCTTTTCTTTTTCTTGCTTTGTCTGTTTTGTCAAGAGCTTCTGCTCTGCATCTAGGGTAAGGCAAATGAAAAAGGAGATTAGAGACAAGTTTGGAAGGCAGACTTGGAAGAGGGGGTGGGTTTCACATCTGGGATGGGAAAACTGCTGGAATCAAAAGTGTTTCTTTGCAGAAGGGGCTAGTCCCACTTGGCACATCATAAGTGATCAAAAAGAGCTCTGGTTAGCTCATTTTACCACACTACTAGGGCTGGCAAAGGATGGAGAATCTAGTTTAAACCTCCCCATCTGGTATCCAGATGCTGGACATAAATTGAAGGTATCAGGTTTTGGCGCTCTATCTGCTGATTGATCTAGGACAGTCCCAGTGGGCCAAGAATTTGTAACTCATAGTCTAGAAAGCTTTCCCATGTGTGCCGGTGTGTTGCAGAGCTTGGGAGCTGGGTAGTTAACCTTTCACTCTGGGATAAGTGGTGGAAGTTGGCTAGTTACTCATTTGAAAAAATGGACTAAACTTTCTGGAGTTGAAGTGGCTATCAGTTGGAGAGCTAGTTTAAAAGTTCATTCCCCATTATATTGTGCTGGAAACTTTGAGTCTCTTTGGTTTTACTTTTTTGTTTCTCTTGCCATGATCTCGAATGTACTAATTTTTCCCTGTGCAGCGAGGTAGGTAGGTACCTTTCAATTTACTACGTATTTATGGAGTGCATTCTGTTTGGTCAGCATTGTACCAGGTTACTATTTTATCCCCAGTGAAAGCATTTGTGCCTTGCAAATCAAGTGGCTGGATATTTGGGTTCATAAGAGCCTATTCATAGCAGCCCTGCCGACTCTCTGAGCCCCATTCTTTGGACTGCTTACGTGTGGCTTATGGAAGGATGCCTGTCATCCTTGTTTCCTTGTTGAGGCCCTCATTCTTTACTTCTCTTTCCTAAGCCGTTGGGAACAGACAGCCATGCATATTGGCTGAAAATGGGCTCCTGTCCCTGGTTATCCTCCCACACCTTCCCCAGGTTTTGCCAACAAACCCAGGTTGGTCACCCTAACTTCTGAGTGCTAGAGAAAAGGGTTTGACTAACAGGAGCTGGACATCTGGCTGTTTCCCACAAGTGGGCAACACTGGGCTACTCTGGACACTGCCATTGGAAAGGAGGGTTTTCTCCTTTCAGTTCACGTAATGTCTACTTCCCTCCCTTTCAGAGGACTAACTTCTCATCCGCTTCAGATGTTTAGAGACCTTGGAAATCCCCCATGGAATGTCTCAGCCTTAGATTCACTTACGTGCTTATTGTCTTGTTTTGGCGGATGTTATGCCTAGGAAAGACCATGGGAATTATGAATATAGAAAAGTCTTATCACCAGGCCTAAAATGAAAATGAGATTACATGTGGTTCTGTTTGGTGGATTTATGAAATAATGTTCTTTGAGGTTTTTTGTTTGTTTTAATGGTGCTGAGGGGCTGAACTTAGGGTCTCATACATACTTTTTGCATGTGCTCTGCCACTGAGCTGTACCCCAGCCCCTTTTTTATTTGTTTTGAGACAGGGTCTCCCTAAGTTATACAGGCTGCCTCTGGCCTCCAGCCTATAATCCTCTGCCTCCACCTCCTGAATCGCTGGGATTACAGGCATGCGCCACCGCACCAGGCTCTCTGAGAAGTTTTAGGGGAGCAGCTCCTCATTGCAGAAGCAGTGCCTCCTTTCCCTGCTTTCCCGTGAATCTGTTATCATTCAGGAGCTGTTGCTTCAGCATGGTGGTAAATACTTGTCCGCAACCTGGATCAATGGCCAGGATGGAAGGAAACCATGACAATGGCTTCTAGAAGATATCTAATCTTGCCTGGCCATTGAACAAGGCTAGTCGGCCTGGACATCTTTTTGTCTTGGAGATATTTCTTTCTGTTAAGGCTAGTGGACTGGTAGAGCCTTCAGAGAATTTATATGAGGGATTGTAGAGGTTCATTACCTCTTTGGTGTCTGCTTTTCAGGGTTTGACTGGTGAGGTTACCCATTTAAAAACTTCTCCCCTTATATACAAACTTTTCACAATAAACAAAGGAAATTTTATCACACATAGAAATGGAGCTATGATTTAGCACATCAACTTCCCCTGATAAAGACAGGAAATTCAGTATTGAGAATTGAAATTGTGTCCTAAACTTACCTCATTGTGACCAAGCCATCCACTAGCCCTAGCTCTCCGGACTCAAAAAAGGGCTGGCTGCTGGGAATCCTACACAGGCTGACCGGCTATTGAGTTCTGCCTTCAGCTACCATCAACAGAACCTGGCCAGGCAAGGGACAGTTTTGCAGTGTTAACAGCTGGTGCGTGGTTTATGAGTAGATTGGTGTCTTCTTTAAGGTAGAAGAAGGCAGATCGTGCTAGGAAAAGTGTCAGTTCACTCCACTGCACAATATATACACTGCCCTTTCCCCTGCTCTTGCCTCCCAACAATGGCAGCACATATCTGTCTGTCTTTGCCCTGTACCTGGGTGTAGATAAGTTACTATTTAGTATCTAGTTGGTTTGATTAATTTTTTTCTGCTGTATGTGCATCCCTTGCTGCTGGGCCTATCTCACATGGTAAAATGCACACTTGTGTGTGTGTTGTATAAAACTTCATAGACTGTGTGCCCAGCAATGAATGCTTTTTGGTAATTATGAAATGATTCTTTGTCACCTCTGAAATGAATAAGGCCTCAAAGTGAATATGGAAGCAGCCTGAAAGAAAGATGAGCTCCTTCCCTACCTGCCTCTTCCCTTGGTGATGATATGGACTAGTAGGCTGACCGCACAAAGTGAGGAAGACTCAGAGAAGAATAAGCCTCAAGAAACCACCACTGTAGTATGGGACAGCCAGATAACCCTAACTACACTCCAGCCCTGGCAAGCAGATTGTTATTTGTACCTCTCTTGGTAATAAATCTCTGTTAGGCAGCATGGTGTTAGCATAGCAAGCTTCCCTGCCACAAAGGAGCAGGACTGAGCCCTCCTAGGCCATACAGACACACAGACCTCCTTCCTCTTTAGACAAGTCTGGCTAGCACTAGTTGTTATTGGTCCAAGTCTCTTGACTCCCTAGGAGCACGGTCACCTTTTCTGGGTTTGTTCTGGCTTCCTCACCTGTCCCCTGCAGTCCTTTAGGATGAAGGCACAGAGTATATACGATACTTGCAGTGGGTGCCTGGGAGGGCACCACCCTGTTTCTTTCCAATTTGGTTTCTCAGTGGGGGTGTTTTTAGAGAGAGATGCTTTAGTGAGGTCTGGGGCTGACAGATGGCCACACAGAATAGACCTCTGACAGGAGGGCTGCTCCACAAAGACTCTGGAAAACTCTTCTCAGAGCCTGTTGAAATAGCAGGTTCATGCATCTTGAGGTGTGAAGTACAGGAGGTTTGTTTTATTTCACTGTCTTATTTTTCCATTCCAGCGGGCAGCTTGTGCAAGCGGAAGAGTCCAGAATGTGACAAAGAGACCTCCATCTGCACTGACCTGGATGGCGTCGCTCTGTGCCAGTGCAAGTCAGGCTACTTTCAGTTCAATAAGATGGATCACTCCTGCCGAGGTAGCGACAGGTTCGCTGGCAGTTCTAAGCCCTATCCCAGGACAACTGGGTGCTTTTGTCTGCTGGGTGCTCTTGCTTTCTCTGCTCTGGGTGTGACACTTCTAAACTGAGGATGGCTGGTTCTTGTTACTTTGCTTATAGCAGGATTGAATACATTATCTCCTTGGAATAATACCATTATCTCTTGGTGCATGCTGCTCTGGCCAGTCCGATTCAAAAGAAAAGAGAATGGAATGATTGTGTTAGCAATGCCTTTTCTTTTTCTTCTTTTTTTTTCCCCTTCCCCCACTTAGAGGCAGTTAGAAAAATTATTGCTTTAATTCTCAAAGCTTTATCTATTGCCTGCTAATCTTTTAAAGTGAAAATACAAACATGGAGTCAGGACTATGCCTTTTAAAGGCAGTTGTGACTCAGTAATAGTGAATTCTCGACTGAGGCCCTGAAGACCTGAGTCAGAACTCCACTCTACCTCACTGATCAGGTTTCATTTGGGGCAGGCTGCTTCATTTCTGTGAGCCTCAGTTTTCTTTTCTGTGAAATGAATGTAATGATACTTCATTAGATATTGAGATTTAAAAAGGCAGTATATATGGAGGTGCTTCATTAGCCATAAGCATTTGCTCTTATATTTTACCCAGGTTGTTGTTGAATTAATGAGTTATACTTTTAAAGGTTTCATGAAGTGTTTGAGAGCAGAAATCTAATTCTGCTAACCTTTTAGGTGAGGTTTATTTCATTCAATTTGAAATAAAGACTGCTCAATGAGTGTAGTCCAAGTATATTGCTTTAAAATAAAATTAACTCAGGCCCAGAGCACTGTGTACCCTGACATAAAAGACTGCTGCAATTCATGATCATCAGAGAAACTGGCAACATGAAGCCTCGTTTTTCATGGAACCTTAAAGCATTGCCTCTCCTTAGACTGTGAATGGCATGAATTTCCTGCTCAATAAACAACTTGCCGGTGACAGATGTACTGAGATCTGAGTAAAAATCACATACTAGGGCAAGGTGACATGCAGCTTATTTCTGTCAGGACTTCCCATTAGAGGACTCATTCCATCAGAAGAATATAAAAATATATTTTGGGGCAGCACTCCCTTCAGACCCTCTGACCTTATTCGGTTTAGATAAAAAGTGGACATTATCAGCTTTCCAGGTGAGGCCTGTGATGGGTATTGAAGAGGAAGGCCAACTCTAAGTTAAGCATCAATCCTGGTACGTGACCGGTACACAGCGTTTCTCAGTGCCATGCTTGACTGCCGCTTTGCTACAAAGAGATGATGTGTTCTAATTCCCTCTTATCTAGTTTAATGCACATGTTCCTTGTCCTTCTTAGAAATGGGAAGTTGAGCTCAGCTCATGTGGGAAGGTAAGGGCATTAAAATCTAGGTGTGCAGGGGTGCTGGGCAGATCAGGGGCAGGGACATAAGGTGGGCAGAAGTGTGGTGTGTAAGGGAGTATGGATGTGAAATGTGGCAAGAGTGGTGCTTCCAGAATGGCCCTGCCTGCCCCCTTTTCTTTTGGCTGGCCTGAGCCACTTCTAGCTGTTTCCAAATTGGCAGTTTCTTAATTGTGCCCCTTACAGGCTAGCATTAGCAGTAGCAGACCTGTGAGAGATTGCGTTTAGTAAGTCTGTAGGAAGGACACCTGCTTTGATTTTATATGTAACTTTGAAAGTCTGATAAAGACATCATGAAGACATTTTACACAGAACACTAAGAGGCATGTATACGTATGTGTTTGTGTGTAATAAACAGCAACATAGAAACTTGCTAATGTATAGCTTCAGTTGCAGTGATTTAGAAAATATACCATTGTCCTCCGTTTACACAGAGAATTGACTGGATTTGAGGAGTCCAAAAGATTAACATTTTTAATATGCATGCTTTAAATGACACAGCCACCAGCCACCTTATGTTTACCAAGTAATGATCCAAGAAGAAGCATCAGACCTTGATTAGACTTATTGTCCAGGCCCCGTGAAGCCCCTTCTCAGCAGTGTTTGTGACCATCAGGCTTCCAGTGAATGGATTCTGGAGCTTCTTGGGCCACAGCCCTGCCAGCAGGATTCTCACGGGTTAACAGTGACATCTTCTGGCCAAAAGTGCTGAAGCACAGGCATATTTAAAATTAAAATAGGTGTCCTTCCTATACATTTCTTAGCTTCTTTTCATCATGCTGAATTCTAACAGTCTGTGCCTCACCAGACTGCAAGTGCCTTAAGGGCCAGAACTTTGTCTAGAATGGGGCTGAGCACATTGTGGTGTTCATGTAACTATTGAATGAACACAGACAGTAGGACAGCAAATATGGTAGGAGAGGGTGGCACATCTTGACTTACCTTCCTGTAAGGGAACACAAGAGTTATTTAGATTCCATTAATATTTCAAAAGTATAAAAAACAGTAGGAGAAACCCAGGTTGGCCATATACGCAAACTGTTGCCACATTCATTTCATCTTCAGAGCTCATTAGTCAGTCTCTCTGGGGTGTATGCAATGAAAAGCTGGTCCTTAGGAGCATGGGGGTGTCATCCTGACAAGATTTCCCATTATAAGAGCACCCACAATAATACCAGGCACACAGTGGCACTCAACCTTTGATGGATGACTGTACGAGCGTTACATCAGGGAGTTAGGCTACTTCTGAAGCTAAATGAAAATAACTCAACCCATCCGCTCTAAGGCAGGGCAACAGATAAACTTTACACGTGGCTGGATGGCAGCCAAGGAGTAGAAAGCACCCACCCAGCAGATGAAGGGTGGGTTAGGTAGATTTGATGTAAAAACATTTCCAGGAAGTGTTCAGAATAGAACAGTCTGGTGTGACATCAGCCTGCTTTAGTACCGAGATGAGTGGAAACCAAGCAGTGCCTGGGTAGCTGCCCTGCACTGCAGTCTGAGCCATGGATCATTCCTGGGTGGCTTCCCTTGCTCCTGCAACTCTGCTATACCATGATGCATTCTCTTCTGGCCCAGGAAAGGTAGGAAGGCTCAGCTTATTCCTTAGAGAAGTCCCTACTCTGGTAAGGCCAGCAGAGAACTCAAGGTATCAAAGATTGCAAGATAGGGCCTCACTATCCTTTCTCTCAATGGAATGTGATTATGCTTTACCTTGTTACATAAAGGAGTTGAGGCACCTAATGAAAGTTCATGTAATGAAATAAGACATGAAAATAGTTAAAAGTTAAATCAGATTGAAGAGGAAATGAGCTCCTATGTTGAGGCCGGAAGAAAGTGAACATGTGGAAAGATAAGCAATGTGTTTGCTAACTCAAGTTCGGAGCTTCTTGGATGTTGTCGTCGTTGTTAGGTGCTGTCAAGTTGGGTCCAACTCATACTGACCTTCATAGCATTTTCAATGGCTGAGTTTTTCCAGATTGTTTCAGGAGTAGATTGCCAGATCCTTCTCCTGTTTTTGTGGTGCTAGGGATGGAACCCAGGGCCTCAGAGCGAGTATTCTACCAACTGAGAGAAATCTTGGACTTTATAGGAAAAAAAAGAGAAAAAAGGAATGATTTTAGAGAGTCAGGTCCCTAAAATAAAATGCAGTTGTTCAGGCAAATCCACATCAAGAAATTTCTCTGGGTGTCCTCGCTAAGAAGTTACTGAGTAGTGTTGTGGCTATGTGGTCCATGACAACCTATAATAAATGCCATAGGGACTTTGCATGGCTGTTCCTTATAATATATAGACTTCAGTATAAGAAAATAAAGCTCAGGAAAAGTTATTCTTTGTAGCCCAAACAGTGCAGTCAGGATATACGGCTCTTAATGACCTGCTGTGAGATAAGTTCCGAATTATTTACAACAGTGTTTTCCAAACTGTGTTCCACAAAACTAATGGTATATTAGTAGGAGGTTTATGACAGTAAAATAGATGCCAGAATCATTTAGCTTCTAGCATTTAAAAAGTAGAAGGGCAGGGCTGGGTGTGGTGACACACACCTGTAATCCCAGCGGCTTGGGAGGTGGAGGCAGGAGGATCGCAAGTTCAAGACCAGAGGCAATCTATATAATTTAGCGAGACCCTGTCTCAAAAAGGAAAAAAATGGGCTGGGGGCGCAGCTCAGTGGTCCAGCACTTGCAGAGCATGCAGGTACGAGGCCCTGGGTTCAACCCCTAGTACCGCAAAAAAAAAAAAAAAAAAATAGAAGGGCAAAGAATATTAAATGCATCTATATAGTTAATATTATTATGCACAAATCTATAACACAGTATGCAGGAAAATTTGTGAGGGACCTCCAGACCCAGGCTGCAGGGCACACACCCTGCCCCTAATCTCACCTCTAGCCATGCATGCTGTTGGGATTCACAACTCACCATTAGCATGTCTGCTATCTGTTCAAGGATGGCAGCTCTATCCCCATACCTGTCCTTGTCTGATCTTTTATGCAATGTGTATCATACATTAATCATGAATCCAATTTTTATCATTCCTTATAGCAAAGAATTCGTCTACCTGGCTATTTTTTCATTATTTGCTTTCATCCAACCATGTATTACAGCTCATGGTGTTTGGCTGAGCTCTTGTAGTATTGAAAGTGTTCTGTGATCAAATAAATTTGATAACTGCTGATTGAGGGTGATAGCTAGGCCTTAGCTCCTTCAGTAAAATAGTGTTCCAAGAGCAGCATTACCAGAAGTTTGGAGTTATGTTCTTAGGTGAGGTGCCAGTTAGGACACATCCGGAATCCCCGTTAAGACTATTGGGTAGGGAGAGGCAAGAGGATCGCAAGTTGAAGACCAGAGGCAGTCTGTGTAGTGAGACCTTGTCTCAAAAAGTAAAAAAAAAAAATGGGGATGCAGCTCAATGGTCCAGCACTTGCAAAGCATGCAAGCGCGAGGCCCTGGGTTCAACCCCCAGTACTGAAAAAAAAAAAAAAAGACTGTTGGATGAGCATTTTCTTAAGAAAGCCTGGGTACCTACCAGGACTGTGTCCCAGAGAGTGTCACCCCACAGCTTCTGCCTCCTCATGGAAGAAGGGTAATAGAACCATGTCATGTTGAAGGTTTGGTTTATATCAGAGTGAGTGGAACACTTGCTTTTGTATATATGGAAGGACGTTCCACAAGAGACATTCATCAACTGTAGGGAACTTCCAAAAAGAATTGCCCTTGTTGAACAATAATTACAGCCTCGAACATTTATTTACTGGTTAATGTGTGCCAGGCCTATGCTGAGCCATTTGCATATCTTATTTTACCTAATCTCCTCTAAGAAACTATAAGTTAGATATAATTGTTACTCTCTTATTGTCTTTTTATAGAGGGGCAACTGAGAGCCACAAAGCGGTTAAGAAAAGTTTTTTAGTAATGTGTTAAGAGTTGAGCTGGCAACGATGTTTAGGTCAGATTACAGACAATTTTAAAGCTGTTTGCCACTTTTCTGCTTCTAGAATATTCTTATGGACTTTAGGGTGGCTGCCATTTAATTAAATGTGAGTTCTGACCATGGGAGGTAAATAGACACATTCATGTGTTTTACTTTTCTCTTTCAGCGTGTGAAGATGGATATAGGCTTGAAAATGAAACCTGTATGAGGTAGGCTCCATGTTCATTTATTCTGACGAATCTCATTATAAAATCTATCTTAAAGCAAAGACCATACTAATAAAGAACCTATCCTAAGTAAAGAAATTACTTAGGTAAATTGCCTCTGTTATTTCTTTTGAGATTTGAAACTAATTATTGTTTTTTTCTTCCTTGACCTACAGTTGCCCATTTGGCCTTGGTGGTCTCAACTGTGGAAACCGTAAGTACATCAAAGTGAAGAGTTGCGCTTGG
Source organism: Pedetes capensis (assembly GCA_007922755.1). Taxonomy (NCBI): domain Eukaryota; kingdom Metazoa; phylum Chordata; class Mammalia; order Rodentia; family Pedetidae; genus Pedetes; species Pedetes capensis. The sequence continues at coordinate 189,198 of VMDO01001294.1, forward strand.
GCAGGGCCCTGCCTGGCACTAGTGTCAGATTGCTCCCATGGCCCCTGCTTTAAACCCACTGTCTTTTTAGGTCTTGTGCTGGGTAACAGGGGGAAAAGAAAGAGAAAGGCTTGCCTGGTGCTCCTCAGAGCTCAAGGTCTGGGAGGAAAGGTCCACATCCCTAAATGGCCCTGACTGTGCCTAGAGTTGGCATGATAAATCATGTACCAGGTGGGAGGCAGGGGCCAGAGACAGTAGCCAAGGGAGAATGCAAAGACATCCATGAGCATTTCTTGGAGAGCATGGATTTGGGGGAGACTTGGGAAGACTTTGGCAGGTATAGGGGAGAGAAGGACATCCCAGGCAGAGGGAACAATTTAAAGTCATGGGCCCAGGGTGTTCTGGGTAACATATTAAGTGGATATGCCTGGAGTATAGACAGAGAAAAAGGTGGAAAGTGGAGGATTAGTTAGCAAAGTATATGGGGGCTGAACTGTTGAGGTTTGGTTGCCAGGCTAAGGAGTTTAGGCTTTAATCAGTAACTGTTGGGGAACTGGCGAGAATCATGGTGCAGGAAGCAGCATACTTAAGGAAAACAACTCAGGCTGCAGCAAGGAACAGAGACTAGACAGAACAGGAGGGCAGTTTGGAGACTTTCAGAAAGTACCATCTGGGGATCAGGGGTAGAGATGGGAGCCATTTGCTACAAACTGCAGGCTATACCCCTGAGGAGAGGGTGGAACACAAAGCAGTCAAGAGTGTTGGTGATGACTGTGAGTATGGTGTTTCACACCTAACTCAGTTGTTTGAGAAGAGCAGTTGTGATTCATTTAAGATTTATTGCACTATTTTCTTACATGTATTGAGACATTGGAAGTTGAAGTTATCTTAAAATTTATGAAACAAGTTTTGGAATATAGGATATAATTGAATATAATAGGAATGCCAATAATCAACAGTTTCTTTTTGGATAGCTTTGTCCCTCACTCTACAGATAAATGTGCTATTGGTATATATTCTAAGTTTACTGGATTGGAAATAGATATGATTTTATCTAATATGAGTATAGGCCTCCAGTTTTTGTTCTCTAATTTTATACCTTACCTTTTATATCCTTAGTGGTATTTTCTTTATTTGTAAAGCTCTTCTGTTAGTAAATTTCATTATTAAAATTAGAGCACGAATAAAAAATAAAACAAATTCAATTTGGATACAAAACTGGCATAAACACTCTTACTATACCCCAGTATGGAGCCACTCTCAGGCCAGAGTCTGGAGACTTGGAATTGCATATTCATTTAGCATTACTGATAACTTTGCTCATTCAGTTTGTTCTGAATGAAAACTAGTAGAGCCTCAGAGAAGAGACCAGGAAGCACTTCTAGACACAGTCATATTTGGAGTCATTTGAAAAAAAGATGAAAGCTTACAAAATTAATGTTCAGTTTTTAAAAAGTAACAGCCTGAGGCCACTGAGTGAACAACCCTATACTTTAGGAACCACTAGGGATGCCTTGGTACCATAAAACCATATAGCACAGACATTAGTTATGATGGACCCAGGTTACCTCCATACCAGTAGTATTCATAGTACTCCTTCCTTCTGCCTTTCCTTTCCTTCCCTTCCTTCCTTCTTTTCCTCCATTTCTCCCCCTCTTCTCTTTTCCTTCCCTCCTTCCATCTCTTCCCTCCTCTCCCCTCTTCTCCCCTTCCTTTCCTTCTCTCCTGCTTCCTTCCTTTTCTTTCCTTCCAATACTAGGGTGTAGAACACAAGGACTCATACCATGCTAGGCAAGTGCTCTATCTCTGAGCTATACCCCAGCCCCCCATTTACATTTTTTAAAATTTTGGAACAGAGTCTCACTAAGTTGCACAGGCTCCCTCTGGCTTCAAACTTGTGATGCTCCAGCCTCAGCCTCCTGAGTCACTGGGATTACAGCCATGTGCTACCGTACCCTGCCAGAGTACTCAGTTTTAATAAGTCAAAGAAGTCATCATACTTTAGATTTTAAAAAAATTAAAAAGTAGTCAAGATTCTTAAGTGTCAAGACTTCAATTTCGGGGGAGGTTGGCTTGTGTAAAAAAGTCCAATAGCAGCGCATGTTCTTTTCTAAATATTTTTGGGCTGGGGGTGAAACTCAGTAGTAGAGCACGTGCTTAGCTTGCACAAGGGCCTGGGTTTGATCCCCAGCACAAAAAAAATAAAATAAATGAAAATCACTTTTTAGACAAGCCAGATTTCAGCTGGCTTCCAGGTCCTTCTATGTTTGTGTTCAGGAGAATATCTGTGCTTTAAAGGGGCTTCTTGAGGTGCAAGATTGTTTACTTTCTAGGGTTCTAATTAGCATTGGTGCTTTTTTTCCCCCCTTGGAGATTATTAACTGCTATATGTGTGGAGATGCTCTACCCCTGCATCCATTGACTATTCTGTAAATTCTTACACTGGAAAAAAATCAAGTAATCCCCATTATGTTTGTGGGATCCTAGAAGTAGCCAGAATTTCTCTGAGGTCCCTGAGACTTCTTTTTCCTCCTCATTTAACCAGGTCATTATCTTTATGTCCTGCAGAGGGCAGACCCATGTCTGGATTGTTGGCCATCTTCAGTAACTGCACTAACAGCTTATCATTAAAGTGAATATCATTTTGTGTTTATGATATCTGTATTACTTTTAGTGTTACAAAACAATTTATAGTGGCTGAGTGTAATATTAAACTTGTAATAATATATAATAACGAGACACTTGCTGTACTTGCTTCAGCAGCACGTATACTTGCCACCTGCTTCCTTACCTGACGTCTGGGCCTAGCCTTAAGCGTTGTTAAGGAGGTGGGAACACCTGAATTTCATCCCCATCTGGGATGACAGCAACTTGGGAGTCTGTGACTCCTGACTCAATATTTTGTGCCAGATAGCAAGAGCTTTGACCACCTATCATTGTCTGCCACCAAAAATAGTGTGTACATCCTTGGGTCTGTGACTCAGGTTGGATTTTCCATAGGCAAGAAATGCTTCTTCTCTATGCAGACTTCTTGGGGCAAAGATTCTTCCCAAGCCCAATGGGAAAGGGAAGCCAGCTTTTGCCAGCCATACACACGGCCTTGAGATTCCCTCACCCCGACGTTCCTGGCCATCATCCAACTCCACTGTATTAAGGGCTTTGGCATAGCCTGTGTCCTACCTTTCTAAAAGTTTCTGTTAGCTTTCCAGTTGTGCCCAGATTTCACTCCTCACTCCTCATAGGAGATATCCTTCTAAAGAGCAGGTCGGGACCTGTTCTTATAGTTCCTGAGGACGTGTGGGCTGTCATGCCTGCTGGAGGTAGAGCCAGCTACACTTGGGCAGTTCCAGTCTACAGCTGTCTTATCACTGCTCTCCTTTTTTTTTTTTTTTCTTTCAGTGAAAAATATGTCTCTAATTATACCTCAGATTCTAACAATTCTCTCTTCTTATACCATTTGTCCAGAATTCTTTCCCAAATATGGTATCAGACATGTCTCTTGCCCGGGCCTTACCCTTAGGTTTGCACATGTCCTCTGTGGCTTGTATTTTATATTAGTTCCTCCTTGTAGTTTTATCATATCTCTTCTGATGCTTTGGTTTCCTTTACTCCTTCCCTTCACCTCCCTTTCCCCTCCTTTGAAATAGGATCTCACTATATATCCCAGCCTGGCCTGGAATGCACTGTGAAGCCTGGGCTGGCCTCGAGCTCACAATCTTCCTGCCTTAGCCTTCCAAGTGCCAGATTTACAGGCATGTGCCACCATGTTTGGGATCTTTTATTTCTTTTTAAATTTTTTATTTTTTCATAGCATAAAACAATGCATGCTCCTTACATACCATGTGGCCTTGCTCTTAAGAGTGGTCCATGGGACCAACAGTATCAGTATTACCCAGGAGTTGGTTGGAAATACAGAGTTTCAGGCCTCCCTATTCCAGACCTATTGAATTAAAATCTGAATTTTACCAGACCCAGAATTTTGGTAAATATGCTGAATTGTGTACATATTAAAATTTGAGAAGCACTGGTATTACCATCTTTCCAGAGAGATGTATAAGTATATCCTTTTAAAGGAATTGTTGTTGTTGTTGTTGTTGTTAGGTGCTGTCTAGTCGGTATCCGGCTCATAGCAACTCTCAAAGGGTTTTCAATGGCTGAGTGTTTCGGGATTGCCTTGGGAGTGGATTGCCAGGTCCTTCTCCCATTTTTGTTGTGCTGGAAATTGAACTCCAGACCTCAGAGACTGCAGCGCAGCACTCTACCTACTGAGCTAAATCCCAGCCCTTTAAAGGAATTAGATCTCGTTAAATATACTGTTTTGTAATGTATTTAAACCTAGTACACTGTGGAATGTTTTTATTTCCATAATTTTATAATGCTACTTTTGATAGTGCCATATTATTCAATAATACTTAACCATCTGCACTAATTACCTTTTTAAAATCTTCTTTATATTCTCATCCTCTAAGCCATTTCTGTTCCATAGTTATTGTCACCTTGTGATTATAGAACTGACATAATTTTGCCAGATTACTTTTTTTCTGGCTACAGATACTTTTGTCCCTCCTTTCATAATCAACCCATGTCCTTTTGGAGGCCATCCTTTCCCTTCAGAGGTCCTGGATCTCCTCAGTGGAAGCTCCTACCCCGCCAACCTCCCTGCATAGCCAGTGAGGATTTGGTACCTATCTTCCTCATTTACAGTCCCCTTCCAGTGAAACCAGAACATTCCACTTAAAGATACTCCCACTATCTTCCCACCCCAACCCACAGTCAGGTGGCAAGTGTATAAAGTACATTTTAATTTTGTTTGCCCTATTGTTACATGGAACTATAAAAAGATTCACACCAGAGGAAATTCTTTGTGTTGGCAGGAATTGTTCAGAACAAATATCCAGGGAGAAGGCACTGCCCTGCTTAGAAGGGAGAGATTTTACCCAGAAAGCAACTGGAAGTCTCATCCAGCTGAAAGCAGAGATTTATACTCATCTCAACTGGCCTCCCTTCCTGTCAGAATGGAAGGGAAGCCAGACTTGGGGATGAGGGAAGTACTGCTCTTGGTCTGACATTCCCACTAGGAAGGACCATTTGGTGAGACAGTAGGGGCAGAAATGTCAAGAGAAAGTGACAGACTCCCATGGGAAATCATCATAGTGGAGAGCAGTGGGCACTGAGTGTGTTCACACAAAATACGTAGACTTGAAAAAGGCAAATTTCAGAAAAGGGAAAAAAAGAATACCTTTAACAGAGGTGGAAGGGTCATGGAAAGATTTGAAAGGCAAAATTCTAACCATATATCACTAATGAGCTTAGTGAGGGAAAAAATGGAAAGAACCAAATTAATTGTAAAGCTACCTAGGAAGATCTGTAACGCAGCTGTAAAGGAAAGTATATCGGTTGACTACGTTTCTTTTGGAGTAAAAAGCCTAGCTAGCTTAAGCAAGGTTTTTTGAGATGATTATGGGATATGTCATGGGATGCCAGCATCAGGAATCAGGAAATTATGGAGACTTCAGCTGCTAGAGGTCAGGGCCTTCTTTTTGGAGTACAGGCTAATGTGATTCTATCTTCTTATCTCTTCTCTGCTCTGTGTTTTGTGTGTCTGTACATATATTTTCTTTCCTTCCCAGAAAACATGGTAGAAAATAGAGCTGCCATATAGTTCTTGAGTGTGGTTCAGCCATCCTGAAAGAGAAAGCTGTCTTTTTCTCAATTAGAGATTTCTGAGAAGGAACTAATTGATCCAGTTTGGATCATGGGTTTATTCTTAATCAGCTGTAGCTAGGGGATGTTGTTACATGATTGGCAGATCACCATCACTGCCCAGGAGAGAAGTGAATAGTTCTCAGAAGAGGGTCAGACAATAGGTTTCTTCCAAATAAGCATATAAGCAAAGATAAATCAAGCTTATAAGAAAGATAGATGCCTAGATTAGGTTGGTTTGATGACAAATACTAGCAATAGTAACAATAGGGTAAAGCTGTGAAGATTAAGGGAAAGAGCCATTGCTTGCAAAATGCTAAATGTCAAAAAAAAAAAAAAAATATCTGTGAGAAACTAGGACTAAGAATTCCACGTTTTTCATTCTGGAGGATCTTTTCAGACTACAAAGGATAGGACAGACAAACCTTAAGATGACATTTGCTGCCAGTATCCAACCTTACACAGAGCACCTGAAAAGCTAAAAATAAGCATTACACTTGGGATTGATTCAAATTCCACATAGTTCTACATCATAATAAAGCTGAAGTCAGCACTTAAGCTCAAAAGTTTGATTGAGGAATGATTTAAAAAAGATCTGTGAGCGATACTGTCCATACATTTAGTGTAAGTTCCCAGTGATATGGCTGCCAAAACATGTCAAATGTATTCTTTAAATATGTGTGTGCATATATTACACAATTTCTAGATTTAGAGGAAGTATATATGCATGTAAAAAACCTAAATAAAATTTCAAAATACAGAAAAGCGCAAAGAATAAAGTGAAAGCCATAATTACCCAAGCAGTATGAACTCCTGTGAACATTCAGTAAGTTCTCTCCTAGGCTTTTTCTCTCTGCTCATGTGTGGGGAGGTCTGCTGGCTTCCATCTCAGTGTTCTTTCTTCTCCTATATAATGTGCATATGCCAGCAGCATCACCATCCCCTAGAAGCTTATAGAAATGTAACTTACGAGCCCTTGCTCACACCCACTGAATCAGATCTCTTGAGATGGGGACCGGGATGCCATGTTCTAACAAGACTTCTAGGAGATTCAGGTGCACACACAAGTTTGTAAAGCACAGCCCCCAACAGAGTTACTGGATGTGCCATCTGTAATGTGAACAGATAATGCAAAAATTGAGCAAAGGCACTTAAAAGTGTTTATGTTAATTTGACATGGTTGTGACATCAAAGCACGAGAGCCTTTAAAACTTTTTTTTATTTATTTTACAAATGTATCTGTTCATGGTTTTTATTTAAAAAGGAAGAAAAGGAAATTCATGATGGTCAGTGCCCGTGGGGAAAGATAAGAGGAATGAAAAGGACTTTTTTTTCCCTTTATTTAAAAAGCTATCCAGCTGGGTGCAGTGGCACATGCCTGTAATACCAACAACTTGGGAGACAGAGGCAGAAGGATGGCAAGATCGAGGCCAGAAGCAGCCTGAGTAACTTAGTGATAAAAAAAAAAATCAAGATAAAAGATTAGGAAAAAGGTGGAGGAGCTAGGGATCAATAACATTTTATCAATAAAACTTCTTTAAAAATCAATAAAACTTTTAAAAAACTTTCAAAAATCCAAAAGTCAGGCGTACACCTGTAGTCCCAGCAACTGGGAGGCTGAGGCAAGAGGATTGTGAGTTTGAGGTCATCCCTGGACTGCATGGTGAGACCCCGTCAGGAAAGGAAGGAAAGAAGGAAGGAAGGTAGGCAGGCAGGCCAGCCAGCTGGCCAAAACACAAACAAACAGAAACTAGTCTTTGGCCATAGATTGTTTGAGAAGTACTGATGTTCACTGTCTCTATCACTTTTTAGATAAAACCACTGATTTCAAAGAGAGACCTGCAGCCATTTGCAAGGGTCCCTTCTAAAATTGGATGTTTGCTTGTTTTGCTGGAAGTGAGAAAATTTAACTTGATATGGAAGCGGGAGCAAAACTTTGGTCTGTAGATAGGAACAGAGAGAGCCCCTGAAGGTGGCATGATCAGACTTGCTTTTTATACAGAACTTCTAAGACTGCAGGCAGGAAGTCTAATTGGGAAGCAGGTGCCATTTTCCAGATAAAAGATGATGGTAGCTTAAGGCAGTGTTGGTGGAGATGAAGAAAAGTAGGTCTATTCAAGAAGTTTGTCTTTTGTCTTCACTTTTGTTAAAAGAGAAACTTCTGAATACATATCATGAGGTGAAGGAGAGAATGAATTCACTCCACGGTTTAGCTGTTTCCTATATATTGCAATGCCTGCAGCCGTAGCCCTGTGGTGACTGATCCCATTAGATCTCGGAAGCTAAGCAGGGTCGGGCCTGGTTAGTACTTGGATGGGTGACTGCCTGAGAACGCCAGGTGCTGCAGGCTTGGGAGATGGACACAGCAGCCCACTCCCAAAAATCAATCCACCATTGAAAACCCTATGAATAAATAGCAGAGAAGCACTGACAACAATGTTTTGCCTGTTGTATGTAGGGTCGCTTTTAGTCAGGTACCGACTCGATGACACCCAACAGCAACAACAACAACATATTGAAATACTGATGTTTTTCACAATAGCGGGTTTCTAAACTATTTAAATAAAAGGATAGAAAATGTTGCATAGCATGTATTTTCACAACAACAACAAAAAAATCTACATATTAGGCCGGGTGAGGTGGCACACATCTGTAATCCCAGTAGCTCAGGAGGTGGAGGCGGGAGGATCGCAAATTTGAGACCAGAGGCAGTCTGCGTAACTTAGCAAGATCCTGTCTCAAAAAAGTAAAAAAATGGGCTGTGGGTGCAGCTCAGTGGTCCAGCACTTGCAGAGCATGCAAGCGCGAGGCCCTGGGTTCAACCCCCCAAGTACCACCAAAAAAAAAAAAAAAAACCTACATATTTAATAGAATTTATTGACAATAATTTTGTCAGAAATGTACAGGTATAAAGTGAAATAATAAAAACTTTAAGTACTGTTTATTACTTATGATTACCTATGTTACTGCTCATTCCTGGTAATTAAGTTCAATGTGTATATATTGAGGAGCCTCCTTGTTCCCTAGCATAGTTTATGCAGTGATTCCCAAAACCTGGGCTTAATTGACCAATAATATTTCTTACAAAACTGGGGGATTGGAGAGTTGTGTCCTTTTTTATGAAGTAAGATCCTAAAACTGAATCAGACATTTTTATATTTATTCTCACCAATTCAAAGAATTAAACAGTAGTTAACACCAAAGAGTGGGAAGTGATCAAGAAAAGATTCTGTGTCTTCTCCATTACTTAAAAAAAAAAAAAAGTCAAGTTTTTTGAGGCATAATTTGCACATAATAAAAGGCACCCACTTAAGTGAGAGAAAAAAGGATAAAATCTAAAAATATTAAATAAAGTTTGTGAAAACCTCATTATTCACCTTTACTTTTCTTGTTTTACCATGAATTGGTGAAAATGTAACCAGGGGCTATCTGCAGGTAGAATTGGGAAGCCGCCATTCTAGGAGTAGCTGAAAGAGGGAAAATCTTAATACAGAGAAAATATAAAGACAGCCATTGAGGATCCCTAGCTAGCTGGGAGGGTGGTGGTTATGGGGTTGGAGGGGAGACTCCTCGTCAGCACTCATTCATTACCTCCTACCAATCACTTTTTTATTTGTTTACAATGTTTAGCCTATCAGCTTATCACTGTGGTGATTGCAGCAGCAGGAGGTGGGCTTCTACTCATCCTAGGTATTGCACTGATTGTTACCTGTTGCAGGTAAGTGTTGAGAGTTCAAATTCTAATCCTGTTTTTTTTTTTTTTTTTTTTACTTGTGCTATGCAAGGATCAGCTTTTATTCTTAAAGAATATTTGTGACAGTTCACAATCATAGTGTGTAACTGAAACATTAAAAAGTAGGAGAAAGGGAAATTCAGAAGAGTGAAGGAAAGGAAAGGGAGTAAATGCAACATTATTTTCTCTATTAAAAAACAAAATCCAAAGGACAGTCAACAAAAAAATACTAAACTTCATCAAAATTAAAAGCTTTTTAGCCCCAGGGCTGGAGATGTGGTTAGTGGTAGAGCCCTTGCCTAGCATACACAAGGCCCTGGGTTCTATCCTCAGCCTGAGGGCGGGGATTGGGGGGAAGTGAAAAGATGAGCTACAGAATGAGAGACAGTATCTATGAATAACATATCTTATAAGGAACTTGTATCTAGAATATAGGAAGAATGTTACCAGTCAATCATGAAAAAATGGACAAAGAAAGGGAAGCAAAGGTTGTAGAATGTGGGTACAGGAGGGGAAACAGTGTAAAGGAATAAAAATTAAAAAAAAAAGACAAAGAGCTTGAAAAGACATTTCTCCAAAGAAGATACACAAATGGCCAGTAACCACGTGAAAGGATGCACATTATCATTAGTCATCAGGGAAATAAAAATCAAAACCCCCATAAAATACTGTTATGGTTTGAATCTAAAATGTCCCTCACAGGTCACATGTTTGAACACTTAGTCCCCAGCTGGTAGGACTATCCTGGGATGCTGTGGAAAGGAGCTGGGGCATAGCTTGCAGAGGTGGGTTATAGGGCACAGGCCTTTAGAGGTTTCACCCATCCATACCCCCTAGTTCCAGTAATCTCCCTCTATTTCCTGATCATCATGATGTGCCATCTTTTGCCACAGGCCCTGCCACCTGTGCTGCCGCCATGCCTGCCCTTTCTCTATGGACTGAAATCCTCTAAACCATCAGCCCCAATAAATGTTTCTTCCCATACGTTGTTTCTGTTAGGTACTTTGTCACAGCAACACACAAGGTGACTAACACAGATACCACTAGGATGGCTATTAAAACAACAGCAGCAACAACAAAACCAGAAAATGACAAGTGTTGGTGAGGATGTGGAAAAATTAGAAGCTTTACACATGGCTGGTTGGAATGTAAAATCATGTGGCCACTTTGAAAAACTCTAATAAATACAACACTTCCAGTCTTAGGTATATACCTACGAGAAATGAAAACATATCCAAACAACTTGTACATGAATGTTCATAGCAAGATTATTCATAATAGCCAAAAAGTGAAAACAATCCCAATGTCTATCAACCAATGAACAGATAAATAAAGTGATATGGCCACACAATGGAATATCATTCAATCATAAAAAACAAAGGAATGTTAACACATGGACAAATCTTAAAAATATATATTATGCTAAGTGAAATAAGCCAGTCACAAAAGATCATCTAATGTGTGATTGTAAAATAGGCAAATCTAATAAAGACAGAAGGTAGATTAGTGAATGCCTAAGGCTGGGGGCGGCCTGCAGCCGTAGCCCTGTGGTATCTGATCCCGTCAGATCTAGGAAGCTAAGCAGGGTCAGGCCTGGTTAGTCCTTGGATGGGAGACCGCCTTGGAACACCAGATGCTGCAGGCTTGGGAGAAGGACCTGGCAACCCCCTCCCAAAAATCAATCCGCCATTGAAAACCCTATGAACAGCAGAGAAGCACTGACAATAGTGTTTCCCCTGTTGTACAGAGGGTCGCTATGAGTTGGATACTGACTCAATGGCACCTAACAACAACAACAACAAGGCTAGGGGCAGGAGAAGGAGGATGAGAATTGGGGATTGATTGCTGAAGGGTATGAGGTTTGTTTTGGGGGTGGTGAATCTTTCTAGAATTGATTGTGTGGATTGCACAATTCAATATGCTCAAACCATTAAATGGGTGAATCATATGGTATGTGAATTATATCTGAGTAAAGCTGTGTGTGTAAAGATAGAGAAGCAGACAAAGAGACAAAAGAGGTTATCCGAAATACTTCAACCGTAGAGAAGTTAGAGCAGCAGTGTGAGAGGAGCAATTAACTTGGCTCTAGGCTTCTTGGAGGCCACTGTGATTGGATTTCTTCTGGGAAAGGAAGAGAAAGGAGAGAATTGATGCTCTTTTCTGTGACAGTCTATTCTGATAAGGGGAAATTATGTCCTTTGATTTAGATGATAGTGACAGGAATTATATGGACATAACAGAGACACCCTTCCAAAAAAGCAAATTTTCTACAATTTGCATGATGGCTGTTGTAACATCCTCTCTCTCCACTAAATCTCCAGAGAACACTTTGCCACAACTGCCCATTGCCATTTATTAAATTGCCATCAAAGATAAGTGGAAATAAGCTTCTAATTATGAGACTAGGAGACGTTACCTAGAGGGACAAAACCTGAGAGCTCCAGGGAGCATAAGCCTTCTATTTGCAACACGTTCTCTATCATGTGGTGCGGCCATTTTTGGAAGGAGCCTGTGACTGTTGGTTACTGAGAAGGGAAGGTAGTTATGAACAAGTTAAGTCATTGTTTGAGACCGGATGCTCCACCCACTAGGGTAGTGGCAGGTCTGTTTTAAACTTGCATAAAGGACTAACGTCTAAGCCACATGATGGACGTTGGGTTTTATGTCCCTGAGTCACTTTGTACCATTCCCAGAAAATTTATTTATAGATGAGGAAGAAGGAAGAAGCTTCAGAGTATCTTACCCAAGGCAAATACAATTTAAAATTTATCCCAGGTCCATTAGAAGGTGTAGTACATATATTCCAACAATTTCTGGACAGTGAAACCTCACAATAGGGTTTTTTTTCACCTCCTGGAATGAGAATGTGAATAATCTATAAATAGGTGGGGTTTTCCTGTGAACAAATCACCCTGTTTTTTGTGATTTGTGAAGCAGATTCACGTAGTAGAAAGAACACTGGCTGGAGAGGTGAGAGCCCTGATTCCAGTCTGAGCTTTGCTAGTGGCAAAAGGTGACCCAGGGACAAGTCAGGCAGGTGTCTTTGATGATGAGACAGAATTGCCTCTCCCCAGAGCTCCTGACTGAGTAAATCTGGGCGAGATGTAGCTCTTCCCATGTAAAGTTTGATGTTCAGGCTGGTTGGAAGCCATTGGTTCTCTTCTGGCTCCAGATTCTGTAAACTGTTTCCCTGGCTACCCCCAAGCCACAATGACCTGTCTCCTAGAGGAGTCTAACAGTTTTGTTGCAGTTATTTTTGTCCTCCTTGCCCCTTTTAGTGCCTTTTAGATTGGGAGTCTTTTTCCTTTTTATACTTTTTTTTTTTTTTTTTTCATCTAATTGAATTACTGGGCAGGAGTTCAGCGCTATAGTTAGAGTGCTTGCCCTGTGCATTCTGAGGCCCTGGGTTTGATCCCCAGTACTACAAAAATGGGAGAAGGACCTTGCAGCCTACTCCCAAAACAATCCCCCAAAACAATCAGCCATTGAAAACCCTATGAATAGCACAGAAGCACTGACATAGTCCTGGGCATGGCACACTGTCGGGGAGTGTTTCGTTCTGTTGTACATAGGGTCGCTATGAGTCGGACCTGACTCGATGACAGCTAACAACAACAGCAACTACACTTTTACTTTTTTAGGCAGATGCTAAAGAAAACTAAGAATAACAACTTTCCTCAGTGGGCAGCTAAATAGATATGTAGCAGTAGCTCTGTGTATAATTTACATTGTAAAATAATAGTTGGTGTTTTCACAGATATCATTTCTTTACAGAACTTATTCATACAACTTTTCAAATATCTTTAATCTCACAGAAAGAGTAAAAATGACATAAGCAAACTCATCTTCAAAAGTGGGGATTTCCAAATGTCCCCATATGCTGAGTACCCCAAGAACCCTCGCTCACAAGAATGGGGCCGAGAAGCTATTGAAATGCATGAGAATGGAAGCACCAAAAACCTCCTACAGATGACGGATGTCTATTACTCGGTGTGTATTCCTGTGCCAGGGCAGCCTCACAGCTCCAGTCTCCTCACAGGAGTAAAAGAATTTTGTTTTGCTGTAGTAAAAGCATTACAGCTAGTTAAGGTTTCAAGATAGTGGTGGCATGAGCCTCTTATTTACATATTTTAGCATTTAGTTTACTTGTGAACCATTTGTATGTTATTTATCATTTTTGATATAGAAATATAAAGGTTATTTCTACATAGCACATTGTTTTTATGGGGTGGTAGCAATAATCCACAAACTTAAATTATAGGATGGAATATTTGCTATCCTTTACCTTGCCTTGTGAGGTTAGGTAGTTAAAACTGGGATTTGGGAAAAGATATAACAAGAAAAATTCAATGTTATCCTCAACAAGCACTTTTAGAGGTTTACATTATAAACTCAGCAGGTTTGAATAATTTGCTTTGTCCAGCCCTGTGCTACATCGTTTCAAAAGACAGAATGTCTTGAGCCCCTGCTTCTTCTGTCCCACATTGAATTTAATCCAGATGTTATTTCTCTGCTCAGTTCATTTCATGTTACCCTGTGTCTATCAGAAAACGAAAACAAATGGGGATATCTGAACCGAAAAATAAACAAATGTCAGGTGACTTCTCATCAGTTTGAAGTGCAGCAATAAACATGATATAGAGCCCTGTGGGGACTTAATAGCCCTGGGCAGTCTTGTTATAGAAACCACAGTCCTTTGGTTGCTATGGGAATTAACCAGGAAGATCAGACTTTGGATGGGAGGAGCGGGTTTGTCCATGCTAGGGAGCTGTTTGTTTTAGTGTCCTCTTTGAAAAATTTGAACCTGGAGGAAGAACAAAAAGAGAAAGGTAAATGTAGACACAACTTAGTTCTAGTTAAAACGTTTCCATTGCTGTTTTCTGCCTAAGGCTTTGCTTTTTCTCTGTCAACAAAGTCCTTTTACTTTCCTAATTGAAGCCCTAACTCCACAGGTATTTTCCCCAGGCATACCCAAACATGCAAATCCTTTGCTAGGGACTCCTCAGCCCCAGCATGGTGCGATAACCAGCAACAAATAGGCCCATGGTGTGGTAGGACCCAGCTTCACTGCATGTTTCCATGGCATTAGCTAGAGTTGCCTTAAATACATCTAGTTAAGAACTTAAATGAACCTCATCTTCACTTCAAAAACAGTAGCCTGAGCAGCCTATAGAAGCAGAGCCTAGACTCAAGAGCATGAAATTGTCTCCTGCGTGAGCAAGCTGTTCCTCACAGTGGGCACAGTGGTCCAAGTGCTTCCCACCTTAGGCTCTTATGGAATTCCTGTTTATAATGCACAATATCTAGTGTTTTATTTCTGCCAAGAAAGTATTTACCTCTGGTGTTCCTATGAGGACCTCCTCAAAGTAGCTCCTGTTATTCCTAAGGAGGGTTTTTGTTTTGTTTTTTTTTGTTTTTTTGTTTTGCAGATACCTGGATTGATAATTGTTTTTTAATCTCCTTTTAAAATGGGGACAAATGTATACCAGGTTCCCTAAGGAGACAGACCTGCAGGCCCAGCATCGTGGCACACATCTGTAATCTCAGCACTTAGGAGGCTGAGGCAGGAGGATTTTTTAATTCAAGATCAGCCTGGGACATAGAGCAAGACCCTATCACAAATAATCAAAATAAATAAGTAATAAATAGACCTGTGAAGGTCCTTACTTCTAGGTCAGACCTTGTCTGGTGTTCATAGCTGCCTCCATCCTAAGCTTATTAAAATGTAGATTTTTTTTTTTTTTTGAGGTTCTTATTATATAACTCAGGCTGTTCTGGAAGTTGCTTTGTAGTCCAGGCTGCCCTTGAACTTTCAGTCCTCCTGCTCTGCCTCCCAAGTAGTAGGATTACAGGAATGTACCACCATGCCCAGCTCTAAAATGTAGAATTTTTTTACATGTAAGTTTAAATCCAACATGTATGGAAATATCATAATTAAACCCATTAAGTTGTACTCTCCAAAAAATTACTAATAAAATAAATTTATATCCAAGAGTAATTGACTTTTCTTTTCTCTTTGACAAGCAGCCCACAAATGTAAGGAATCCTGAACTTGAACGAAACGGACTCTACCCAGCCTACACTGGATTGCCTGGATCACGGCATTCTTGCATTTTCCCTGGACAGTATAACCCATCTTTCATCAGTGATGAGAGCAGGAGGAGAGACTACTTTTGAGTCCAGGAGAGAGAGGAGTCAGTGCTGTGAGCCAGTTCCCGGGGACCTCTGTGGCTCAGAGAACTGCACCCGAAGGGAGCCTCATGCACTAGCTGCTCCCAGGACTTGTCAGAGCCACACTTAAGTGGCAAACAAAAAGAGGGACAGGCGTGAGGGGCATTACCACAATGGAACAGGACAGGTGGATGTGGATCTGCAGGCTGTTTGTTCAGCACTTTCATTGTTACTGTGAACATGAACATGGCCAGTATCAAGAGAGTCTCTCGGAACGACTGCAACATGCCACTGGCACTAGGGCAACTGTTAACCACAGCAGACCACTAGATACCATTGCAAGGACCCACTTTTCCCTGTCTGCACTTTACTAGATTGGGCAGGAGTATCTCCTTTTGGATTTATTCCAAAACTGTTCCAGAAAGAAGGCTTCCTTTCCTGAGACACTTCTCTAGGCTGCAATTTGGTGATTAATTTGCAGCCAGATATTGGCACTTTGTTTTCCTGCCCAGTGCCCATGTGCTTACCAACAGATGGGAATGACCATACCACTAGGATTGGAGGACACTCTGGTCAAATGTACAGTTTTTCAATGTTTCTAGGTCATCTTATGCTAGGTTCCAAGCCAGCCCCCTAAATGAAGAATTGACATTTGTGAAGCACAGTATACAATTTCCACTTGTTTTTTTTTAAAGTCAAGGTGACATATTTATTTAAGATCTTTTCTGTTTTATAGTTAAATCTCCACTTTTTCAAGCAAGCCTGGATCAGGGAAAAACAACTATATTTGGTTTTAGAGACCTTCCAGCTGCCGTGTGGTGAGGACCAGAGGCATAAGCAAGGGCTGTTTCTGCATGTCATGGGGCACTTTTCATCCATGAGGGCTTTCATGGAGCCTGGGACTGAACACTGTCGTGAGGCCAGAGACCAGTATGGATGGAGTAGAAAAGGAAAGCTGAATGCAAGGGGGTCTAAACTGGTATCTCACCACTAAAGGAAAAGCAGCCTGCTGTGGTCCTGGCAGCTGAATGTGGTTAGAGAAGTGGGCTGAATAGACATGGTAGATTTCCTGCCTCACCAGTGCTTTGGGACACTGGGGATTCCTGAGGAAGAATAGGGAGCTAGGATGGAGCTACAGGTAAGTGTGCTTACCTGCTAATCTTCATGTTCGTAGTCTCATCCACAAACTCGCTGTGACTTCCATCCTCTAAAAATTATTTATACGTTGAAAAAATAATTTACTTTTTTTCACCCAGTCACTGGTTTCTCTTTATGCTCCTGTGTAGTGTCCTCTGGAAACAGTGGTAATTTTAGTCCACCTTGTAGAACTAAAGACTGGCTGATTAGAGGTCTGGGAGCTTGCTTTGGGGAAGGAAATTCTCTGGCTGTATATTGATCCTGTAGCATACGTCCTGCAAAGGAGGCATGTCCAGTACTCAGCATCTTTAACTGCTCTCTGTGGAACTGTGCTCATTTATCTGCTTGTGGAACATCCTGGTTTTGGATAAAGAAAACACAGAGGTGGAAGAGATGTCTCCACTCTGAAGCTGGGAGCTCAGTGACATGCATTTCTAGAGACGGTGCAGCTGTTAGGGACCATTCGGCCGTGGGTATGTTTGTTCTTCAAGATCTTCTCATCTCTTCAAAACATGTGCAATCTGCATCCTGTTTTAAATGTAACTCCTGTGTCCCACAGCCTCTGTCACTCCCCATCATGTGCAAGACCACTAATCAGGTGCAATGAATTTTAGAAGTTAAATTGCACTCACTTCATAAGTACAAAAAGTGTTCTGTTGTCGGTGGCTGGTAACTTAAATTTTCAGAGCATTGCCATCTTGATACCTTGGGTCTTACATCTATCTCTCTGTGGTTCCAAATGGCCCTTTGTGTCTCACATCTGACTGGAGAGCTCCAAGCTCCTGCACTCAGCACACCTGAGCCAACAGACTTGGATCCCTTGTGAGGTGGCCTCATTACAACCCCTTACACAGCATCCCTACTCATCACCAGGCCTCACGGCTATGGGAAAAGCCAGCATGGCAACTATTCCCAGGCGCACACTTCTGCCTTCAGCTGACATCACAGCTGGCAAATCATCTCCTCTATCAGGGCGTAAAGCCATAAGCCCCATGAAGTGAAGTGTTCTGTTCCAGAAGAATTCTTGGGAAGAATTCCAAAGTCCAAAAGAGTGTCCTGTGAATTACAAAATATGCTTGCCTTTCATGAGTTTTGTCCAAATGGAGTGGAACAAGAGTGTTTTATTTTGTTGTTTCTTTTTTTACTGTGAGAAAAGAGGGTACTAAGCAAGGTTGAGTTCACACAGTGTCTACAGTTTGTAGGATGCTTATTGGGTTGGGGAGAGCATCCTGAGGTTTGGAGAAGGTATAAGTAGGACATAACTGTCAACCAGTGCTACCTGCCCACCACGGGTGAGGAAGGGGGAGGCTAGATTTATTCATGCTTGAGGTTAATGCCTCCAGAAGGGGCCTCCCTGGGCCAAGAGGTAACAGCTGGCTGGACACACACCTGACATAGATCTCGATGGGTATGCACATATTCAGGGTTACCCCACATCTGAAATATGCAATTCATGTGGACAGAAATGCCAAGGTCCTTCATTGGGGCCCCACATTAGGGGAAGTGGGAAAATGGGGAGTTTGATGCTGTCTGTTAAATACTTCTGTAGGGAAGAGACCAACCAAGTGGAATCTATGTGACTTAGACTAGAGCATGTGACTTAGAGAGGGAGGAGTTGGCTTTCTTGCTTCCCAGTGTCTATTCTGTCCATCCTGGGCTTTGTTTAAGCTTTGGGTCTTATTTTTTATTTTCTCTTCCTCTTTGCTCCATGAACCAGCATAGGGTGCTGGAGCCTTTTTTCCTTTTTTTCTTTTATTTTTGGCTGTTTGAGGCAGATTCTTGCAATGTACCCCACGCTAGCCTGGAACTTACTATATAGTCCAGGTTGGCCTTGAACTTGCAGTCCTCTGCCTCAGCCTCCCAGGTGTTGGGATTGTGGGTGTGTTGCCACCACGCCCAGCAGGGGGACTGTTTCTTTAAGAATATAAATCATATCTCTTATGTTCTATGACCAGGCTCTGCAAAAGGTACTTGGCCTCACAGCACCCTTGGTTAGTTGGCTGTGAGAGTGCTCATTTCTCAGACATAGAAACCTTCAAAGAGAATAAATCACTTGCCTTGTAGAGGCAGGATTTGAACCCCAGCCTGTCTAGCTCACCTCTCTTCTCTTTCCATTAGATATCCCTGCCCCCTCTTCCTGGCAGGCACCTTCCCACTCAGTGTGCTTTAAACATCAGAGACACCAAGAGAGAATGGACATAAAAAATAACTATTTTTAAAAGAACCTTAACATTATTAAGCAGTAACCAAACTAATGACATGATAGACCAAAAAAAATTGAATGTTTTTGAAAATATCCTTTCAGATTGTTTTTACACATGGTTTGTTTGTTTTTGTTTGTTTTTTTGACACTTGTGGTCATCATTAAGAAAATAGTGGTTGGCTTATGCTTGGCAAGAAGCACATTGGTATGTATGTGGCTTTGGCTGTAGGGGGGTGTAAGGTGATGGCCTGGGCGAGTTTTTGGAAAGCACAACCAGGCTTATGCATCCACTTAAGGGCTGCCTGCCTTGTTTCCATAGTGAAGCCATGGCTCCCCCACATCTGAACCATTTTTGTGAACCATTGTTGGAGTTGGAAACATAGGTGAATGTCTCAAATGTGGATAAATCTTCCTCCTCTGAGGAGGTTATTTTTAAAAGCAGCTAAGTCATTCAGAGGCAGAATTGCTGAGTGGATGGTACAATCAAGCTAGCTGGTAGTATCTGATATCAGAAACTAAGATGTGACTATTGAGTCTTGAAGAGATAACTTAAGAGTTGGCCGTTAAAAGATAGGAGCATCTTTGGAATATGAGGCTGGAAGGGTACCCAAGAATAAGTCTTTGAAGGACGCTGTCCATTCAGATGTGAAGGATCCAGAGCAGACATGTTAGAGTCACCCCTAGAATCTGACTTTTTGGTGCCATGTTAAAGCACCTTGCCCACTGACAGAGCATCCAGGTGCCTGTAACTGGAATTTTGCCTGAATAAGTAGAGCTGTCAAGTTGCCCTTGGCTAAGTTTAGCCTCACACACTCAAAACTTAGGGTTTGACTATAGCTTGAAAATACCCTTTGATTTTGAGACAGCACTTCTTTGGAGAGAAGGAGAATGCAAAGTTTCTTATTTCAGTATTTTGTATTTGTGTTAGTCAGCTGTTGTCACTGTAGCAGAAAAACCAATCCAAACAAACTTGTGGAGGAAAGGTTTATTGGAAGCTCAGAGTTAGAGGATCAGTCCATGATGGTGGCAGGATAGGCATCTAGGAAGGCAGCTAGGTCTGTGGCATATGACCTCATGGCATTGAGGGGCAGAGGGCAGAGAGAGTCTCCAAAGGCCTCCCCCCAGGAAATCATGTCTGCAAATCAAGAATTTCACATTTAAAAGGTCTGTGAGCTCCACAAACAGTGCCACCAGCTGGGTTCTGAACATTAAAGCACACAACCTTTGGGGGGCATGTTATATTCAAATCATGACGATATTTTATTTAAAACTACCCTTAATATCAGAGAGACTTTTTCTATCTCAAAGCTTCTGTGGGAGTAAGAAGGGACATTTCATTTCCTTCCTTCCTTCCTTCCGTCCTTCCTTCCTTCCTTCTTTCTCCTTCTCCTCCTTTTTTTGCAGTGTTAAGACTTGAATGCAGGACCTTGATGCATGCTAGGCAAGTGCTCTAACACTGAGCTACACCCCTAACCCTTTAGTTTCTTTTTAAGAAAGCATCATTCTGAGCTTCACACACGAGTTTTTGGAAACGAAGATGGTTTTGTAAAGTTTGCCATGGAGTATGTGTTCTTTTTTCTCTTATTCTTTTCTCAAATCCCCAAAGAAGAAAGCTGGCTAAAATAGTAGGAATGCCGAAGTATTAAATGCCAGTGAATTTGTTGTACTAGAGTATCTCAGTAATGTTACAGTCCTTCATATCTGATGGAAACTATAGCTTGCAGAAAAGCCTGTGAAACCAAAGGGGACCTTTAGGTCTAAAAAGAGATCCTAAACTGGATTTGTCCCATGGGTGTTTTCAAAGAGGACATTTCAAATGAGTTGCTTATTAGACTCTGGTTTTGTAATTTTTATGATGTGTTTAATGCACTTTGATGCAGAGTTCTCGCGTAGGGAGGATGGGACAGGACAGGGAAGGGATAGAACCAGTTTGTCTGGGAAGCTGATTCAACTCACTTATCTTTCTGTGTTGCTTAGGCCTGGTCTAAAGAGATGATTGTTTCATCATGAGTTATTGTGAATTGTATTAATGTTTGTGTTGCTGGATTTGTGATTAAATGGAGCATGCAGGTGGAATATAAACGTTTTGTTTTCACATTGTCCTTGGTTTCTCTTTGTAAACCCCCTTTAAACCTTATACTTTGGTTGATTGTGTTAAATCCATTATGAGAATGTTATTTAAAGTTGTATTATAATTGCAGCCTCCACTAATTATTCTGTACTGTAGCAGCAAAGTATTATATGTAAGAATTCGGTTATTTTTATACTTATATCTACTATAAGTCTGGCGTTCTAGTCAGTAAAATGATGCAATAAAATTAATATCATTTTCATTGTGTGTTTTTCTCTTAATAATAAACCAAACCAGAGCACAAGAAGTCATTTTTTATGAGAGCATCAGCAAAACAGTAGAAATGTACAGTGAACTACATGGCAGAATTGGGCCATTTATCTTCAGTGCCCAGAAGTGAAGAAATACACTGTTAATGGTGTATGGATGGATGGATGGATAGATGGACAAACAGACAGAACTAAATGATAAAAGGCCTAAGTCAGATATATAGCACCTGCTTCTGTTTGCTTTTCTTTCTGAATTAGAAGGCACAAGTACCAATTCAGACACTGGAAATTTCCTGCTGGATGCCTTCTACTACCACTCATGCCAACTAATGTCTTGGAGAAGATGGGGCAGTAAGCATGTCTGTGCCCTGGTGGAGAGAATCTGTGGAACTCTAACACAGTGGGCCAAAGATCTTTCACTTAATGGTGGCCACAGAATGTGGCTGACTGGCTGAATATGTATTCATTAATTAATTGCTTCTTTGGATGCTTTGCATGACAGAGATAGATGAGCCTCTCATAAGCTTTGTGGACAAAACCTTGGCACTAAGAGAGGTCAATAATAGCAGCTTGGGCCAAAAGACAGCTCTTCAACAGATCAGGGCTGTGGCCTGAATGGAGATGACAGCATCATTCTCCTCTTCTGACCAGCTGCCCAGCCCACCAGTTAACAGTCCCCACCTGAGATTTTACCAGGAACCCAGTGCTGCCCCATTCTTGTTCCTGCTCAGCTCAGTATAAAGCATGATTTCCAGACCTTCTCCTCACTGGTAATTATTTTTATTTTTATTTTAAATTGCGTATAATTAAGGTGTACAACATGTTGTGATATAGTGGAATGGTCACTTTAGTCAAGCAAATTGGCATATCGATCATCTCACGTAGTTACTCTCATATGTACGGTATAACAATACCTAAAATATACTCTTTTAACAAATTTTCAGCATGCAATACAAAATTGTTAAATTTAGTACCTATGCTGTACATTATATGTCTAGATTTATCCTACATAACTATAAGTTTATATCCTTTAACCTACCCCTCTCCTTTGCCATCCCCACCCACCATTCTCTTCTCTGTTTCTATGTATTTGGCTCTCTTTTTAGATTCCACATAGCTATAGTTTAGATGTGGTTCATCCTCCAGAGTTTCTTGTATAGAAAGCTTAATCCTCATTGTGGCAATGTTGGGAGAAGGTGGTGGTTGTTACGTGCAACTCAAAGTGACCCTATGCACAACAGAATGAAACACTATCCGATACTATGCCAGGTACATGATCTTTTTTATGTTTAAGCCCATTGTTGCAGACATCTAGCCGAGGGTCTTCCTTTTTTCGTTGACCTGCCACTCTCCCAAACATGATGTTCTTCTCCAGGGATTTGTCCCTCCTGACATGTCCAAAATACATAAGACAGAGTCTAGCCATCCTTGCTTCCAAGGAGCACTCTGATTTCACTTCATATCTGCTGGTTCTTTTGGCAGTCCATGATGTATTCAATATTTGTCCCCAGCACCATAATTCAAAGCATCAGTTCTTCTCCTGTCTCCCTTATTCAACATCCAGCTTTCACAGGCTCTGGATGCGACTGAAAATACCATGGCATGAGTCCGGTGCACCTTTGTCTTCAATGTTGACATCTTCACTTTGTAACACTTTAAAAAGGTCTTTTGCAACAGTTTTTCCCAATGCAAGGTGTCTTGATTTCTTGACTGCTGCTTCCATGGGTGTTGATTATAGAATCAAGTAATCAAAATCTTAGAGATGGTAGGACATTTAATTGGTCGTGCCTAGTGGAAGGTACTTAGGTCAGTTGGGAGTGTGCCCTGGGAAAGGATTGTGGGACCTCAGTCTCTCTCTCTCTGCCTTCCTGTTTTGCAATGCAATCTCTTCCTCACATGCGGACTCTCCAGCCATGATGTGATCCTCTAATGCCACACAGCCAAGAGGGCCTTCTCCAAAGCTGAGCCAGTGCTTTGAATCTTCAGAACTGTGAGCTAAATAAACTTTTCCTTATTAGTACACAGCCTCAGGTATTTTATGATAGCAATGAATATACACATATAATACTAATGCATGCATATAAGTGAGGTCATACAATATTTGTTTTTCTGTGCCTGGCTTATTTCACTTAGCATAAAGTCCTCCATGTTCTATATTGTCTCAAAATGGCAGTATATCCTTTTTTAATGCTTAATATCCATTATACGTGTATACACACAATTTCTTTATCTGTTCATCTATCAGTGGACACTTAGGTTATTTCCCTATCTTTGCTATTGTGAACAATGCTATACCCTGGTAATTGTCTTGAACTTAAAATGCAAGGCCTTCTACTGTATACATTAGGCTGACCTGAGTGCTGTCTTACCTATGCATCGGAACTAGCTTAACCTCTACCCCTGGATTTGATTTGCCAGCAAGGAAAAATCTCAAATGGATTTTTAGACTCTTAGACATGAAGGATTAAATAAATGCACAGTGATCCATTTTCTAGTTGCTTTGAAAGCAAAAAAAGGTAAGGGATATGATAGAGGGGATCCAGATCAAAGTCCTCCCATATTGCATGTTGAATGGCCTTGGCAGCTTTGAATTCTTAGAACTGGATTGTGACAGCATGCAGCCTTCTGGCACAGTGAACAGGAATGTCAGGTTGGTGAGATATGAGAGAGATGCCAAAAATAAATACTTATGTTGATTTCTACTGACCTCATAAAAACTTTCAGCACTATCAGTTGGTACAAGACATTCTCTAATAGTTTTCTTCTATTTTTCCCAAATTAGGATGTCAGCCCCAAGAGTCTGCCAACCTTCCTAAACCTCTGGTCCTGGTTAGTAAAATGGTGTTGGTTGTTGTTAGGTGCCATTGAATGGGGTCCAACTCAGCTAACCTCATAGAGTTCTCAATGGCTGATTGTTTCAGGATTGCTTTAGGAGTGGATTGCCACATTCTTCTCCCATTTTTTGTGGTGCTGGGGATCAAACCCAGGGCCTTAGAGACTACAGAGCATCACTCTTATCAACTGAGCTAAACCTCAACCCCATAAACAATTGTGTTGTTAGGTGCTGTCCATTTGGGTATGACTCATAGTGACCCTCATAAGGTTTTCAATGGCTGATTGCTTTGGGATCACTTTGGGAGTGGATTGCCACATCTACCTCCCATTTTTTGTGATGGTGGGGATCAAATCGAGGGCCTCAGAGAGTCCAGAGCAATGTTCCAACTGAGCTAAACCCTAGCCCAATCAGTAAAATGGGGGTAAGAGTTAATTGGCTTACAGGGTTGTGAGGATTAAAAGAATTCATTTAAAAGACTTTGTAAACTATGAAGAAACAACACATTTGGTTCTTGTGAATAGAACCCTTTTGTCACCAAAAGAAGGAAAGACAGTTGGAGATTATTATATCATTTCAGTGCTATTCACTAATAAGTGCCCCTGGAGACCTTAGGCTTGTCAAAGTGTTCTTGCTATTTCTCCTTCACTTCTCTAACTTGCCCCCCATAACCTGAAGGGATTAATGGACTCAGAATCTTAACTGTGGGGCTAGGAACAAATACTGTCCTGTTAAACATATGCTCAGTGCCTGGCATGCACCTAGCAGGCATTCACTAAAGCAAAGAATGAGTGAGTAAGAGGGTGGGAGAAGTATCTGCTAGATATTAAAATGAAACCCCCTCTAGTAGCTGAAGGCTGAGAAGTCTGGTAATTGGCTGATGATGAAAATATAGTAAACATCTCTTGTAGCAATGCTTAAGCAGACATCTGAGGAGAAAGCACGTTAAAGATATACTAAACAACTGGATGCAGTGGCTCACGTCTGTAATCCCAGTGACTCCAGGAGCAGAGGCAGGAAGATCACAGATTTGAGGGAACAAACAGCCTGCATAACTTACTGGGACTCTTGTCTCAAAACAAAAAGTAAAAAATGAGCTGATGATAATAGAGCACTTGCAAAGAATGTGCAGGTCCATGGGTTCAACCCCCAAGTACCACCAAAAATTAATTAATTAATTAAAAATAAGATACACTAAACTCATAACCTTTGGAAGCCAGTTTAGATTGAAACTATAACAATTAAGAGGAACAAATGACCCCAATGGGCAGCCACACGGATGAGACTCAAAAGTGTTGTGCTAAGTGAAAAAAAGGTGACCTAGGTTTGAAACTCACCTCTACTGCTTTTTAGCTGTGGGACCTTAATAATGTTCTTGACCAATCCAATCATCAGTTTCTTCCTGTGTAACATAGAAGAAATAATAATACATAGTTCACAGGTTGGTTGAGAAATTATGGTTGAGAAATTATGATATCTCTAAAGTGTATCTAAATGATAGAATGCATCTATGGTTCTGGGCCTGAGGTGAAGCAAAAATTGACTAAATGTTTGGTCCCATTTTAAGCATGCTTGAAGCTGCTGTCTTATAATATATAGAAAAAAATAGAATATTGATTCCCCTGCCTTTCCTCCCTGCTTACTTCACAGTTGCTGTGCAAATCCCATTGTAAGACGTTATCACTGTGATGTTAATCAACAAGACAAAAGTTGTCTTGGAAAATAGACCATAGTTTTACAATCCACAAGAACTCAATCTTTGTTCAGCCTGATGATAAGTAGCATAATCTAGGAACAAAGTCCATCTCTCCTGTCTCTTTATACCCTTCAGTCCCAGTGTGGCATATCTTGTCCCTCACTTCCTGATTAGTGGGTCCACATCTCTCATTCAGGCTAATTGCTTTCTAAAGACAAAGGGACCTGGTTGTGGTCATCTGAACCTGGGAAAATGAGAGCAGCTTTCACCTTTACTCATAGTATCATGAAATAAGAGCCCTCTATGTCTTTCTAGAGACGTTATTAAGCCTACATTTACAAATCCTACCCATGGAGGGGTGCTGCGTCAGGAAGAAGTTCGCATGTGGCTGAGGCTATATGCGTGAAATAAGTGGGGAGTTTTTCAAAAGGCAGAATTTACTCAATTGGAATACTATATCCATGTTAGGAGAAAATGTCCTTTCTGCTCTTTGGGTTATAAAAATGTCCTTTTATGAAACAGTGGTGACAGAGTGGGTAGTTTTCTATACCCATGCTCGATCAGCAGCTCCTATGTCAGTTCCCTCCATAACCAAAATTTTTTGAGCACATCACTAGATCATTTAGCTTTTAAGTCTATGAACCACTTATGTAGTCCAGACTTGCCAATTTACAAAAGAGGATATTGAGGCCCAGGGAGACTGAGTTATTTTTCCCAGTTTCCTAATGTCCCTGATTGTTTCTGTCCTAATGGACAGAAACATCATCATGAGGTGGGACAAAAGAATTCAAGCTTCAAGGCAGATCCAGATGCAAACCCTGGGCTCCAAGGAGCTGTTTCCTAGCACAGGGCCTTAGCAAAGCCATAGTATCCCTCGGGGCCTAGTTATTATTGTTTACCTTTAAAACTAGGGTGGTTCTGGCATAAAAGGAAGTCCCTTTCAAGAGAGCAGAATCAAACTGGCCTCAGGCTTCTTCACAGCAACATCCAAAGTCAGAGGACAATGAAGCAACATCTAGGAGATTATTTATTTAAATATGAAAAGAAGATTTCAGGAAGCCAGCACCCAAAGAACCCTGCTCTATGGTGAAGTGCTGCCAACTAAGAGAGGAATCAAAACATAATTTCGAAATAGAAAAGCCAATAGGGATAGTATCAGACCTGTTCAGCATAGAGCTAATACTAAAAAAAGAAAAAGAAAAGAATTAAGATTTGGAAATAGATAGGGGCTGGGCATCTAGCTCAGTGGTAAAGTGTGTGCTTAGCATGTAGGAGGTACTGGATTCAATTCCTGGCTGTAAAATAGAAAGATAGAAATGGAATATAGACTACAAAACCCTGGCAGAGTAAAAAATGATATAAGCAGCAAGCAGAGGAAGAGGGCAAAGAATGAGATGCCCTTCTGCTTATTTTTCATCTCTCTCTTTCTCTCCCCCACTCCTTCTTTCCCCCTCCAGACACATACATATAGTCTAGCTCACTCCCTGACATACAGTGGGTAATCCTAGATGGTAGAGACTATTATTATTGCTTTCTTGTGGGGATCTTAAATCCTAACCTGTAATAACCTCGTATATTTCTAGAGGATCTACAGGCATAGGACACTAGCATCAGATCCCGTCTGATCTCCGAAGCTAAGCATGGTCCGCCTGGTTAGTCCTCAGATGGGAGATCACTTGGGAATAGCAGGTGCTGCAGACTAAGAAGGACCTGGCAATCCACTCTCGAAACAATCCACCATTGAAAACCTCATGAATAGCAGAGAAGCACTGACATAGTGCTGGGCATGACACAGTGTTGGGGAATGGTTTGTCTGTTGTACATAGGGTTGCTATGAGTCAGACCTGACTCAAGGGCACCTAACAACACATTAGTAGAGGTTAAAGAGAGAGGCTTCCTGTCTCTTTGGTTTATTAATGAATATCAGGTGGTTCACAGAATCTTCAGGATGGACACGGATGATCCCTCAAACAGAAACAGAAGCCACCTCACCCAGCAGGAATTAACCATGAAGACAGCCACACTAGCCATGGACCCCACATCTCCCACCTATGACCCCAGGCAGGATGCTGGCACATCAGCCCTGCTGCCCCTGAAAGCCAGGAAAATGGACTCTGTCTTGCGGCTACTTGTTTCCATTTCTCTCTTCTAAATACAAGTCTGTGCAGGTGCCTCTGATTCTGGCACCAAGTCAGAGGCCAGTACCATAGAGACTACAGGCAGTAAGCCATCATCTAGTCCAACAAACCTAAAACATGCTGAGTTCCCTCTCACCTGAGATGTCCCAGGAACAGGGAGCTCATTTGCTCTGAGGAAACCGCCTGCATACCTCAGTAACTCCAGCTAGCGGAAGGGTCCTCCTACTTTTAGCCCAGTTATTTCCCCTGCTCAGAAGAGAGTCCTCCTGGGAGAGACAAGGAGAGTGGAAAGAGGGAGGAGGATAGAGGTCAGGACTCCAGAGTGACAGCTGTGAACAAAGCTAAGAGGAGAGAGGAGGGAGGCGAGGCTGGGGAGGAGTGTCCGTTCTTCTGTCTGAAGGTGAGTGGGCTCCAAGTGTGGAGAAGCACTGGTGGCAGGGGACACAGATGCTTCTGCCCTGGGTCCCAGGGTGAGGCCTCAGCAGCTATAGCCAGAGTCTGTGGGAGGAGAAAGAGCTTCCTGCTCACCTCTGGACCTCTCCCCAGCCACACTTGCAGGCAAGGAGGGGAGGACAAGGCTGGTGAGTTAGTGGGAGAAGACAGCTGAGGCTGGCATTCGCATGAACTGCCTGCATATCTTTGCTTACTAGCTCTGTGACCCTTTAATCTTCTCTGAGCCTCAGTTTCCTCAGATGTAATAATAATAGACTCTCCCTTTAAAAAATTACCAGAAATGAGTCACTATTAAATGCAACAGCATTTTGCATGTATAAATGCAAACACTCGTTAAATATAAAACATTTTGTAGTTCACTCTGAACCAGTTGGCTGAACGGTGACATGAGTTTCACATCCTGCCGTGTTTTTTTAATCACATTCCTGACAACATCCTAAACTATGAAATAGGTGGAGAATCACATAATGAGAAGACCACATCCATCTTTCTCTCTTGCCTCCAACATATACTTGTATCCAAAGAACTGTCAGGATAACCTTCAGCAATAAGGGAAATTTGAGGCTATTATGTCCCCTAGGCCCTCTCTCCACTGGTTTAAAGTCATTGTAATAAATTAAGTTTTCTCAGCCTATATCTCTACAGTGGCAGGAAGGTCAAAATGCTCACTAGCTGGGCGAGGTGGTGCACACCTGTAATCCCAGC